>CM076573.1:428928099-429528099 GCA_034641835.2 Pinus albicaulis | reverse complement strand
GTTTATTGTCTTAGTAAATTACAATTAGCAGTTTGAATCTACAATGACTTTATACACTTAGATAGTGTTACATCTACTCAAATACTTGAGATTATCTAACATAACTATTTCTAATTTTATACTTAATTCCTGGTTATTGTTCAATGCTTTCAAATATAGAATAAGAGGGTCATAATTAAAATGATAAAACTGAAATACACATACATGAAAAATAAAATTAAAATTTGGAAAATGTGAGTGGAATACATTTATATTTTTCCTTGGAGTAAGAAATTCAATTATAAGAAAACCTCTCAACAAATTACCTATAAATCATGAAGGTACAATTTCCATGGGTTTTTCTCTTGGCTGAATATCACTAATTATATGAAGGCACACACTTCCAAAGAGATGCCTTATTCAAATTTCATGTGGCACCACTCATGTTGTGGTAATATGTGGAATTGAATATTGAAAAAATATTAAATTTCATGTTTATAACTATTTATCTTTATATTCTCTTACAACATTTCTTTACACCCTTTAGACATAGGTTAAATCATAGTAAGAAGGAAGAAAATTTAGCTCTTGAAACAATTAAACAAAGTCGCTTTATAAAACATTAAAATCCTATGGATCTTAGGTCACTAACTATGATATATGGATCTATTTACTTTTTAAATCTAAATTTGGATTTTAAGTACATATGTGTTAATATCATGTGAATTTAATTGACATGTATTTTGTAGAAGCTTCACATTAATATCATAACATGTATAATATATTGTGTATTGGATATTTTTCACTTTATCTTCTGAAACTACAATGTGATGTCAAGGAAAGTCATTTTCAACCCCATTTTAGTAGAAATTGCAATGTGAGGTTGAGGGGTGTAAATTTGGTGTGATGGACTAGGATTCATATATGTACAGGTAATCATATGATTTAAAGAGAAAAAGGTGAGAAAATATAACTCACATTTCACAGGAGCCCACATAGCATAGAAAAATCGGTGATAAGGTGTTTTGTTAAGGCACACCATGGTGAAAAGTTCACTATTCTAATACCTAAAAGGAACAAATCAATCCATGAGCATTGGTTGATGTGGCCAAGGCTAGGTGTGATTGTTGTAGGTTTTTTTTATAGTTTACATTTTATTGGTTCGAATTTTCTGAAGCTACAAGTTAGTCATCCCGATTTCTAAAAAAAATAGCAAAAGAAAAAAAAAATCACATTTCATACAATGTATGATATAATGGAGGGAATAAATTTATTTAAACCTAGTACTTAGAGTGGGATCACAAGGTGTATTTTGGATGTTAACTATTCTGTCTTAGATATTGATTCAATAGATAAAAAAATTTTCTCAATGTATCCACCCCATCCCCAAGAAACAAGTTTTATCAAACTAGATTTTGTAAAAGAATGTTATCATTATGGGGAAACACGAATTGGTAAATAAAGAAACTGAAAAAATAAGAGAAACACACATTAGTAAATTTAATATGAAGATGAAGTACCTAGGAAAAAATATTTTAATCTAATGGTGATGGAAATTAGTTGAATGATTAAACATTTTCATAGAAGCCATTCATTGTATTGTTTTGTATCGTTGAGATACCGATAAAATATACCTAGATCATTTACTATAGCTTTCAATGATGGTATATTCCATAGATGCAAAGGGAGATTATGAAGCCTTACCCAAACTGGAGTGGTAGAAATTTTAGTTCAAAAGGGGTGAAAAGAGGGGAACCATGGTTGCATAGACAACCATGCACTTTCCCAAAACCACAAACTTGAATCAAATATCAACTCCTAATATTGAAATTTATCGTATACTAATACAAAAAACTCTATGGACAAAGCATAGATATTTAGGTCATCTAAATTTAGCGGTTTCCAGTGCTCAAAAATCGAGATAATATCTACTAAATGCGGCCATAAACCATTAAATATGCATATCAAGTAAAACTATGAGAAAACATTTTCATCCCTAAATGCTTCATCCACCAAAGGAACCTAAAAACAAAGGGGCTTCATGAACTTATGTCCCTAAGAAAATAATGTCAATTGCACATTTTACAACATCATGAAAAGCCAGGGGAAACCAAGTTTTACATGAGCCCTTTGGGATTAAGGAAGGAATGACACTCCTTTCAACATTTTCTAAAGAAAAGGGTGTATTCAAGCTATTTCCATGAATCCAGAGGATGGAGCAACACAATTTACAACAATATTTCCTATAGGGAAGGGAAAAACTAGGTTTTTCACCATGGAGAAGGGTGAGTTCATCCCCTTAGCTAAGTACACGATCTTAAATCTATCCACGTAGGAAGTTAATGTTGAGGAAATTAGCATAATAGAGTATGAAGTCACATAAGAGTTCAAGTTTATAGTTTCCATGCAAGCTGGAAATTCCATGAGTAGATGAGGATTGTCGATATATAAAAATGAGTGAGATGATAATGTGGAGGAAGAGTTATCCACCATCTACAAATATTTGAGAGAGAGGGATGAGAAGTGATTAGCAAGGGGAAAACCCATTTTTCACAATAGATAATCCCCACTCCAACTCTAACACATCATTTTTTCACTCCTCATATAATTTATGTTATGTGATGTAAAGTGTGTAACATTTATTTTTAGTTTGTTTTGGGAATCATGTGCATCTACCTTGGGCCCTACCCCTTCATAATTTTTTCCAATTGAATTTTCTTATTCCAATGTTTGAGATTCAGTGACCCTCCATCACATGGGTTACATATCACCAAATAGTGTTCAATAAATGTCAAATAGCATGCCCATTTCCCATATCATTGTTTTATTATTTTATCAATATGACACATGCTCCATTACCAATGCCAATTCAACACTAATTATTTAAATTTTTTTTTACTAATTAGTATGACCCATGTGCACCACTATGCTTACATATTTTACTTAATCTTGTCATTATATTTCTTTCCCATGCCACTTGACCTTGAGATCCTGTATTATTAAACTAATATATTTTCTTCAAAATGAAGTACAACTCCTTTAATGTATCATTCGTATTGAACTTGAGTTTCAATATGTATTTATCTGTATTTTCAATGGATTCCAATTCCACCATTTGGGTTAAGAGAGAAATTTTTACATTGAATATCTTTGTTGCTTAGAACTAATTTGAGCCATGAAAATTCCATATAGTAAATGTGGTACAAAAATGGAGAAACATCCTTCGTCGCACATGATTATTTGACTTATTTATAGTGATGGAGGATTGCATTGTACCTGTCATGATATCTTTTTTGTAATGTACATACATTTGTATTGTTCCAAAACACATAATCAATTATCTCTCAAGAGATCCAATGCAGGATTATATAATAGTGAAATATAGATTATTGATCTAATATAAAAGAAAACCCACTTAGGTATATATACTGAATCTTAATTATCTTTTTGTTTGTAAAACCTTTCATTATTAAATCATTGTCAAGGGACTTATGATTTTGCGCTTTTAACTCTACGTACAATGAAGATTTTTATGTTGCTAGAAATATGAGGGTAGTTGATTTTCCCTTGCATTTTTTTTCCTGAAAATGAGATTGGTTGATTGGAAATAACGTGTTTTTTTCAAGAAAGGTTTCATGGTGGAATTTATAAGTAACTATAGTCACAAAAAAATCGTAAGGTAAAACATGGGCCAAGATGACAACTAGGAAAATGAATAGGTAGTTGTAAACCATAAAAAACCAATGCATTTAGCGATATTATAGCTACCAAGAATGGATGGATGAAAAAGTATGAAATTGAAGTAATCCAATACAAATTGGCTACCTTTATTGTGAAAACTTGTTGAGATTCAACAAGATGATGAGCTTAGTGAAAAGAGTCACCTTCACTAAGTGGGCCTACAAGCTATTTTTGGAGAAAGTCTATTTTTAGACTATGTCTATTTTTAGACATGGTGATCATATTTCAGAAGTTGCAGGATGCTATTTGTGTGGATGGTTGATCAAGTTGGAAAAATATATGAAATTATATTTTTAGAATATTGGGTGAAGTCTATTTATAGATCATCGATCTAAAAATAGAATTGTCGATTATTATTAGCTCTTAATAATAATCCGACAATAAAAACCAAATTATTCTCTTGGAGCACTTAATTTCAGTCCACAGATTTGGAAAATTAGTGGGCTGAAGGAATTACACAATTACTAGGGTTTACTGGTGGTTCATGCATGGAGGACTCAGTTAGAACTGAAGTGGAAAAGTTATGACAGAGTTGGAAGAGTAGTTCATGGAGTTGTATTTAGTTTAACTCAGTTAGACTCAGTTAAGCTAGTTGTATCTAGTCTAACTGAATGATACACTAGTAAGAGTAGAGTGAATTAATTAGTTAATTAATTCACAAATTATAACTCATTAATCAACTGAACAATACAACAGTTAACTATAGTGCATGTCAGTTCCAGTGGAGACCCGGTGGATAGATAGGTGAAAGGGCAAGATGGACTATCTGTTGTGACTATAGTGATGCATTGATTGCACCACACACACATTGGAGTTTCCAATGAGGATTTCATAGTTAAGGCAAGAGTAATTAAAATTAATTCAGAGCTATTCTTTAGCAGGGATTGCGCAATGGATGCAGGCTAGCAGGAGGGCAAGGATCGATGCATGGATTTGCATATTTCTTCTATGTTAGTGTGTGACGATTGATTGTACTGAGAGCTTGATGTACTAAGCTATGTATGAGATTGTTACATGATCTCCATGATACATAATATATGATAGCTGGGTTTTTCAACTTCAGGCTTTTCCTTTAAACAATTGTGTTATGTGCGATTGTTTTTATTTATGCTTCACATGTGTTTGTAATTAATTTTCCGCAAAAAATTAACTGTGGAATGATTCTATATTTTGTAAGAATTTAAATATTGTGAGATTAGGGGAATCTGGATGTATGCATGCTTAGTGTATACTAATTTCTACATGGTATTGGAGCAGTGTTAATTCTTGAAGATTGCAATTGTGAATAATTATTGAGTTTGTGCTGGTGGACAATTCAAATTTGCTACAGAAGATTTTTGGTGCAGAAGTTGAGTATACATTGAAATGTCTTTCAATGGGTTGCGATTGGAGTATGCCCTTGATGGGAGCTCGAATTACATAGCCTGGAAGGATAGGATGGAGGCAGTGTTGGAGGATAATGGACTGAAGGAGTTCATCGATATTGATGTCTCTAAGTCGGTATCTAGCGATGTTGCATTACTTGATGCATGGCAAAAGAAGACAACAAAGATAAGAAGAATTCTGTTGGAAGGTGTGAAGGACCATATTGTGTCCTGCCTTCATGGGAAAGCCACTCCATTCTTAATGTGGAAGGATTTAAAATATTTTTTCCAAAGAAAAAGTGACTAGAGGAAGTTGGCGCTTAAAGACAAGCTCAGAAAAATAAAAATGGAGAAGGGCGACATTATTCAAAAATACCTCACGAAGTTTTTCCACTACAAGGATGAACTGGGAAGTGTGGGGGTTACTGTTGATGATCAATACTTGGTGAGCTTGGCTCTCCTTGGGCTTCTGAAGAGTTGGCATAGCTACAAAGACTCTGTCAATGGACGAGAGAAAATTTCGGGATGTGAGCAACTTTGGTCAGATCTTGTGCAGGAGGAGATAAGGCGAGGTACAAGGGATGGCTCTTCATTGAAGAATGAAGATGAAGAGAATTTTACTTTGGTTTCCAAAGAAAGGAAAGGGAAGGGGAAGAAAATTCCTTCAAAATCTGATGCTAAAGGAAAGAAGCAAGATTTGTCCAAAGTGAAGTGTTTTCACTGTCATGAGCATGGGAATTTTTCCACTAACTTCCCACAGAAGAAGAAGAACAAGCAGGTTGTTGGAGCTGCAACTGGAGAGGCCTTAGCCTTGCAATTTGAACTTGATTTCTCTTTGATCGCATGCTTGTTTTCAAGTTGTATGGGATCGGTGTGGTATCTTGATAGTGGTGCATCTTTCCATATGACAGGAGACAAGGAGTTGTTTAGTGACTTAGAGGAGAAGGACCTCTGGATGCATATAGAGATGGGCAATGATGGTCAATACAATGTGACCATCATTGGGACCATTACCTTTGAGATGGAGTCTGGTAATCCATTCTTTTTGAAGGATGTTATGCATATTCCAGGTCCGAAGAAGAACTTGGTCTCGGTTGCAATGTTGGAAGACAAAGGTTATGATGTTGTTTTCAGTGAGGGAAAATCCTTTCTTCGACATAAAACAATGGGTCAAAACAAGAATATAGGGGTTCTAATTAAGAATCTCTACAAGTTGGAGGTAGATGGTTGCACTGAAATGGTGGGCAATGCAGAAGAAGTGGTGAGCCGGGATGAGGGCGAATTATGGCACAGGAGATTGGGCCATCTTCACCATGGTGCCTTGAAGATTTTGTAGAATATTTCTACTGGAATTCCCAAGGGTACTCTTTTGCAGTCAGATCAGTGCAAGGGATGTACTATGGGTAAGTTTGTGAAGACCACCTTTCATGACAAGGAGAACCGTGCTTCGGTGATCCTGGAGAGAATTCACACAGATGTGTGTGGACCTTTCTCGGTTGCTTCAATAGAAAAACACATGTATTATGTTATATTTGTTGATCACTATTCTCATATATGCTGGATCTTCTTCATGCAAAAGAAGAGCGAAACATTCTCAAAGTTCTGTGAGTTCAAAGCATTGGTGGAGAAGGAGTCGGGGAAGCAAGTGAAAGCTTTACGGAGTAATAATGGTGGTGAATACATCTCAGGAGAATTCAAAGACTTCTCTAGCAAAGAAGGAATTTGAAGAGAACTCATAACACCTCATAAACCATAGTAGAATGGGGTCATGAAGAGGAAGAATAGAACAATCGTGGGCATTACACGAGCTATTCTTGAGAGGGAGCTAGACTTGCATGCAGTGAAGGAACTGCTTGTTCCCAAAGATGAGCCTCTAGATGTGGATCAGACAAAGGAGGAGATTCATGGAGTGGAGGAGTCCATTCATGCAGAACCAAACATCAGAAAAGGAAGAAAGCGTACCAAAGAAGCTGAGATACTAAAGCTTGATGCAGCAGAGAATGTAGGAGTCCCTACATCACAGTGCAGACAAAGACAGTCACATGACCGATTTACTGGATACATGAATATTATGAGCAATTGTATCGTGACAGAGCCATATTATTTTGAAGAAGTAGTGCAGGAACCCACATGGGTAGATTCCATGGTGGAGGAGTATGACTCCATTGTCAAAAACAATGCTTGGGAGATTGTTCCAAGGCCGGTGGTAAAATTAGTTGTAGGATCAAGATGGATCTACAAGGTAAAGCAAGCTACTAATGGGAGCGTCGAGAAGTATAAGGCAAGATTTGTTTCCTAGGGCTTCTCATAGATCGAGGGGATTGATTATGAAGAAAACTTTGCACCTATCGCATGGTATTCTTCCATAAGGACCATCCTTGCTCTCTCAGCGTAGATGGGTTGGCACATTCATTATATGGATGTGAAGACTGCGTTCCTTAATGGGATCATTGAGGAAGAGGTGTACATTGAGCAGCCTGAAGGATTTGAGATCTCCAGCAGTGAGTCACATTTGTGCAGACTCAAAAGAGCATTGTATGGGATGAACCAAGCACCTCGTGCTTGGTACACTCAGATCGTCAGCTATTTCACTGGACTTGGCTTCACCAAGAGTGAGGTTGATGCAAACCTGTACCAAATTGTGGTGGAGGGTAAGCTTTTAATCATTGTTCTTTATGTTGATGATTTAATACTAACGGGTGATGAGCAATTGATACACTCATGCAAGGCAGATCTTGAAAAGGAGTTTGAGATGAAGGATTTGGGCCTCCTTCATCATTTCCTTGGATTGGAAATATGGCAGCGGAAAGGTGAACTATTTGTGTCTCAAGGCAAGTATATCTGGGAGATACTGGGGAAGTTTCACATGCAAGGCTGCAATTCTATCGACACTTCTCTTCCAGGAAATTGGAGGAAAGAGGATGGTACATCGGCAGAGGTAGTGGATGCCACTATTTATCGACAGTTGGTGGGTTCGCTCATGTATTTAGTTAATACAAGACCAGACATATGTTATGCGATGAACCAGCTTTCACAAGCGATGGTTAAGCCTACCAAACTCTTTTGGAAGGTAGTCAAGCATGTTCTGAGATATATCAGGGGCACATATGAGTATGTTTTATGGTACATACAGACGGATGAGGTGAATTTTCATGGCTTCATAGATGCAGATTAGGCAGGCAACCCAATAGAAAGAAAGAGCACATCAGGAGGGATTTTCTGTATCAGATCTACGACAGTTTGTTGGTACAACAGGAAAAAAATATCTGTGGCACTCAGTTTAGGGGAAGAAGAATACATGGCAGCAAGTCAAGTTGCATGTGAGGCTATCTGGATGAGGAAGATCCTAGTTGGTTTGTTCGGTTCACATTTAGATCCCACAGTGATACATTGTGATAATAAGAGTTGCATTAAACTCTCAGTTAATCAAGTGTTTCAAGATATATCTAAACATATTTATATTTGGTATCATCATATCAGAGATTGTGTGCAGCGGAAGATCATGTTGCTTCAGTACATTCCTATGGAAGATCAGGATGCAGATATTCTGACGAAGGCGCTCACCAGGAGAAAATTCGAATACCATAGAGGTAGGATCAAGGTGAAAGATAATCCCTATCTTGTTGAGAGGGAGTGTTGAGATTCAACAAGATGATGAGCTTAGTGAAAAGAGTCACCTTCACTAAGTGGGCACGCAGGCTATTTTTGGCGCGAGTCTATTTTTAGACTATGTCTATTTTTAGACATGGTGATCATATGTCAGAAGTTGCACAATTTTATTTGTGGATGGTTGATCAAGTTGGAAAAATAGATGAAATTCTATTTTTAGAATATTGGGTGAAGTATATTTATAGATCGTCGATCTAAAAATAGAAGTGTTGATCATTATTATACTCTGTATGAGATTGTTACATGATCTACATGATACATAATATATGATAGTTGGGGTTTTCAACTTCAGGATTTCCCGTTAAACAACTGTGTTATGTGCGATTGTTTTTATTTATGCTTCACATGTGTTTGTAATTAATTTTCTGCAAAATATTAACAGTGGAATGCTTCTGTATTTTTCAAGAAGTTAAATATTGTGAGATCAGGGGAATCTAGATGTATGCATGCTTAGTGTATATTACTTTCTACAAAACTCACATCAAGACATACACTCTACATAGGGTAAATGGTTTACAATGTAATCAAGCAAGCTAGAAGGATACATTTGGAAGGGTCAGTTGTAATTAATTGATGAAATTAATATTATTTCAACCTTACTTGTAGGTAATAATGGCTTGGATAAGACCTATGTTTGATTATGGTGTAAGTGTGTTCATACATGTACAAATGTAAGATGACGGAGAGCTACATGAATATTATAAGAGTATAATGATGCTATTTCTATAAGTTATGAACAATCTCTATGGTTTTATAAACATATTAGTTTGGAATGGTAGATTTTTCTAATACCTCCTATTCTAATCCATCCCACGCCCACACTTGTTTTATATTTACATAAATAATAATATTACTACTATTTTCTTGTAAGTAATTCACCATCATAAACATACACACTATTTTGAATCCATTGGAATGTTTATAGTTATGTGGCAGTTTTTACGTTATTTTAATCATTGTAAAAATATGTAAGTTGAAATAAATTAATTAATTAAAAAAAAACAATTTTTTAAATTAATTAAAATCTATAATTGATGTATATGAGTCAAAATATTCATCCTTATCTCATTGTTCCTTATATTTCCATGTTCACATTGCTTCAAATAGAATTATCTTCAACTCTCAATTTTAGGAATGTATTCATAATGTTCTCAATGTGTTATCCCAAAAATATATTTTTTCAAGACATTCTCTATGATTTTCTTTTAGAGATATACAACCCTTACCCAAAGTAAGGTTCTAGGGAAAAGGAAAAGTCAATCTTTACCTTCAACCTAACATTATTCACAAAATAATTACAAACAATACTTTTAATATAAAAATTACATCAATAATACATTACAAAGAAAAGGATCTAAAAATCTATTGATGCAAATATTTGTTAGCTTGACATTGAATCTTACAAGTATCTATGTTACATAGAGAAATTTAGGAAGTTGCCAAGGGTACATATAAATAATTTTTGTTCAGTTGAAAATAAATAGGGAGGAAGAACAATTTTCATTTTCTAGTCATGCCTCAAGCTAAAGGTATCCTCTACTTCTAAACTTGATGTCTCTAATAAAAAGAATGTTAACAATGTCTTTTTGCTAGCAATAATAATATTTGGTTCTCATTATTTCATATATAGAGAGGACTAACTATTTCAAAATTTATTTTTTCCCTATATATATATATATATAGTAGTTATCATTGTTTTAGTTTTTATTAATTTATTATTATATTTTCTAATTACCTTTGATTAGATATTTGATATGTCTATCCTATATCTACACACGTGAAAAATGATTTTAATTTACAAAAAATAAAAAATAAAAAAACTTGAAAACACATGAAAGCATAGTTTTCAAAACGATCGTTTAAAAAAAGAGTTGAAAGCACATGGAAGCACAATTTTAAAAATTGTCACAAACTATAAAATAGTAATACCAAGTGAAAATATGGTTTAAGGAATGGTAATCAAAAGAATTGTTTAATATTTTAATAGGATTCTTGTGTGAAAATCTAACTTTAATTTCTTTCCCATGTTGCTTGACCCTAGGATCTGATATTTTGAAACTGATCACTTTTCTTCAAAATGAACCACAATTCCTTTAATGTAGAACAATGATTGAACTGGAGTGCCATTATGTATTTATTTCTATTTTTCAATGGATTCAAAGACTACCATTTTGGTTAAGAGAGAAATTTTTACCTTGGATATCTTTGTTGCTTAGAATTCATTTGAGCCATCAAAATTCTATATAGTGAACATTGTACAAAATTGGAGAAGCATCCGTTGTCGCAAGTGACTGGAAACTTACTTCTAGTGATGGGGGATTGTATTGTAATTTTCATTGTGACATTTATGAAATGCACATGCATCCATAATGTGTGACAACACAAAATCCATTGTCTCTCAAGAGATCCACTACAGGAATATATAATAGGCCAATATGGGTTTTTGATCCAATATAAGAAACATCCACTTAGGTATGTATATGAACTTGGTTGATTGGAAATAAAGAGTTTGTTTTAGGCAAGCTGGTTTGAGGATGGAATTTATAAGTATCAATAACTACAAAAAAATCATAAACTAACATATGGGCCAAGATGACAACTAGTAAAAATGAATAAGTAGTTGTAACCATCACAAATCTGAAGCAATATTATGAATACCAAGAATGGATGGAAGACCAAGTATGAAGTAGAAGTAATCCAATACAATTTAGCTATATTACTGGTGACAACCTAGATAAAGACACACACTTTGCATAGGGGGAATGGTTTACAAAGTAACCAAGCAAGCTAGAAATATACACATGGAAGGGTGGGTTGTAACCACTTGATGAAATGAATATTATTTCAACCTTATTTTTAGGCAAGAATGGTTTGGAGAATATTTATGCTCAACTATGGTGTGAATGTGTTCATACATGTAAGCATTTAATATGAAGGAAAACTACATGAATATCATAGTATTATAACATCGTTATTGCTATAATTTATGTACAATCACTATGCGTTTAGAAATTCATTAGCTTGGAATGGGAGATTTTTCTAATACCTCCTATTCTTCTCCATCCCAAGCCCATATGTGTTTTATATTTATATAAAAAACAAGATCACTACTATTGTATTGTACGGCATTCAACATCATAAGCGTACACATTGTTCTAAATCCATTAGAAAAAGTATAGTTATGTGGAAGTTTTTATGTTATTATTACAGTTGTATAAATATTTAAGTTTAAATAAATAAATTAGTTAAAAAAATAGTTTCTTAAATTAATTAAAATCTATATTTCATGTCTATGGGCTAAAATATTCATCCATATCAAATTGTAAGTTAGATTTCCATGTTTTTTCTATTCCTACAAGACATTCTCTGGAAGCCTAGATTGTTTAAAAAATAATCATCTTAGATTCTCACTTTATGAATGTATTCATAATGTCCTAATTCTGCTCTCCCCAAAATATATTCTTTCAAGATATCCTCTATGTTCTTCTTTGAGACATATTTAACCCTTACCCAATGTGAGATTCTAGGAAAAAAAAAGTCAATATTTACCTTCAAAACTAACATTATTCACAAATTAATTACAAAAAATACTTTTAATATAAAAATAACATAAATAATACACTAAAAGGAAAAGGATATAAAAATCTATCAATGCAAATAATTCTTAGCTTGATATTGACTCTTACAAGTACATGTTTTATGTACATAAATTTGCAAGGTTGCCATGCATATGTATAAACAATTTTTACCAAGTTTGAAAATACGTAGGGAGGAAGAACACTTGTGGTTCTATAGTCATGCCTGAATAGAAAGTATTCCTATACTACTAAACTTGATTTCTCTAATAAGATAAATATTAACAATGTCTTTTTGCTAGCAGGTTCTCATTATTTTATAGCTAAAGGAGACTTACTAATTTTATATATAGTGACTATATATATATATATAACTTGATTTCTCTAATAAGATAAATATTAACAATGTCTTCTTGCTAGCAGGTTCTCATTATTTTATGGCTAAAGGAGACTTAGTAATTTTATATATAGTCACTATATATAAAATTAGTAAGTCTCCTTTAGCTATAAAATAATGAGAACCTGCTAGCAAAAATACATTGTTAATATTTATCTTATTAGAGAAATCAAGTTTAGTAGGAGAGGAAGACTTTCTCTTCAGGCATGACTATAGAACCACAAGTGTTCTTCCTCAAAGGAGACTTACTAATTATATATATATATATATATATATATATATATATAATGTAGATTTTAAATAAATTTAAATTTTACAATTATCATTAATTTAGCTTTTATTAATTTATTATTATATTTTAGATTTTATACTTTACCTTTTTAAAATGAAAAAATATTAGATATTTACGCCGTAAGGATTTTCTTTGTGAAGAAATCCCCTCCAAGACATTGTGTGCCTTTGTGAGCCATCAATGTTGTGCTTTAGGCGATGAAAACATTTTTGGTCATTGGATTCGTGAAAGGTAGTTACATTCATGAGTGGGTACTATGCCTTAACTAACTTACTCATGTTTACCTTTTGATTTTTGGTTGTTTCGTTTCGATGGAATCTTGTTCATTTCTCTTCTCGTAGCTCCTAGGGTACACTATGTGCCCAACCCGCACAACCTCACTATTTCTTTGGTCCTTCACTTAAACCCACACATAGCCCCACTGCTCTTTTTTACCTTCACTTAAACCCACACAACGTCACTACTGCTCTTGACATTCTCTAAGTGAGCAAAGAAATTGTTTCTACAGGAAAATTTAGGTTCACAACATAGACAATTCAACTAAATGGCACATGTTATATAAAAGGAAATGTAAAAGGGTTGAGCATGGGTCTGCCATTTATATACCTAGGAATGCATTTTTGAAGCAAACATCAAAATTATATTGCTATAAAATGAATGTGTTTTCTGTGGAAAGGGTATTTTTTGTCACTTTTTGTTGGATCTATTGGACTTCCTTTCAAATCTGTAATAATAGGCATTTTTATTATGTTCACGATTTTGTTTTGGGTACTCTTGAGAGCATGGACAAATTGGCTACTAGATCAAGAAGGGTTGCAATATTTCCAACCCAAATACAATAGAAAAGGGTAAATTGGTATCTTAAAACCTTATAATGGGCATATTATATTAGATTTCTTGGTCGTGTTTCCTTAGGGTGATGCATGCAAAATAGTAGGCCCTAAAATGGCAACGCCATATGAGAAGGAACTTTTAGCTAACATCAAGGATATGAGGGCCTTATGAGACATTTCTAATCTTGTGGGAGTTTTCAATACTCATGCAATATAAAAAAATATGGGTTCATAACGAATTTGTTTTGATGTTATTAAATCCTTGTACCTAGTTAGAGGGATTTTTTGTGAGGGTTGAGGTAGCCCGAGGAAACAAATAGAGGCGTATTTAGAAGGAAGGCAAAAAAGTTCTAGTGCTTACACGAGATGATACCGCAATTTCCATCAAGAGTAATAAATATTAAAGTGAACAATATGTGGTATTAACACCTAATAAACTCACAACAAGGAAATCCAATGGCTATCCTAACCCCAATCAAGGCTTTAGGTCTGAACGAAATTGAGGTCGATGTAATTATGGATATGGAGTCGGTTCAGCTTCTAGTGATGGTATTCCATCACAAAATGGGAAAAATAAATAGTATGGAGCAATGAGAAGGTAAGGAAGGAGGAATTTTCAGATAAATAATTACAATAGAGGCTACTACAATGGGAGGAATCAGAGATCTTATCCTCATCAGAATTACACTGCAAAAGGGAGCATAATTTGGCCAGGAAATGTCAATGAAGTATGCAGTTTGGGACAAACCACTATAAATGAGGAATTTAGTCAACATAGTTATGCAAATAAGGGATTCATTGGTCAATTCAATCATGGAAATAACCTACCCATAGAAACAAAACATTCTCTAAATCAAATGGATTTGAGGGATGCCCAGAACAAATCTAATGTTAGTACATTAGTCATCCTACCATCTTAAGCATGTATGTTAGCAAGAAATCTCAATTTTCGTGGAGGGAAAAGATATATATTTTTACCACCTACCTATAAAATAATTTGCTTAAAACTCCAAATTTTTTAACAACTAAAGAGTAATTAAAGTATCTACATAATAATAATAATAATAATAATAATAATAGTAGTAGTAGTAATAATAATAAATTACCAACAAGCATTTCAAAAGATAGGAATCATAAGAGGTAACAGGTTTCATATCCTTAGAAGTGAGTGTTGAAGCAATTGGTGTAACATTAATACATGGAATTTGGGACTCAATATGAGCCACCCAAGTGTCCCTTCTCTCAAGACAGATCCCTTCTCTTAAGACAAATCCATTGGTTTCTCTTGATACATTTGACATCCTCGAGACTTGTAAATAATTAAAATTTTAAGCCTAGTTTTCAGTGAGGACCCTTCCCAATAGGGTTTGTATTTTCCATTATTGTGATAAGGCGTTGAGGTACTTATTTTTCCTTCCCTTGGTACGACTAGGTGTAGGAAACCACTACCCAATTTCACCCATTATCTATAAATTTGAGAAAGCCTAAATATATATAGCTCATTATGGGAATTTTTAGGTCTAAAATGGGCCTCCTAAGGAAATTATAAAATAATAGTGGAAGTAATAAAATAATATTAGATTACACCATCAAATTTTAGAGGGAAAAAAGAAAAAAATTACTTTTTCAACTCGTATTTTCAACTTATCTCCTTATGAGTTTACTCAAATTTCAATTGGGAGCGCTCGTTAAATGCATAATTTCATTCCTCATCCAAGGAGTACCCATGTCGCATAATTTCAATGTAATATTCTACACGAAGAATGAGAAATACATGAAAAATGTGATTACAATCACGTTTTTTCGTGTATTTCTCATTTTTCATGTAGCAAGGTCCATCAAAAGTATGCAACATGGGAACTCCTTGGATGATGAATTAAAATTTGAATCGAATAAGTATTCCCGCTCTAAATTTGAGTAAAACCTTACGGAGATAAGTTGAAAATACGAGTTTAAAAAGTAGTTTTATTATTTTATTATTATTTAATATTTTTACATTTTTGCTCCAAATATGGTGAATCATCCCCCATGGTTGACATCATCATCTTGAATCCTATTGGTTCTTATAAAGTTTATTTTTGTTGTACATTTTTTGTAGGAGGCAAATTTTAGACCTCAAAATTTCTCTAATGTTCTAGGGTTTCCAATTGCCAGATTTCATTATAGGTTTCTAGGGGTACAAACGAATGAAAATTTTTAGTGACATCTAAGGTTTGTTTTTGGGCTTACTTTCAACCCTTTGGGCTGTGTCCTCCCCCGTGCCTACTTCTCATAGGTTGGAATTTCATATAGTCAAATAGGCATATCCTTATGGTATCAACACATAAATGGCCTAGAACAAGCATTTGAGTGCAAAAATAAGGAAAAGTAACATTTTTCAACACGATTGGGATGGTGAAACCCAAAAGCAGCCATACCAACTCCAAAGTGTGAGAATCCAGTAATAGATATTAAAACAATGTTGGTACATGTAAGGTTTGGAAAAAGTAAAAGGAAATATACCACAATGCATGGATATAGTCCCACTACTACAAATACAAAATTGAGACAACAACCAAGACAATATGAAAATAAAAAACCAAAAGCAAACAATCAAAGCGAAGGAAAATACTAGCAGCTAAATTATAAATATAAGAAGGCTAAAGAATTACCCAAGACACATTGACCTGTGTGCATCAAGGGAAGTCTAGCGAGGGTCCTTACATACCAATTACATTGAGAGCAATTGAAAGGAACTGGTATGGATCTAAAATATGGTATGAACTCCCAACATACTTCCTTATCCCTGAGCTACATAGAATTGATGCCCAATTTCCCCCTACACAACTTGCATATAGCTTCACTCTCATATCCTTTCCCTTTAGAGTTGCTCTCAAGGATGCAAAAAAATTATAATCAAATATTATTTTTTACTAGTTTCCTCCAGCTAACCTATATTTCTCCCAAAATGTAGGCCATACCTCATTTCCAAAGGCCTCAAGCTTTTTCCCTAGGATAACGCTTCTGAGACAGACTTGCCTCCCCCCTTTCCTCCTATGAATGCTAATTATCATGGTTGATTAGATGCTATATACTCACATTCTTATACATGCATGGGGGTGGCCACACCACCCCCTCCATTTAATGTAATCTCCTCTGCAAGGTGGTAGACACAACCACCAAGTCCACCAATATCCTTGATACACCCTCCCATAGAGGAGCTCCCATGCACTATATTTATTAACATATTATTATATATTAATATTAATATCTAATATATGTTTAGATTAATAATATAATAATATAATAATATTAGAAAATATTACAATAATAATTTTCTTACATTTATTAATACAAGAATATTCAATAAATATGTATGTAGACCTTCATAAACTTTAGCAGAAAATTCGTTGTGCTGAGGCAAGTCCATTGTTACACAATCAAGCGGGTATCATAAACATATTTTGTGTCTAGCTTGGTTGTGACATTAAAGTTAAATTATTATTATTATTATTATTACGATTATTATTATTATTAAAAATAATAATAACTATATTTATTATTTATTGTGTATTTTAGATTGATAAATATGTTTATATGATATTGTATAATCTTAATCCCAATAGATAATAATATTATTATAAATAATGGAAATATTTTATAAATAAATGATAAATTAGAATAACATACGTAATAAAATATTATATCACATTGTGATGTGTGAAAAAAAATGGATTATGAGGGTTTGGTTGACTAAAATATTAAGGAAAATTTAACACAATTTAATATGAGAAGGTGTAGGATTAGGGGAACATACTAAAGAAAACTCATAACGAAGGTGAGGGAGAGGGTGGGGGGAGACATTAGAGAAACATAATATGAGGGGATTGTGTGGGTGGGGGTAGATGTTAGGGAAAATGTAATATGGGGGAATATGGGGTTGGGGGGTGATATTAGAGAAACTCCATAATAAGGGTGAGTATGAGGATATATATTAAGAAAACCTTAATATGAGGAGGCTACTGGGAAAGGGAAAATAAATAAAATGTTTTAAGTTTTCCCTAATATATACTCCCACCTCCTAAATTTTTCTCTAAAATATCCATCCAACTCCACACTTTTATTAGGGAAATAATATCTCCCCACCCTTCACCTAATAAGTTTTCCCTAATATGTCTCTCTCTCGCCTTTTGTTATGCTTTACCTAACATCTCCCCCCAACTCACTCTCATAATTAATATCCACCACCGCTTCCAACATTATTATGAGGGTAATAAATTTTCACGAAAATATTTCCTACCACATATTTATTTTTCCGCAACATCTCCCCCCAAACTCACCTAATAAGTTTCCATTAATATATTTTCCAACCCTATCCTCTTAATTAATATCTACACCCATCTCCACCCTCAATATCAGTTCTCCCTAATATCTCGCCACCCATACCCTCATTATGAGGGTAATAAGTTTTCCTTAATATCTCCCCCCAATCCCACCCTCATTATGAGGGTAATAGGTTTTCCTTAATATCTCCTCCCAAACCCACACCTCATTCATATTAATTTTTCCTTAATATCTCCCCCCAATCCCACCCTCATTATGAGGGTAATAGGTTTTCCTTAATATCTCCTCCCAAACCCACACCTCATTCATATTAAGTTTTCCTTAATATTTTCCCTCACCCCCACATACTGTGTTTTCCCTAATATCTCCCCCTATCCACACACACCACCGCCCCACCCCCCCTCCATATTAAGATTTCCCTAATACCTCCCTACTTAGTGTTGAATAAGTATTTTCAATACTAATATGAAATTTAGGGAGTAAGAAAAGACATTTTAAAATAAACAAACTCAATAAATAATCATCAATAATCTTAATAGATTTTTTATATTTCTTCTTATAGGTAAATATTTATGAGATTTTTTTCCTATTTGGAATGTTTATAATAAAATAATTTATAAGAGTTTTTATATTTCTTCTTCTAAGGAAATATTTATGATATTTTATTCCTTATATTGGAATGTTTATATATAGCTTGAGTGGACCTAATGGTTAAGAGCACGTACCTCCTCCTAAGAGGTCACAAGTTCAAAACCAAAGACCTGGGCACAATAAAATCGAATAATAATAATGAAATTTTAAAATATTTATCATACTTGAACTAGCTATTTAAGATTTCATTATTGTAAAAAGTTTTGGTTGGATAATAATTAAATTTTTAGAAATGTTTTGTTATTTCTTTATTGTAAAAGTTTTGAATTGATAATAATTAACTGCATGGAAATGATTTGTCATTCTTCAAATCATTTAAAAAAAATTGTGATTAAATATTTTATTACCACCAATCAACTCATTAAGTATGATTTAAATTTGAAAAAGGAATGTAGAAATAAATCTTTTAATCATCCAAACTAATCTCAATTAAAAATAAAAATCTACATATATTAATTCTTATATTAAGATAAGTTACATAAACTTCATTAAAACCATTTATTGTTCAATTTTAAAAAATTAATACTGAGTTAATAAAAAAAAATTGCACTATTTTTTCCTTTTTCAAATAATTTTAATATTTTATAATTTTAATAAAATTTACTTTCTTCAAGTTAATATTTAATTTTATATGGGATATTAAAATTAGATATTACATTGGACAATATAACATTCATTTTTTTGATAAAATTTAAGTTAAAATTGCTAATCTATATATATTACAAACTTGAAAAAATGTTTTTTTATTAAAAAAAAAAACCAAGTTGAAGAAAGTGTAATTAAAAGATTGATTTAAAGAAAACTAATTTAAGAAAAATAATTAAAAGATTGGTTTAAAGAAAGTAATTAAAAAATTGGTTTAAGATTTTAATAGCGTTGCTGAATAAAAAGGCTGGAATCACTTGAAAGCGTAGCGCTTTCAACAGCATCATTTAAAAAAAAACAACAGCAACGTTGAAAACATAGAAGAGTTCAATTTTAAAAAACATCATAAATTACAAAATACTAATTAAAAGATTGTTTAAAGGATGGTGATTAAAAGAATGGTTTAAGGTTTTAATTAAAAGCTAACTTTGACTTTCAACTCAACGGTCCAAAACACCTAAAACTCGACCGACCGATTTCATGAGTGATTATATATACTCACGCCTTATTCTACTGCAGAAGAATGATCGATTGAGAAGAGGTTCACATGCACGGTAATTTTTTGTTTGCCTATCTCTTTAATTCGTTCCGTTCTACAGGGACATGGACATTTCTGTAAGCTGATAAAATGTATTTTCTGTTCATTCAACAGGTTAACCATCATCTGGCGCTATTAGCTTTTCCTTTCTCTCTCAAGCACCGTGTCTTGTCTTATGGAGCGCTCCATAAATGTACCGTTTAGTGTTGTTGTACTGTGTAGTGTTGTTGTATGCGCTGTGCAGTGTTGTTGTATGCAATGTGCTTTGTGTAGTTTTTTTTGTTGTGTGTCTGCAAGTGTTTGTGTGTTGTCTCTGTGCTAATTGAGAGAAAGGCATGGCTGAGGAGAATATGCACTGGGAATTGAAGGGCCAATTTATCAACAAATAATATTTTCACAGTGAGTGAGTTGGTATTCATGTAAATATTTTCTTCAATTATTTTTTTTAAAGTCATTAGCGGCCCTTTTTCTATTTACTTTTCTGATGTGTTGGAATTTTCTATACCAGGAGGTAGAGCAGCATTTCCAGTGCTTTTGCAACAATGAATGAGTAGTTTCTGGCTCTTTTCAGAGAACCAGTTTCTAGAGTTTCAACTGCAAAAGAAAGATTCGTAAGAAACAAGGTTGGTTTTCTTTGTTGATGGCCGTGTTCTGTTAGTATTCTTTGTTGATGGCTCTGTTATTCTTTAGGCAAGGTCTAAGCTCTGTGAATAGTTAGTTAGTCATGTATTTTAGATTGAGGAAAACGTATATGTATAAATGACTTGTCCTATTTATTTTCTACTAAACAAATTGAACTTAGTCTACATTCAAAATTGAACATAGATCTCATGAATTTTTGAAAATTATGTATAAATGACTTGTCCTATTTATTTTTTACTAGTCTATATTCAAAATTGAACATAGATCTCATGAATTTTTGAAAATTATATCCGAGAAGTTTACTCTGCAACAAAAACACCACTGCCTCTCATAGGGTAATGGAAGTCTTAGATAGAGGCGCATTGATATCATCTGTTCGTTGGTGCAGTTTATGAATACCTCTTAGATATGTTCTATAGGAACAGAGCCTGTCCATTGCAGAATAGAAGAACAATACGTACATTTAAATTGAGAACACATTATTGAATTTAATGATTTTCTTGGAACTGAATGTTGACATCCTTTGCTCTGTGCTGAGCCATGGCGTAACTGCAACATCTTTCCTTTCTCTATGTTCGTCCATTCAGACTGCCTCTTGTTCCAAGACCATCCTCTTTTAAGAAATCTTGGCAGTTAGGAATTCACTAACAACGAAAAGTGGTTGTTTGAGCTATAAGCTGGTCTTTCATTTCTCTATTATGTCTTTCTTAGCTGATGCCCTTTCCGGCCCTATTATGCCTTTCTTAGCTGATGCCCTCTCTGGCCCTTTGGCGGACCGTTGTTCACTTCCTATATTGGGTCATTTCTCTAGGGCTTTAGATGTGATAGCCATCTCTTACTGAAGAGATAGGTGCCCATTAGGAATTACTACTCCAAGCCATGCATGCGTGTGGTGGTTTTCCGACAGCTAGGATCTCTGGTGCTTGTGATGTTATTTTCATAGCGGCAACCATGAAGAGGGAAATTGTAAGAATGCGACACATGCTTTACCACTGTTAAATTAAGAAATAGGAAAAAAAATTCAAAGACTCTGCCCCTTAATCATGGTTCTAGACTTGATTATGTAACTACCAAAATCTGAACTGAACATTGATACTCGCAAAACCAAACTGACTTGGCAAATATAATGGTTACGTTCATTGAAACCAAATTGCAATTAGTCCTCTGATGTGATCAGGGCACTGAAGTAGTTGCAGTACCAAAATAGCTTGGGGGTGCCATTTTCTGATGCTGTGAAGCATCCTGATCCTCTTCGCCATCTTCTACATTCCATAGGAAATGGGCATATGATCCAAGAACATTGCTGCAAAATAGAGCCAATTAGTCAGATAACAACAGCTTCATTTGCTTCAAATATTGAAATCCATAGATCTAGCACACTCTTGTAACGGTTTGTCACCAGGGAAAATATACTAACCAGTCATCTGGAGCAGCGTCAACAGCGTGATCAAAGTAAGATTGTGCACGAGGCGCTTTGTGAACATCCCATATGAGTCTGGCATAAATTGAGAGGACATATCCATCGCCAAGACCGGTTAGCATGGTCCTCCCATAATCTTCCTCAACTTTTTAATCATGCTGGACCTACATAGACACAAAACCAAGCCTGGGTAGACTTTATTTATCATAATTCATAGTAATAGTAATGAGACACGACCTTAACTAATTCATAGTAATTAGTGATTAATAAGATGAATAGTTATGTAACAGCAGTACAAAGCTCCTCAATACTCACCTCCTACAAAAACCTGGCATAATTCGGCAATAGAAGTGGATCTACCTGTAGCATTTTCTTATGGTAAGCATCCATGTCTCTCCCTACAAGCAGTGCAGAGAACCCACCTACTCTCCCTCCTCTTCCAGAGAACCCACCTCCATCGTCCACTAACAAAACCCGTCTCAGTTTTACATCCAACAGCAGCTCCATCGCACACCAAAGCGCTACCCCACTGGCTGCAGATATAGTGCCACGCAGTCGATGATTAGCCCGACCTTGTTTCTGAGGTACCTATGTTATTTTCTCAACCAGGCTAGTTCAAGTCTCTTTGTCTCTCTTTCACATTACTGCATCTGGGCATTGTTGGACGGTTTTTTTGGCATTTGGGTTTCCTTGTCTTGTTGTTATTGGGGTCAATAGTGTTCCATGTTGTATGATCATGAAAGGGTGGGATCGCTATCGGATTTATTGATCAAACATAGTCAGCAGCTGTAGCCTGATGATGATTTTGTTCTTCAGGGCATAAGGTAAGGCCAAATGGGTATCTTCCACCTCATGCATTAAATACCCTGTGTCCATTCCACCTGATGCAAACAAATATAATTATTATGTCTATACTACTGTTCTAGAGGTATTCGTAAACCAGTAGCATTTTTGAGCTTTTAACGCAGCAACCAAGCAATTTCACTAGATTTATGTGTTGAAAACGACTCATGACATTTGCTTCATTCAAAAACTCGGCCTTGAACCTATTTGCAGTCGTCTAATTGCATCTTCTCAGGCATCAGGTAGAACCCCCCTATACATCGATCAGCCTTAAAATATTTCTACCATTATAACTAACTTGGACCTGTTGCTGGCTATAACTCTCTGATTCAATTGAAGAGAAATTATTCAAGGCATTTAATTACTCGAGATTTTGCTAAAAAAATGATTTAATACTTACTTTAAAGATGGACCCAAAACCTCCCGCTCTAAGTTTCTTCTCTGCTACTTAAAAATGAGTTTTGAATTCAACTCACTAAGCCATAAGCTAATTTCCCTTCCATCACCTGCAAACACTAGTTCACTACCCTTAGGCAGTGCCCTAGCTCTGCCGGTGTGCTTATTGCCTATTTACTCCTTGGGGCATCCGCCGTCGGTGTGCCTTATTGCCAATTTACTCCTTGGGGTATCTGCCATCACCGAAAAATACGACATCCCAAGACTCTGCTTCGACACCTGCGGCATGTTCTCAGAGTCCGTCCAGCAGATTGTGTGGGACGTTCTGCCTCGCAATCTCCCGCGCAGCCCTTCGAGTCGATATGCTGTCCCGGGGCTTCCCAAGCTTTCCCGAGAGCGCGAGGTATCCGTTCTGGAAACGGCAGAGAGCAGGAAATAAGCGGAGCTGGAGGATCAACGAGATGGAGACGGAGTTTCTTGAGCATTTTCAGAGGGTCAACGGCACAATTGCTCCCCTGCATATCATGCATACTATGTGAATACTAAAGTTCATAGAAACTTATGACTTCAAATTAAAATATAAATCAAGAAATTGGGGTTCTAGTCGCTTGAGTATTAGCTGCATTTTCGGCAGTGATCCATTCTGTTGCGAATCCTTTTCGGCAGTGATCAGTTATGCATTGTCGACACCTTTTTTTCTAATGAACCTTTGGTTCAACAAGCTTCTTCTAAGCCTCATTTTGGTCGCTCTTTTTTTTCCAGCTCTTCTGGGCCTCTTTTTTTTGTTAGCATCTTTTGTTCAGTTCTTCTAAGCCTCTTCTTCTACGTTTCTTCCAAGTCTTCCCTATATTTTTTGTAAACTGCATAGTCTATGAAGCCAATTGATGTATAAGCCATCAGTATTCCCCTCGCTGAGAGTTTTAGGTATCCAACCACTTTCTTTATTCATTATTTTTTATGTGATTAATGTCTTGTGCATGCCAAGAAAATCCTAACTGGTTGAGACTAAGTGTTTCGGCTAAGTGTTTCAAGTGAAATGCATAGATTAACCTCTTAAAAACTTGACAATATCTCTGCCTTTTCAAAACAAAACTTATAAATATCTTATGAATTTAGTTATTATTTACATGCTCCTTCCTCTAGAACATGGCACTCTTGCCTCCTCTATTTTCACTAATAAAATTATTTAATATTATTTCAAAGATTCTTATGCTCAAACCACTTTCAAATGGTTAAACAAGTATTATTCAACCCATCTTCCTTTCTCTATTCAATTTAATTGTTATTATATTAAATTTGTAAATTAGATCATATTTGTATAGTTTTAGATAATTATATTGTATTGTGGTTTTTTTCTTAATATTTGTAATGTTTTTTGTATTTTTGATTATATATATATATATATTCTAAAAAAATAAATTATGAATTGTGCATTTAATTTTTTTACAAGTTTTTATGAAGTGTTTGTATCCTAACAATCTCATGTTAATGTTGTGTGTTGCAGAAAATTATCAATACCAGTTGTTCATGAGCTGAAGACATTATCAATTTTTATGTTTTTGTAATGTTGTAATTAGAAATATTTATATTTTTTTTGTTTAGATGGGCCCATCAAAGGATGTACATGAACACAAACTGTCATTAATAAAAGGAGTAGACTTTTTATTTTTTTTGGAGGGGAATTCAACCCCTCCAAAAGACTCTTAGGAGAAGGTTAAATTGTAACCCTCCTTTGAGTTGTGTTCCTTGTGCTCATGGTTTTCATGATCTTTAGCTTATAATAACTCCAATATGCACGAACTCAAGTACATTCTTTTATTATAATAATGATTTATAAACATGTTTTAAACATCTTCCCAACATACACACAAATGGGAAAATCACTCTTATTCACATAAATTATTTAACATTTTTTCAATGTTTTCAACATCTTCTTAACATACACACAAATGGAAATATCACTCCTATTCACATAAAATATTTAACATTTATTCAATGTTTTAAACATATTCCTCACATACACACAAATGACAAGATCACTCTTATTCACATAAATTATATAAAAATTATAACATATATTTAAAGATATAGTTTTTTTTTTTTTTACTTTTATTTTGATTTTTTAAAGTTTTTGTTTTGATTTTATTTATTTGTTTAATTATATATTTTTATTAAAAATCTAAATAATTTAATAGATTATAAATATTACATATCTAAATAAATATAATTTCATATTTACATAAATATAATTTAATATTTACATTGATATTTTTATACATTTAAATTAAATACTAATATATTATTTAGAGTGTTTGTAAATACTTAAATATTTGTATTATTTTTTTGTATAAATTTATTATATATAAATGTTTGTGCTCTGGATTATTTATTTTGTATGTATATAAATGTATTATTTTGAGAATTGAAATAATGTTTTTATTTGAGGGGTTTTTAGTTTGATATGCATTAATGAATAGGATATCTACTTTTATATGATGTGTGTGAATGTAATGAATAGGATATCTACTTCCATATGATGTGTGTGAATGTACTTGTA
This sequence comes from Pinus albicaulis, assembly GCA_034641835.2. Classification (NCBI taxonomy): domain Eukaryota; kingdom Viridiplantae; phylum Streptophyta; class Pinopsida; order Pinales; family Pinaceae; genus Pinus; species Pinus albicaulis. The sequence goes on along the minus strand of CM076573.1, from coordinate 429,502,234 downwards.
TGTACTTGATTGGAGTGTTTATTCTTCCATGTTTATGAATGTCTCATTTTGAATGCTTTTGATTATTCTTTCATTGTTTATTTGTATGTGTATGAGTGTATTCTTTGACTATTTTTTGAGTGTTAGAGTGGTTCTTTCTTTGTTTGTGTATATATAGATGTTTTTTTTTAATAGTTACTTGTATTCCTTCCTTCATTATTTGCTTGTGTCTTGTATTTTTTGAGTATTCTTATGTATGGATATTGTTTACTTGTATGTGTATGAATGTATTATTTGTTGTATTTGTATGTGTATTATTTACTTGTAATTTAGATATGTGTATGAATCTTTGTATGTGTCTTCTTTGCTTGTACTCTTTATATATGTATGAATCTATTCTTTAACTATGTATGAATCTATTATTTTCTACATGTGTATGTTGTTTGTTTACTAGTATCCTTTGTATGTGTATGAATATATTCTTTGTTACATTTGTATGTGTCTTCTTTACTTGTATTATTTGTATGTGTATGAATCCATTCTTTGCTACATTTGTATGTGTTATGTGTCTTGTTTACTTGTATTCTTTGTTTGTGTATGATTGTATTCTTTAGGTGTGTATGAATCTATTATTTGCTACATTTGTATGTGTCTTATGTACTTGTATATTTTGCATGTGTATGAATGTATTCTTTGATTTACTTGTATTTTAATGTATTCTTTGGTTTACTTGTATTCTATGTAGTGTATGAATGTATTCTTTGAATGTGTATGATTTTTTATTTTTTTTGTGCATGAATCTTTCTTTGTTGCATTTGCATAAGCATTATTTACTTGTAGATATATATGAGTGTAATTTGTGTGAATATATGTTTTTAAATATTTATTTATATGATTATAAATATACTATTAGTATTTCTATATATTAATTTATCAATATTAACTTGTAAATACATTAGTTTAAATAGTTATGAAATTATCATTTTTATTATTGCCTTTTTTCTTTTCTTTTTCTTTTTCTTTTATTTATTTATTTATTTATTTTTTAATAATTTTTTTTTAATGTTTTTTTCTATCAAAATTTTAAATATTGATAATATTAATTTATCGTTTTAAAATAAAAAATAATATACATTACAATAACATTAAAAAAACCATAATATTAGCACATGGGTATAAAACTCAATTAATGATTATTATATTATAAAATTTTATGCAAACCATGAGACTCAAAGTTCAAATCCCTTTAAAAAAAAACAATAATATAATATTTATAACAGCTTTAATTTGTAATCACACATATAAATAAATTATTTAATAATAAAATCAATATAATAAATAAATTCAATTATTTTTATTTAAAAATTTTAATTAATTTTAATAATTTATAATTTTCCTTTTCAGAAATTATAGATATTAATCTAAAATTTTGTTAATGATAATCATTATTTTAAATATAATAAAGAAAATAAATATATATTATTTTTAATATCATACTAATTAACTTATAAAATAAATAAATGTAATTATCAGCATCATAAAATTTGTGCTCATTCTTAATCACATGCATAAAATAATGTGAATTCTAAAGTTCATAGTAAGTGTGATGTGTGTGAACCTGTGACCTTGTGAGTCAATGTGTAATGTTTGTGGGTATGTGTATGGTTGTGTGCACCCTATGTTTGTTGTGTGCATGTATGCATGTGGGTGATTATGCCTCATTGGCAATGGATTGTATGGGTGCGCGTCAGTGGTTAGTCCCATGCCAATGATGGACCGTTTTTGGGGTCATATAAGCTCTCACCTTCACGTGGTTGACCCTGTTAGTAGAGATTTTACATCTCCAAGCCAAGAGGAGCTTTTCTATTTAATTTTTTGTCGTTTCTTTTAAACATGATATTAATTTCAAAATAGTAAAATGGTTTTTAAATAATATTTAAATAAAAATTTTATTACCTTAAAAACATATAAATATATCATCTTAATAAAAATTATAATATAATTAGTTAGTTGACTTTACAAGATTTTTTCAATTATATTAATTATAAAAAACTAGTATATTTTATATATATTTATATATTACTACATTTATTATTCACATTTAATTACTAAACGATAATAATAAAATAAAATAAATTTAAATATTTATTAATTTGAAATACATAAAATGTATTTAAAAAAATAGTTACGAAATATTATTTAAAAAATAAAATAAAATATAAATATATTTGAAGGTAATTTGGAAAGAGAATAAAAATGAAAATAATAATAATATATTATTATATTTATTATTCACATTTAATTATTATATCATAATGACAAAATAAAATAAATTTGAATATTTATTATTATTATTATTATTATTTTAATTTAAAATATATAAAACTTTATTTGAAAAAATGAAAATTAAATTATTAAATACTATTAAAAAAAAATGGAAATCTTTCCAATTTAGTATGGTATAATGTCTTGAAAAAATAATTAAATTAAATAATGTTATGTAAACATTAAATAATTAATTAAATAAAAACAATTAAATTATATGAAAATATTATTGTAATGTATGAAAAGATGAATGTTATTTAAACATTAAATAATTCAATTAAATGAAAAGATTAATGTAATGTAAAACTTTTAACCAAGTGAAAATGAAATAAAAAATGAATAAAAATAATGAAATAAAAATAAATAATAAAATTTTTCGAGAATCTATGGTATTCATGTGGAATATAGGTCATTTAAAAGGTGAAATTAAACCATCTTATCTCTAGAGCTAATCCATCTTATGTCTAGAACTATTATCTCTAGAACTACTCTTAAAGAGGTTTTCAAATCTTTTGTTAAAACAAAATGAAATATGAAATCTAAATTGGTTGTATTAGTTTCTTATTTATTTATTTTTTCATACATTTTACAATTCAACAAAATTATGAAATACATATTTAATAAAAAATATAAATATATATAACTCATTATAAAACACCTATGGTATTCATGTGGAATATAGGTCATTTAAAAGGTGAAATTAAACCATCTTATCTCTAGAGCTAATATATATAATAATAATAATAATAATAATAATAATTTTATATTATTTTATTTAAAAATTGCTATTGTAAAACATAATTTTAATATTAAAATATGCATAAGAAAAATGTTTTAATAATTTATGAATAATAAATAGTCTTATAAAATTGTAATTGAATAAAATTATAATAAAATATTTATTTTATTAAAAGTTCAAATATATAAAATGTATATGGTCACATTCAAGACCAAGAGAAATATGAGGGTGAGCTACTAAATCAAATTTCTAATACCACTATCATCTTTTTCTCATCTAGATCTTTCCCACGATATAAATTTCATCTCAACCAATTTAAGCTCTTAGCACAGTCTCTGAACTTTCACCCCTTTAAAGACTCACTTCATCATTTATATAGCCACATCGAATCTCCTAGCCACGTATCTCCCCCACATGGGTCCAAGTTTGTTGGTTTCTTACTTTATTGGAGTTTTTCCATATTGGTGATTTCAGAAGTTGTGCATTATCTAAACCTTGAGCATTTTGATATGTTGATATACTGATGAATCAACTTAAAGATATGTTAATATGCCCATAACCTTCCAATATGCTAATGTTACATACATCGAATGATATATCATTACTCCAAAATGACTCATCAGTGATTTGACAAAAAATGTATAATTGTAAATCCTCACAAAACATTCACCCCCTTAACGGCCCACTTCAAAATTTATATAGCAACGTGGAAAATCGTAGCCACATGCCTCCCCTTCATGCGTTCAAGTTTGTTGGTTTCTTATTGGTGATTTCACAAGTTATGCATTCTCCAAACCTTGAGCATTTTGATATGTCGATATATTGATGAATGCACTTAAGATATGTGAATATGTGCATAACCTTCTAATACACTAATGTTACATACACCAAATGCTGATATAGCATTACTAAAAAATAGCTCATTGGAGATTTGACAAAAAATGTATGACTGTAAATCATCCCAAAACATTAATAAGTCAATAGGGTAAATAAATGAATAGATATATATATATATATATATATATATATATATATATATATATATATATATATATATATATATATAATTGAAGTTTTGAATATAATTAAATATTTAAAAATTATATCTTTAAATATTAAAAAAAATTATTTAAAAATCATTATTATAAAATATAATTTTAATATTAAAATATTCGTAAGTAAAATATTTTAATAATTTATGAGTAATAGTCTTATAAAATTGTAATTGAATAAAATTATAATAAAATATTTATTTTAATAAAATTTGAAATATATAAAATGCATATGGTTGACATTATGAGTTATCAAGTGTGCCTCGTCTTGAAGACAAACATGAGGGTGAACCACTAAATCACATTCCTGATACCATTATCATTTTTTTCTCATCTTGAGCTTTCCCACGATATAAATTTCATTTCAATTTAAGCTCTTAGCACAGTCTCTGAACTTTCACCCCTTTAAAGTCCCACTTCATCATTTATATGGCCACGTGGAAACTCCTAGCCATGTATCTCCCCCACATGGGTCCAAGTTTTTTGGTTTATTGCTATATTAGAGCTTTTCCATAATGGTGATTTCACAAGTTGTGCTTTCTTCAAATCATGAGCATTTTGATATGTCGATATATTGATGAATCAACTTAAAGATATGCTAATATGAACATAACCTTCTAATATGCTAATGTTACATACATCGAATGTTGATGTAGCATTACTCCAAAATAGCTCATTAGAGATTTTACAAAAAATGCATAACTGGAAATCCTCACAAAACATTAATAATTCAATAGGACTGAGGCCACCTCAACACACCACCTCATAACTTTTTCACCTAATCATAGCTTTCCACATGAAAAAGGCTGAAAATTTTGACACATGGCATGTTTAACATGTATATCAGGTTATTGAGGTAACAATGGTTTACATGATGCAATCATCCTGAAATTCTAATATGTTGATATGTCAATATGATATTTTGGTATTCCACGTCAATCATGGATGAAAAATCTCCACTTAACACATTGGATAAGATGACATATCCCCTTCCATGAGGCATTATTAATGTGTTCCATGTCACTCATATTTTCAAGGTTGGCATGTCAAAAATACCAAATCCAAGTGACACATGACATACACATGGAATCACCATCTCATAAAATCGTGACATCACCCCTCGGTTCTCCTATTACTTGATACTTTGTTTAGTCTAATGTTTCAAGGTTCCAAATTTTTAGTATCGTCGCTTCATGCTCCCTTTTATGGGATCAAATGCTTCCAACTAACACTTGTTTCATTAGGCCATTCCATACAAGGGTTTTTCATAATGATTCACTTCAATTTTCTCAAGGGCTTGATGTGTTTATATTTCGACTACCCCCTTATAGCCATCTCCTGCACCTCGATCTCATCAATCTATCTTACTAATGGTAAGGATGGGGCTAGCGAAGCCCCAAAAATCCAATACTCCACCATATCAAGAGATAATACCATCTAGATTTTTCCAAAGCGTTTCATTGAAGGTGCTCAGTCCCAAAATTATCTTAATAGCTTAAGTTATAGGGGTCAAACCATAATTTTTTTTTGGGCCAAAACTTGATCCAGGTGGGTCTAGAGACACACACAAGACAACGAGGGCTTATGAAGCTCAAAAATAAAAGTGATGGAAATGTGGGAAACTTAGTTTCATGTTGAATATCTCGTCATCCTGATTGCAATGGCACAAACGGTTCGTCAAACAGAGTCTATATGGAGAAGTTAGAGCCAATCAAAGCTCTATGGTTGACCGGGTGACTTGGCAGGCTAAGGAAGGCACAAATTCGCCAAAATCTAGCCACCTGATTCTGGCCAGCTCCAACCAAATTCCGGGCAAAATTGCGGCCTGATTAAAAATACTCCTACGACCTATTTTCAACTCCGCCACCCTACCCCAACCATATAACAAACATTATGTTTAAAAGGGCCAGTGGCCATGACCCTGCTGCACCCCATGACATTCCAACATAACTATTGGTCAAGCTCCAATTGGGTCAGATCAGGGCTGTGTGTTGCAAACTCCACCCGCCCAACACAACTACCATAAAATATAAGTGGCAAAAAACTGGTGGGTGGGCCACCCGATGTGGGCCCGAGCTGCCAATATTAAAAAAAAAATTGTAATTAAAAAAAACCAGCCTATTGTAGGACGAGGTAGGGTTTGACCGCCTGACCTCCTCCCCCCCAAAGCGGATCCATAACCATTTCACCAACTAGCCATGTTGAAACATCCACCCACGTTTTTATACTTAAACTCGTCTTTTCACTAGTGCGTTGAGGGCCAAGGAAACCATGTGCGGGAATGAAGTTCGAGGCAGAGACAGAGGCAGAATGGTGGCACAATTTTCGAGACAGAGAATGTCCTTTTGATGCCATGAAGATTCCTTTGAAGGTAATTTTCATATTGTCAAAATGTATTGAAATTTATATGCATTTTAACTAAAATTTCGTAGGGAGCATGATAGTGTGCCTAGATTCACCTTTTCAACATCGATTTTGCATATTCCTTGTTGAGGAGAATCTTCAGGAATCTTGAGGGAATATTTCAGATTCCTTGAAGGCCGAAATCTGCCAGTGTCAAAATGAGGTCAACTTTAAACTCATTCTTCTCAGAATTTAGCAAGGATGTTAATGATGCAGGAAGAATTTTGATCTGAGCAGTGGTTCAAAATATTTTTTTTAGAATATAAGGATTAGGAATCTTGAGGGAATCTAAGAGATTCCTATATCCCCAAAATTTCACTTTGTCAGAATTCAGAAATTTTCCAGTCGATTTTTTACTATTCGACGCCACGAATTTGATGGTGTATTCAGATTTTCTATTTGACCATTCCATTTTTGGGGCACTTTTCAAAGTGGAGTTGCAGGTGTCAGCATTCAATGTGTGAGCAGTCATTTTCAGGATATTCGACACCACGAGATTGATGGTACAACCAAATTCAACTGTTTATCATCCTTTTCTTCAGTTAACTCTAAGATGTGAGGTATATGCCATGTGATCATGTACTTCTTTTTATCTTTGCTATGAGATGCATTGTGCTATATAGATCCTCACTTGATGTTTGATGTGGGGTCTTGTTCTTGTTTTTGATGTGAGATGTAATTTCTATCATGGATTTTTTTTATTTATGTTTGAGATCCCTTTGATTCCTTGTTGGCGAGATACTTATTTCCACCAGTAAGTTTGATTTAAATATTTTTGTTGCCATGTTGGCGGGATACTCATAGTTGTCATGAGTGAGATTCTCATGCTGATAGGAGTCCTTTTTGTGAGTGAGAGTTCTTATAGCAGAACATCCTGTGGAGAGGTCCAACCACACATGAGTGAGGGCATTTTCCTTGTATGACAAAGAAAATACCATACATTTACATCATCATTATTTCCAACACTTAATGCAATGGCCTAAACCATCTGGACACTGAGGCCCAAAGACGTAGTCCATCATGGACTAACTTCATTATCAATATCTTATGTTGCGAATGGTTGTTATGTTCCTCTTCCTTACAACATGCATATATTTTTTTTATGTTCATTAATGCTGTGATGAAATTCTAACACATCAGAGAAAGTAAAAGGTCTTAGTTTAAAGAGTATCAAAAATTTACCCGGATCAAGTGGTATCAGAGCAGGTATTCTTGTTGATTTGGATTACAAGCGTGAACCATTGTTGCACGTTCACTGAGTTGAGAAATGAAGGATGTCAGAGACATGTATGAGACCATGCTCAGGGTGTCCAAGAAAGCAGACATGTTGTATGAAGCTTATGAGAAACAAGTAGCAGATAATGTTGTGTTGAAAATGCTTCTACAATAGGAGAAGGAGGTCAAACATCGATTGCAACTTCAGTTGAAAGCTGCGACAAAGGCATTGGAAGAATTGAAGTGCAACGATGAAAATCTTCAAGAAGATCATGATGCATTAAAGGCACTTCTACAAGAAGAGAAGGAAGATAAGTAGCGATTGCAACTTCAATTACAAGTTGAAACAGAGGCCTTGGAGGAAGTGAAGTGCAACGAAGGCTCAAAGAAGCCCTCTTCACATGTTTCAATCAACAACTGCAGTAAATAGTGTTGATTTTTCTTCAGTTTCATCTTCACATGCAATTATTTCTGTTGGAAATGTGGAGATCCCCATTACAGGATATCTCGTCATCCTGGTTGTAACGATGTGAATGATTTGTCAAACCGAGTCCGTATGGAGAAGTTAGAGCTGGTAAAAGTTCTAGGGTTGACCGGGTGACTTGGCGCGTTAAGGAAGACACAATTTCACCAAAATCCAGCCACCAGATTCTGGCTGGCTCCATCCAAATTCTTGGAGAAATTGTGGCCTTGTTAAAAAGACTCCTACAGCTTGTTTTTGGAGATTTAAAAAATGTACATTTTTTTTAATCAAACAAAAGAAAAATATAAAATTGGAGGTGGCAGGCCACCACCTCCACCACCCCACCCCAACCATATAACAAAAATTATGTTTAAAAGGGTTGGTGGCCATGACCTTACCGAACCCCATGACATTCCAATGTAACCGATGGTAAAACTCTAAATGGGTCAGTTAGGGGCTATGGGTTGCAGACCCTGCCAGCGCAACACAACTACCATAAAATATAAGTGGCGAAGAACTCGTGGGTGGGCCTCCCGATACAGGCTTGACCCGCCAATATTAAAACATTTGTTTTATAATTAAAACAATACCAGCCTATTACAGGAGGGGGGGGGGGGTTGTTTGACCACCCAACCTCCTCCCCCTCAAAGTGGTTTCATAACCATTCTGCCCACTGCCCATGTTGAAACATCTACCCACATTTTTCTACTTAAAATCATCCTTTCGCCATTGAGCTTAGGACCAGGGTAGCCATGTGCGGGCAAACAGTTCGAGGCAGAGACAGAGGCTGAATGGTGACATGATTTTCGAGACAGAGAATGTCCTTTTGATGTCATGAAGATTCCTTTGAAGGTAATTTTCATATTGTCATAATTTGTTCAACTTTATATGCATTTTAACCAGAATTTTGCAGGGAGCATTGATGGTGCACCCAGAATCGCCTTTTCAGCAGTGGTTTTACATATTCCCTATGGAGGAGAATCTTCAAGAATCTTGAGGGAATCTTTCAGATTCCTTAGAGACTGAAATTCGCCAGTGTCAGTATGAGGTCAAATTTATACTCATTCTTATTAGAATTTCACAAGGATGTTGATTGCGCAAATAGAATTTTGATATGAGCAGTGGTTCGGAAGATTCTCTTCAGAATATGAGAATCAAGAATCTTGGGGGAATCTAAAAGATGCATGTAGCCCCATAATTTTACATTGTCAAAATTCAGAAATTTGATAGTCGATTTTGCACTATTCAACACCACAAATCTGATGGTGTATTCAGATTTTCCATTTAACCATTCCATTTTTTAGACAATTTTCAAAGTGGAGTTGCAGGTGTCAGCATTCAATGTGTGAGTAGTCGTTTTCAAGAAATTTTACGCCACGAGATTGATGGTACAACCAGATCCAACAATTTATCATCCTTTTCTTGAGATAGCTCTAGGATGTGAGGTATATGCCATGTGATCATGTACTTCATTTTCACCTTGCTATGATATGAATTGTGTTGTATAGATCCATGCTTGATGTTTGATACGGGGTCTTATTTTTGTTCTTGATGTGATATGTAATTTATATCATGGATTTGTTTTATTTCTGTTTGAGATCCTTTTGATGCCTTGTTAGTGGGACACTCATTTTCACCATGTATGTTTGATTGAGATCCTTTTGTTTCCATGTTGGTGGGGTACTCATAGTCGTCATGAGTGAGATTGTCATGCTGATAGGATTCATTTTTTTGAATGAAAGTTCCTGTAGTGGAACATCTCATGGAGAGGTCCAGCCACTCTTTTGTGAGGCCATTTTCCTTGCATAACAGAGAAAATACCATCCATGTACATCATCACTATTTCCAACACTCAATACAGTGACCTACACCATCTGGACACTGAGGCCCGAAGACGTAGTCCCTCCTGGGTGAACTCCGATATCAATATCTTATGTTGCTAACGTTTGTTATGTTCCTCTTCTTTACAACATTCAGATATGTTCTTTTATGTTCATTAATTCTTTGATGAAATTATAACACATCAATTGAAGTAAAAGGTCTTGGTTTAAAGGGTATAATAAATTTACCCGGATCAAAACTAAGACTTAAACTAGAGATCCATGAACAAATTAAGTTCTTACTTAGGATTTAATTTAGCTTAACATTTATTTTGTGAACTCTTCCAAACTAAACATTAGATGTTATTTGATCTTGAATCTCTCTTTCCTCATTATGGCTTCTACTCTTGCTTTTGGGTGCCTTCCTTAACAAAACCTTTCAATCCTCGCAACAAGAAAAAGACTCCTTTGGCCTATAGAGGGAATCCTAAGTTTTTTTATTCACCTAAAGCAAAATAATAACTAATACCACCAACTTATCAGTCCTTCTCCTTCGGAAACATACCATACATCACAAAATGTCATAAATGATTACAAACATGCATGTAAATATAACATAGTCAAACACATCCAAGAATAACCTATGAATTCATGAATAATAACCACAAAATGATCTCATTTATCATGGATGAAAGATCTCACACAACATTAATATTTATAAAAGCATGTATTTCAACGTTCAGGCCAATTATGTTAACTACTTAGCACACTAATCATGTATCATGTATATTCATTACAACATACAACTCTCAACCTACCATTGCACACATACACAATGAATCCAAAATAATATTTAAATATGAAATATAGAGGAAAATTTACAATTCATTCACAAGAAAGGAATACACTTAAAATCCTATGAAAAACTACACTAAAAATTTCTTACCACTAGCCACCCCTAACCATATATGATGTTTAATGGATGCTTCACTTAGTGAATAACAACAAAGAGTTTATTTTAGTGTATAGAGTATGAATGAAAATTTCTTTCATTGCCTAGGAAATAGGGATGCCACTATGCAAGCACTAGGTTTGGGCTCATCAAACAACAAATATAACCACTGAGGGTCTTCACAACATAGAAGGAAATCCATTCCCACTTTCTATTATCTCTAAGATTCTCTTTCTTCTAGTGATTCATGTGGAGAAATACAACTAAATGGTTTAGTTCTTTTTAGTCTACCTTATTCAAAAATAGGTATCTCTCTTTGGTATCCTTATCTAACACATTTCAATATTGGACTTTGTTTGTCTAGCTTTGAATCTCAGGTTTACAAGTATTTATCTTACAATCATTTTTCATTTACAACAATCAATTTAATTTATTTATTTTTATCTAATGTCTCTAGTCATTATAATACTCCAAACTCAACAACCTGGAATCACAAAACTAACTTCCTTCTCCTCATGAGCACTACTTCATGAATGAGAGGTTTACGGTCCCTTTCTCGGTTTTAAGAGTCAACAAGGAATTCATTGTAAGGCGCATAGCCCATGTTTGTGTAGTATAGTACCTCCTCTCCCCATTCCTCTCATAAGTGTTTATTATTTGGTAATGTTTGTGCAATTTTATCATTCCTGGATTAAATAAACCACAATCATTAATTATCAACCAAGGTGGGTATTTTTATTTCAAATACGTCCGCACTATCTATGTCGATACATGTAACAACCAGGTACAACAGAAAAAAAGAAAAAAAAAACAAAAAACAAAACAAATTCGTTGAACACACTTGCAGAAATTATAGCACTCTTGCAGAATGGAAATAAAAACTTACAGGAATTAAAATTCACAATGAAGGAATGAAACACACTTGGCAAGGAAGAATCTGCATTTCATAATAACTTCATAATAAATAGAGCCACACCATATACTATCAGCTAAATATGTAACAAAAATTAAATAGCATAGAATCAATTAACCTGTGTAACAACACGCAATAAATCTAAAATTAGAACTGTATCTATTCAAAAATAAAACGTGTTCAATAGTCGTAAGAAATCCACACTAACACATAAAAAAAATATCCTATTAGCATTGTGATCCCTGCTAAAGAGGAGGGTCGTTCCTCTCTAGCAAGGTGCAGGAGTAAAATGAAAACTATTTAAGAATTCAACACAGAAATAGTTGTAACATCACTAGATACATGATTGTATTAAAATAGTTGAAGAGTACAAGATCATAATGTCGGTATTATCTCTGTTGTCCATCCCCATCCCCTCATGAGACTAAGCTCTTTTTATAAAGTCTTTACAAAGCCCCAAATTAGTGAAACGAATCAGTCATGAGAATCTGACGATTCTCATGTTGATTAAGATAGCAGAAATAATAAAAAGATAGAAATTGTTACAAACTACTTTTAATAAAGTTTTTTTATGGTTGCACCACTCTTGTTTAGATGCAATTGTAACTACTTATATCTTCTTTACTGTCTGCATCGAAATACTTCATGCGGCCCTTGACAGCTATCTTTGAAAATGGTGACTCCAGTCTTGACAACTCGCATTGTAACGACAACTTCGTGGTGTAAAAATAGAAAATAGAAAACCCAGGGTATAACAATGAGTAACATCAACTCACACTGTGTAACAACAACAATTTTTCACCCATGGCTCTCAGTAATTATGGAAACACCTGAAAGAAAAAATTCAAAAACTCTTCCAAATATACCCTAGTTAGTCATCTCAAAGAAAGAATTGTTTCATTCAGGGCTTATCAGAAAATATCATTATAATACGTCAAAGAAAAAGGTTTCTTCTTAATCAGAGGGAGTGACATTGTACTGAGGAAATTTCAGTTTTTATGAGGGAAATTTTCCAAAATTGGGGAAAATTATGCCTGAAATATCCTCAAATATTGCACCCAACACCTCCCCCCAACTAAAGCCACTGCATGTCCTCATGCATATTCTTCAGAATGTTCAGGGTCCTTATCCATTATGAAACTGACATGCAGTTTTTAAAATCACAGAATATGCAGTGTCTTCATCTTCTTTCCTATACCCCTGAGTAGATATGAGTCGATGTGCCCATGAATGTTCGCCATGCTTGATTAGGTGGAAGTAAGGCTGGTATTTCTCAACTGGGATCCAGATTAGAGGAAACTTGAATTTGAGCCCTATCTCGGAATCTCCCATTATTTTGAAAATTCACACATACTCAAGGACTCAAGTAACAATTATTACGAAATTGGGGCACCCAAAGGGATCCTTCGCTAACAATGTTGCACCGCAAATTTCCAATCGTTTCATACTTCCAACTAATGCTTTACTTTTCAGTTGTTCATAAATATTAAGGCAAAACCCAACAATCCTTCTCCTATAGAGGGAGAGTTTTTCTACCATTTCAGGTTTAGTGAGAAACTTTTTGAATTACGCCTCATAGCAGTGGTTATACCAAGTTTTGGTTTTATGTTCAGGGTTTCCATTTTTGCATTCATAATCAATGATTTTATGGCGAGGTGTCAATAAATTTGATTTCTCATGAAAGATATAAAGGCCCGTAGAAGCAAATATCCAACATAACTAAAAAGGTATGCAGTCATTTGCAAACTAGCATGCTCACCAACTATATCACTCAGGAAGAGATTACATAACATACTCTGCTCATAGAAATCACATGAGTGAAATACATCTAGAAATATTCTAGTTTTAATGCTCTTGTAGGGTATGTTTTCATGGATAGATTTCAATTGGAAAAGATAAAATTTCTCCCATAAGAATATTGCATAGGACGGAGATGGTGGCGTGTAACCTAAAATATTTTTGGCTAACTCATACATTTTACCTTTCTCTTCAGTCAGTTCCTTGACCTCTTGTTGTAGCTTTTGTATTTGTTCTTCCTTTTCCATCTCATCTTTCCTCGTTTCCCACTTTCTCAGCTCTTTCGTCAACAATTCATCACCCTACTTATATTAAAGGGTATGAATGTCCTTCTAATGTTCGTCCAAAGAAATCACTCCCTTTTCAGGGAAACTTCCATTTGATTCCAATTCTCCAATTTTGATATCAACAAAAGTCTTTCTGAATGCCACCATGCTTTGGGTTCCAGTGTTGTTTCATGTTCAATAACAGTAGAGGGTGTAACAACATCTCATGCTTTGAGTTTCTCTGCCTCAATTGTCGGTTCTTGTGTATCAGCATATTCATTCATAGGTTCTTGTGGAACAACTCTCGATTTTTCTTCCTTAGAAACCTCTGTCTCAATGTTTGGTTCTTGTGTATCAGCAACATAATTAGTAGGTTCTTGTGTATTAGTTTCTAGGTTAAAATCCATGGGGTGCTTTGTTGCAATGGTTGGTTCTTGTGTATCAACAACAGCATCAATGGCTTCTTGTGTGTCAACCTACCATGGTTTTGTTTGGGTTTCTTCTGAGATGGTGTCTGCAATGCAATTTGTGTATCCTTTTGTTGCCAAACCCTCAACACATGCTATACATAAAGGTCCATGTGTGGTTTTTGATCCCATCTTATCAACAACCTCAATCAATTTATTGAGGCCCGAAACCTTTTTTTTTAACTTTCCTACCTCCTAATTGCTACTTTAATTCCTTATTTTATGCTTCTAGTTTTTTACTTTTAAGCAGAAAAGTTTGGGTTTCATCCTTACCTGATGCAGAAGTGTCTTCCTACCTATTTTGTTTCCTCTTCTTCTGCTTCTTTTTCTCTTATTGCTTTCTCTTATGTTCTTTTTTCTTGGTTTCCTCTTAAATGGTTTTCTCTTCTTGTTTCCTTTTAAAAGATAAAATAAAATAAAAATATATTTGTAACTATTATTTAAAAAATAAAATAAAATAAAAATATATTTGAAGGCAATTTGGAGAAAAAATAAAAATACTAATAATAATAATATGTTATTATATTTATTATTCACATTTAATTATTACATCCTAATAAGAAAATAAAATAAATTTGAATATTTATTATTATTTGTTTTTAAAATTTAAAATATATAAAAAATTATTTGAAAAAATGAAAATTAAATTACTAAAAATAGTATTTCCAACTTAAAAAACAATTAAATTAAATGAAGAGATTAATTTAATGTAAACATTAAAGAAAACAATTAAATTAAATTAAATGAAAAAATGAATGTAATGTATGAAAAGATTAATGTTATGTAAATATTAAATAGTTCAATTAAATGAAAATATTAATGTAATGTAAAAAATTTAACCGAGTCAAAATAAAAATAATGAAATAAAAATAACTTAGAAAAATAAAATAATAAAAATCTTGGAGAACGTATTCATGTGGAATATAGCTATTTCAAAAAATAAAATAAGAAAATTTTTGGAGAACCTATAGTATTCATGTGGAATATAGCTGATTTAAAAGGTGAAATTAATCCAGCCTAGATCCATCTTATCTTAGAACTACTCTTAAAGAGGTTTTCAAATCTCTTGTTAAAGATGAAATATGAAATCTAAATTTGTTGTATTAGTTTCTTATTTATTTTTTCATACATTTTACAATTATAAAATAAATTGATATAATTTCAACAAAATTATAAAATATATATTTAATAAAACATATAAATATATACAACTCATTACAAAACACATTTAATTATTTTATTTAAAAATCATTATTATAAACATAATTTTAATATTAAAATATTGGTAAGTAAAATGTTTTAATAATTTATGAATAATAAATAGTCTTATAAAATTGTAATTGAATAAAATTATAATAAAAATTTTATTTTATTAAAATTTGAAATATATAAAATGTATATGGTTGACATTTTGAGTTAGCAAGTGTGGCTCATATTCAAGAACAAGACAAATATGTCACATTTATAATACCATTATCATCTTTTTCTCATCTAGAGTTTTCCCATGATATAAATCTCATCTCAACCAATTTAAGCTCTTAGCACAGTCTCTGAATGTTTGCCCCTTTAAAGACCCACTTCATCATTTATATCGCCACATGCCACGTGGAATCTCCTAGCCACGTATCTCCCCCACATGGGTCCAAGTTTGTTGGTTTCTTGTTGTATTAGAGTTTTTCCATATTGGTGATTTCACAAGTTGTGCATTATCCAAACCTTTAGCATTTTGATATGTCCATATTCTGATGAATCAACTTAAAGATATGTTAATATGCCCATAACCTTCTAATACGCTAATGTTACATACATCGAATGTTGATATAACATTACTCCAAAATGTCTCATCAAAGATTTGACAAAAAATGTATAACTATAAATCTTCACAAAACATTCACCCTTTTAAAGGCCCACTTCATCATTTATATAGCCATGTGGAAACTCCTAGCCACGTATCTCCCTCACATGGGTCCAAGTTTGTTGGTTTCTTACTATATTAGAGTTTTTCCATATTGGTGATTTGACAAGTTGTGCATTCTCCAAACCTTGAGCATTTTGATAAGCTGATATACTCATGAATGCACTTAAAGATATGTGAATATGTTCATAACCTTCTAATACACTAATGTTACATACATCGAATGTTGACATAACATTACTCCGAAATGGCTTATCAGAGATTTGACAAAATATGTATGATTGTAAATCCTCACAAAACATTAATAAGTCAATAAGACTAAGGCCAGCTGAAATTTTGAATATATATATATATATCTGTGTGTGTGAAGTTGGGTTACGCTTTTTTCCCTTTTTTGAGAAAAAAATATTATTCTTTTCTCTTCTTCAACTTTCTGTAAGCAAAACAATTTTTTTGTTTAGAATTTCATTTTGCGATAAAAATAAAAGTTGTTAGAAATTTTATTAGCTTTCTATTATTTTTTTGGAATTTTTTTATACATATTTGACATGTCAAATTAGTTTTTCTTTGAGTGTGTGTTCTTTAACAATCAAAGGATTCATATAAAGTCATGTTCAAACGCGTTGGTGTATTCTTTGAAAACTTTGTGTTTTTGAGAGAAACAAATGTGTTACAAAAATCTAGATAGAGTCTACTTCGTTTTCTTTATATTTACGAAACTAGTTGAAGAATATCATAATTACTAGAATTTTTTGAACTGATTCAATATGAAAAAACTACATATTTTGAATATGTTTTGGCTCGCACAAAATTTCTCAACATATAAGTTATAAACTAAAAATCTAAAAACTATCCATTACAGACGACGGACCAATATAATGCACCATAATTTTTTCAATTTTTTTACAGTGTGTTTTGGAGGATACAAAATATTTATTTCACTGAATCATAATGACCTTCAGAAATTGTTTGCACCCATTTTATTACAAAATTAATTAAAATTAGTAAATATTTATGAAATTCCATAAACGTTATATTTCCTGAAAGTAGATTGAATTCTGCAAATGTTTGTCTTAGTTTCGACAATTAATTCACAAAGTTTCATGGAGTTTAATCAGTCCAAAGTTGAAGAAATGTGTTCAGAGCTCAGATCTGCGTAATTGCAGACGTGTTAGTTCAGCCGAAATTTTAAAAAAAGTTTGGCCGAATTGTATTTTTTCCCAACGGGCATGTCAAGTCTAACGATACAAAAGTTCAACTGAAGTTTTTACAAAATTTCGGCCAAAATTTTTAATTGACTTTACATCAGTTGGAAAATTCAACCAAGCCCCTCCAAAAAAACATTTCGCAGTAATATAAATAGATGTAAACGGATTCATTATTTTCGCATAATTTCACACATTTCTTCATTTGGTCTAATTTTGCAAAGGATTTTTTTTGGGCTTAAGGACTCTTTTTGGCTTAACATTCAAAGGACATTTTTTGAAGGTATGTGATACTTTTTTGGATGATTTTTCGGCTTAATTTTCAAATGACATTTTTTTGAAGGTATTTTGTTTTTAGAGGTGTTGGGGCTTAGTTTTCAGAGGACATTTCTTTGGAGGTATTTTGTTTTTAGAGGTTTTTGGGCTTAATTTCCAAAAGACATTTTTTGGACATTTTTTGGACTTTTTTTGGGCTTAATTTCAAAATGACTCTTTTTAGGCTTAATATTCAAAGGACATTTTTTGGAGGCATTTTTTAAAGTGATATTTTTTTAGAGGTTTTTGGGCTTAATTTTCAAAGGACTTTTTTTGGAGGTATTTTTTAAAGTGACATTTTTTAAGAAGTTGGGCTTAATTTTCAATGGAAATTTTTTGAGGTATGTTTTGAGGTGACATTTTTTTAGAGTACGTGTTTTTGGTTGAAGTAAATCTTTTATAATGATTTTTTAAAATTAGTTTTTGTCTAACTTTTTAAATGAATTTTTTTTGCAGGACTTGGAAGGAAATATTTTGAGCTTCATTTCATTTTTAGAAGACATTTTTTTCTCAGATTTTTAAAATATGTGTTTTGGATTGAAGTATGTATTTTTTGAAAAAATTTTAAAATGAATTTTTTTTTTCAATTAAATCTTTTGTGATGATTTTTTTAATTGAGTTTTTGTCTAAATTTCGAAGGAAATTTTTTTTAACTTCATACTCAATTATCATGGGAAATCAAAGGAATTGTAAGAGAAAATATGATCGAACAAGAGACCCTGAGGAATGTAGAGAACATAGGAGAGAATATCGCAAAAAAATAGAGAATAACACTCAAATATTGAAAGGGAAAATCAACCTCAACTAGAAGTTGAAGCAGGTATGTAAATGTAAATATTATAAATTTGATATTTAAAATATTTCTAGAGTAAATTGTGAAGCTTAATTTTTATTTGATGAACTAATTTGAAAAATATTTTGCAATGTAAACAGAGAGAGATATTCCTCAAAACATTGATGATGAGATACAAAATTTTGAAAGAGAAAGTGGAAGAGATATTGAACTAATGATTGAAGATGGTGAAAATGTTGAAATAAATTCAAGTGAAGAAATTGAATCACCAGGTATATATATATATCTGTTGAACACATCACGTATTATTAAATTATACATATTTATTAATTTATTTATTTATTGAATATGTACAGATGAAATCAATATTGATGATGAGATGTTAGAAAATGTTGACAGTCACACATATTGAGATAAAAAAGCTGGCCATGTTATACGATATCTTGTTAATTGCATTTTTTATTCATACTTCATAAAGGAAAATGTGGCAGTTCATGCCCAATTGTTGAAAGGTCTCCTAACATTAAGGAAATTAAAAGAAGCTATGACTTTATTGGGTATTCGAAAATCAACTAAAGATAAAAAAAATGAAGGAAAATGTGATACAAAATATAAATAGTGCTATAAATTCAATTAGAAGATCTAGACAGAAAAATGTTTCAAATGCACATAGAGCAATACATATGGAAGTGGTTTCATCAAGTACTAAAGAGAATCACTTGGTAAAATCTACGGCATGAGCATTAGGAACCTCACGAAAAACATTGCAAAAACATCAAAAATTTCAGTTGCAAATAGATGTAAATGATGAACTCCCTTGTTGGACAACTATTTGTAGGCAACCATACAAAGATAGACTTGGAGAAGATGTTAAAAAAATAATATATGAATATTGGAAGAACAATTCGCGTGTTTCACCAACTGCAAGACATGTGATGCGAAGAAGAATAACACGAAATCAGTACGAAGAACATGAAAAACATCTCTTGGAAACCACTTAGATAGAGTTATTCAACAAGTTCAAAGAAGAGAATCATCAAATTCATGTTTCACTCAGTGCTTTTGTTCAACAAAAACCATGGTATGTAAAACCTATCATCGTACGCGACACTTGTTGTTGCCATTATCATGTGGAATTTGAGTTATATTATGACACATTCCTTGATTTCGGTAGAACATTATGGAAGGATTCACCTCCTCCTTCCACTATCCGTGATTTCATATCTCAAATTCTATGTGAAAGAGAAAGCGATGAACTATTTTACAAAAAGAAATGTGTTGGTGGTAAAAAATGCGATGATTGTGGAAATTTAACTAAATTTCAAAACAAATATCGCATTGATATAAATTATACATTATTTTCCAACATGAAATTGAAATGGAAGAAATATGAATATATCCATACATCGATTCAAGGTTCAAGTACTAAAAGAATTGATTTACAAGAAGAAGAAAGTGATAGATATTTTGGGAAATTTTGAAGAATAAATTTATAAATACACCAATCATTCCCATAGAGCTCGATGGCAGGACTTGCAATTCAAAAAATCTCGTGAAGATTTTCCACTAGGGACCATTTTGTGAGTAATTGATTTTCAAAAAACTACACATTTGTTCCATAAAAAGAAATTCAAAGTGAATACTATAATTCAGACCAAGTCTCCATGCCTGTTCATATTCTATATAGACATGCTAAACAAAATTTTGAACATATAGAAATCACCAGTGAAAAACGGCATGTTATTAAAGAATATCACTTTTATATCAGTCACGATCGTACACATGATACATATTTTATACAACACTATTTTGGAAAGATTTATGACTCCTTGAAAATTCATGGAATAAAATTCAATAAACATTGGATATGGTCAGATGGATTCGCAGGTCAATTCAAATTTTCACGATCATTCTTTTGTTTGCATCGTCTTCATATGAAAACCTACATTAAACATTCTTGGAATTTCCTTGAGACTGGTCATGGAAAAGGAGAACATGATGGTGTAGGGGCATGGATATAAAGAGAACTTTGAAGATATCAAATAGACCCCTCTGCAAACCGATTTTTCTCAGCTAAAGAAGTTGTTCAATGGCGATCAAGGGAAGTTCGAAGGTACATTCAATTTAATTTTTATTGGATTTATAATTTTAAACAGTGTACATTTATCACAATGATTATCTTTGATGGTACTTTGATATCATATTTATATTCTTCTTTGAATTTTCCATATAGTTTTTTTCGACATATTGGGGTCAAAGATGTATATAGATCGATTGGAAATGACATTGAAACAATAAAAGGGACTAAAAATTTTCATTCAATTAAAACAAAGTTGTCCACAAATGTGGTTGCATTGGATAAAAGAAAATATTCTTGTTTTTGTCATGTTTACATAGACAACACAAAATCCAATGATGTTTGTGAAAACAAAATGTATGTAAAATATTGAAAACATACAAAGCTAAATACAAAGGGGAAAATGTCCATTGCAATGTTTGAAGAAATGCAATCAGAGGAGACTACAATATGATATGATGGTGATCGAGTTTCTGATCTTGTTAGAGAAGGTAACATTTCAATTACTTTCAAATGATAGAGATCTAGAAATAAATAATAAAATCAAGTACATTTATGTTAATTTTAAAGCTAATTTTTCATGTTCATTATGATCTAAATTTCAATACCACAAGTTTGTTTGCCTTATGTAGAGATGTTTTTTTCCGTAATTTCACCGACTATCAACGATGAAATGTGAATTATTATTGATGCCTACACCAACGCAACATGAAATTGTTATGTGTATAATGATCACGTGATTTACATATGACAAGATAGGTCTATTATAATGAAAGGTTATTTTTTCTAAAAACTAATCAAAGTGGGGATTTTTTTTACTATGAATACTATGAACCTCGATGTCATAAGTTGTCAATATAGTCACTTTTTGGTGTGCAACACACACAGTTAAAAATTAAATCAAAGGAAAACAAAAATTGCAGAAAGAAATAGAAAAAATGTCAAAAACCAATCATGAACGAATCATTAAAGATGCAAATTGTTTGTGAACTTTTTTTAATGAACGCCTAACATCATTTCTCTTTGGATTCATGTTTTAGAACTTCCGTAACTCAACTAAAAAATTGAACTACTTTGTTATGTTATTTGTGCAAGTGCTTGCACATGTACATTGTTCAGTACATGCACACTAGTAATTTATACACGTGTACAAATACACATATGTCTAGATTATCTACTTAAATAATTTCAATATCTTCCGGTACAATTTGTTAGAATGTCATTATTACAAAAAATGTACATATATGTGTATCTAGAATTAGTTGAAATAATGCAATTAAAGCTGTACGATTTTGTTTTAGACGTGCGTGTCTATTAAAAGTAAATTATAATATTCATTCTTGAATTCAAAATGTGTCGTAGATTGTTTTGTAATTTCTAGTTTACTATCAATCGAAAGTAGCTTTTCTATGTGCATTGATGAAAATTGTTGTACATGCTCAATATATATGTTCTTAGAATATAAGTTTAAAAATTTATACTGTCTGGACATAGGCAAGGAAGGTATTCTAGGCATTGCTCCCTAGCATCAGCATGCCCAGCCATGTCCAATTGTTCACACGGCTCCTTGCTGCATCATCGCCTGCATCCTTATCAAGATCCGAGCCCATCCAGTCGAGACTAAAGGCCATGCCCCCATATGCTAGGTCACCAAGTCTGAGATGCCTCAAGAAGGTCACTATCACTGCCATCTGACCCATTCTAGGTGATGCTCAATTACTGTTTATTTGATTCTGAAATTTCAGAGGTAGATATGGCCCTAAAGTATCGTCTCATCAAGATCTGAGACCAAAGCCTCATCCAAATAGTATCAGTGCCTGCCGTCATCTCTCAAGTCCGAGATGCTCAGCGAGGTCAATATCAGATAAGATGTCACATACTAATTCCTCAAGTTGCACCGCCTAACATCCCAGCCCCAAGAAGTCAGCCCTGTAACTTCCAGTTACATTGATAATCATTTCATTAAAGGTATAGCCTTTAGGCATTAAAAGGTCCTTCATACAACCGTGCCATATCTAGTCATGGTGTCCTCAAGTTTGACACCATCTCGGATTAAATTGTCTATACTTGCATGCAACCTACCCATGCAACTTAACATGTCACAAGCACACGAGTGTGTAAGGCACGGTTCGAATAATAGCATGGACACACCTTTAAAAGGCATGTTAAGGATAAGGGATTATCCTAATACCCTTATGACTTGCTCTAGTCATGCTGGGCCAAGGTGCAGGGCCCGAGTTGCGCAGGTCTCAGCTGATGAAATCCACCGTGTGTTTATATATTAGTGCGTTTTTACACCAAGGTTAGTCCTCATCCACGTTCACTCATGTGCCACCCCATGCGCTCACTATGTTCCACCCTGTGTGTTTTAGGATGCACCCTTATTCAGATCGAAGGTCTGGCGGTGCTGCCACGGCTTGTCATAAGGGATTCCACCTAAGGATCTAAAGGATCCAATGAGGAAGGTCAAAGAAGGCCACAGCTTGGAGCAAGGCTTTGACCCGCCTTGATCAAATAATATGGTGATCAAAGGCCTTTAGCCTTCAACGTTTAATCGACTCTTCCCTGGCTGATCCTTTTGGATCCTTAGGTGGAACCCTGCATATTAGTGCCTAACCTCTCTGAACCTTTGATCTTTGAACAAGGGTGCATCTCAAAATACACCAGGCAGACAAGAAGTAGGTAGCAAGAGCGGTGTCACATGGAGGGTGACGTAGTTGAACAACCTTTGGTGTGTTTACTCATGTATAAACACCTACAATGGTTTCATCACTAAGGCATCACAACCTGTGCCCACACCTTGATTGGCTGTGACTAAAGCAAGTCATAAGGGACATTTATATAGCCCCCGTCCTTAACATACCCCTTTTTAAAGGTATTTATCATTATTCTAACCCGCTGCTCCTTACGCGCTCACTATTAAGCCTGTGGCTTAGTATTACTCTACATGATATGTCAGCATACAAGTATATAGACAATTTAACTTCTTGATGGCATCAAACCTAGAGACACCATGACTTGATATATAACAAACATTGTAGACCTTTTAATGCCCTAAAGGGTATACCATTAGTGAGTTATTGCGCTTGCACCCGTTGACCTCTCGAGGGTTGGGACGTTAAACCACATTTCCAACTTGAGGCATCGGCATGTGCGACATCACCATGATGGGTGACTCCTTGAGGGGCATCTCGTACTTGAAAGGCACTGACTTGAGGGGTACCCGACCTTTATTGGATGGGAGCTTGTCCGCATCTCGATGGGACCAATGTACCTTGGGCCACACTCACCTTCTCCGAGGGTCGGAAGCAACAATCATGACCTAAATCGAGGGTATCGCCGAGCAAAGAAGCCAAGATACTTGATGATAGTGACCTTCTCAGCATCTTTACCTGAGCGTTGACCTAACTTGTATGGGGACATGGTCGGTCTCGAAGGATGGGCTCGGATTTTTGATGGGGTCGACATCGGTCACCTTGGGGCTGCATTGGGTGGACATGTACCGAACTCTGGTGCTGGGGGCTTTAATACCCCAAAGGGCACTCTTCGAAGATGGATCCCATTGACCAAAACACGACAAATGTTCCAAAACATCGTGGACAACCAGTAGTTCTTCAACAATCGAAACCATAAGAACTTTTGAAACCAAAATCTTATGATATATATATATATATATATATATATATATATATATATATATATATATATATATATATATCAATATGTATCGTATCTTCAATCACGAATACATATTCAAACATATACTTAAATCATTTCTATGTACACATATTCATGTGAATTTTTTTGTTTGTTTGTGAAATGACAACTTGAATTTTAAAAACAAAACACCATATCACAATCACATGCCAAATGTAGTTCAACCCATCCAAAACTTGAATTACATTATATCACAAAATTTCTTCAAATCAAAATGTAGTCTAACCATTCACTAAAAACAAACATTATATCACAATCACATGCCAAATGTAGTCTAACCATCCAAAACTTGAGTTGGGCAAATATTATATCACAACATTAATTCACATGCAAAATGTAGCCCAACTATCCAAAAAAACAAAACATTATATCACAATCACATACCAAATGTAGTTCAATCATTCAAAACTTGAGTTTTAAAAAAACAAACATTATTTATCATGTTACTACTTCACATGCCAAATGTAGTCTAAATCCATCCAAAACTTGAGTTTGAAAAACAAAACATTACATCGTAAAACAAAACATTATATCACAAACATGTGATTACATGCCAAATGTAGTTCAACTAGATCCAAAATATACACATGTATGTACATGGTTTAAAAATAGAACTTGAGTTTAAAAAACAAAACATTATATATAGTCATATGTGATCACATGCTAAAATGTAATTGTATCCAAATTAAAATTATTCTTACAAGAGTAATGTAGTTTAAACGATATACATATATATATATATATATATATATATATATATATATATATATATATATATATATATATATATATATATATATATATATATATATATATATATATAGTTTAATATGAATATATAAGTATCAAGTTATATAGAAAAGAATATATGACCGTACCTAGATACATACTGTGTATATATATAAAATTAAATTTATGACTAAATCTATCAACATAATGTTGTACTGCAGACAGCATCAATATCCATCAAATACAGATGGATGTAGTGTCCCTCCCAACAAAGTCACGATCCCGAGCTATCCTATGAAGCATGGGGACTTGCATGTTGGGTCAGTGTACAAACATTAAATTTAATGTTTTAAAATTGAATGAGAATATAGAACTTCATGTAAAAAACAAAATGATCATGCAATACATCATGAGGTTCTCTCTCCATTTGTTGCCTGCCCATCAAAACTTCCTCCACAAGGAACATCTTCCGCAGTAAATCGTGTGTGTGTGTGCGTGTGTATTAAAAATTTCAAATGAAAATGCACATATAAACTAATTTTCAATAATATTAATAAAAAATTTAGACAAATTGTTCAAATAGTTCAAATGGTGTGATGTTCCTATATTCATCATACACCCATCATGAGTTCGGGGGAGTGAAAATAAAATCATCTCGAGGAACCTAAAATTCAAAAATTTTAAAAGTATAAAATAACCCAAGATCTAGATCTTAATTTATAATTGTGTGGCAAATTTGAACTTCAATTTATAACTTACAACCTAAAATACATATTTAAGTGAAAACTTGAACACTTGATGGTGGATCCAACACATGTCCTAAGAGTGGCTCCAAAGAAAATCTCCAAAGCCTAAAATTCAAAAAAATTTAAAACAACTCAAGATCTAGAGATCTCATTTTTAATAAACTTTTTTGTTTCTATATAACTTAAAAACATATTTAAAAGTGAAAAATTGTTCATACTTGTGATGGGTGATTTAAAATAATCTGCTAAGTGAAGAAGAAGCGCCACCATCCCAAAAACATCAAACTAATCGTAATCGTTAATATTTTATTATATATACATGTACATGTGTGTGCACAATTATTTATTTTAAAACTATGTCATCATGTTTCGATATATATAATAATAGATAAAAAATAATTGCATCATAATTTTCACTTTAAAAACACTAAAATTTTCCAACATATCTTGATGGTGAGAAATCCATCTCGATTGTGTGATTGACGATCTATCTTGATTGTTTGAATCGAGGCTCTCGACCGTGATATTAACATCGTCTTCGTTCATAAAGCGGACAAATCGCAAATGGTGTTAACATATAATGATACATTTTTTACAGATTAATGTATAAAAATAAATGTGTGTGTGTGTGTGTGTGTGTGTGTGTGTGTGTGTATATATATATATATATTACAAATTGTACATGTGTTTAAATAATCACCCCAACTATTAACACATATCGTTCCCATGACTTCTTGCTCATGAATAATTAGGTCCTTCCAACCATTGCGAATTCCTTGCATATGTTCTGACATCTTCACACTGTTGTCTATCTCTTCATATTTTCTATAATATACAAAATTAGCACGTGCATTCTCACATGCTTTTTGGTTTATCTAAACAAACATCAACTCCACCTCCAATCCACTCGAACATTGTCACCGCATGGTATCCCCCGCCTTTTCGGCACTTGAGAAGTGGCATCCATCTTTGACCACAAAGTTTCAACACGAAGAGGTCACCCAATCAATGGTGGCTTCAAGTAGTGGCAACTCAACATCACCCTAATAATTCTATCATTACACAATCGACCTTTTCCCAAGACCAAAAAAATCATAGGAAAGGCTATTATAATTGGGTTTCATTCCCAAAAATATTTCTACATAAAATAAATTTGCAAAACAAAGTGGATTACTGGGTTGTTCCATGTGAGCCCTCCATAGGCAACAAGGTGACTATCATACAAATAGCTAGCTATATCGTGGTGCTTAACATGCAGCCCTTAGCATATTTATTTTCAAATTTCCTTCTTTGAATTAAACATACTTGCCATTTCTGTTGAAACTCTTTGTTTAACAACTCTCTATGTATCGGGACCCATCACTATTTCCTTTGTTTTTCTCATCACTTTCATGGCAAAATTATCATGGTTGGCCCAAGATTTAGGTACACATCTATTAGTTTGCTTAGTAAGAAAGAATTATTTTGTGCTTTAACAATCTCTTTCATATGAGAGTCAAGACATGAGATCTCTCTCCAACTTTGAACAAGAAACATTTTAATAACTTTGTAAGGTGTACCATCATGTTTGATTCCCAAGGTATATCGAAATGTTAGATGGATGAGTCATGGTTGTTGCACAACCTTTTCTTGAATGACGCGTTGTCTCACGTATTTTTCGACAAATATTGAGCTACATTTTCACCTCTCCATCAATATATAAAATTTTTGTATATTAAAAAAACACAAACAAATTTGCACAAATTGAATGAAAATAATATTCGCATTGAATGCCACCCTCGATATGGTTGGCTAGCATCTTGCCCACTCTCGAGATTGTTGAGAACTGTATTTATCTACCTATTGGTTGAGAACCAACACGACCATCCATTGAATGGGCCTCCTGTGGGAATACATATCACCACCTTCATGCAATTCGCCACCACCTTTTGATGGCCCTCCAAGGGAATGTACCACCACCAACCCCCACGAGACTAGAGTGAAGCTTCATAAAAAAATATGAATTTATAATCAATTCAAAAATACATTCACACATATAAATACATGTACATATTCACTGATTAAATTGCATGAACTATACCATTGCGTGAACTATGGCTATGCTCTATTGATGAAGACACTTCCTTGTCTTCCTACCTCCTAAAAAATAAAAAATAAAACTTATTAACAACTATTTTAACTCACAAAATTAACAAAATCAATTCCATATGTACATACATGTATATATGGAGATAAGATTATATTTAAATACCATGAACATCCTCTATCCACAATCGTAGGGGAGACAGGATTTGCTGATTCTTTCCTTCATCTCCACATATAGTATGATATACTATCATATATTTACAATTATTTTTAAATTACTATTTAGAAATAATTCAACAATTTAAATTAATTAAATTATGTACATGAAAATTATTATGTTAAACACAAGTTTGAAAGCACTAATTGACAAAGAAACTGAATGGAAGGAAAAAATTTATAAAAATGATAAGTTCAGCCAAATTGTGTTTTTATATATGGGACCACACTGTATATAATTGAAAAACACATGGTCATTAAAAAAGACGGCTATGAAATTTACTTATTGTTGAAGTCTCACATTTTAATTTTATAAAAATGTGAAGTTCACCAGAAGTTGCAAATGTGAATTTCACGAAGTTACAAATGTGAAGTCTACCAAGTTGTAAATATGAAGTTCAACAAATTGCACTTATGTATAACACTGGTATAATTGAAAACATGGTCATTAAAAAAGATGTGAAATTCATTTAAATGTGAACAATAAGTCTCCTACATTTTAATTTTAAAAAATGTAAGTTCATCATTCAAATGTGAAGTTCACCAAGTTACAGTAAGCTCATACCAAGCTTTGTAAATAAGCCACATCAATTGTGGCTACATGGTGACAATTGGTATATAATTGAAAAAACACATGGCTGCTGAAAAGATGCTTGAAACTCCATTTAAACAAAAAATTGTTGAAGTCCTCACATTTTAGTTTTAAAAATGTGTTCGCTAAGTTAAAATGTAAAGTTCAACAAAGTAGTAACATGGGGTTCACCAAGTCCACTTTTACATGGTGAGAGCATACTGGTACAGAATGAAATTAATTGCAATAATAAAGAAAAAACACATTTATACAAAAATACAATATCAAAAAATAAAGTAAATGTCCATCATTATTTTTTTAATAGAGAATTTTCAACAATGAATTATCCTTGAGATGAACTTAATATTTAATATTACTAAATACTGAATTCATCTGAGAGATGAATATTGACCAAAGTTTCCCCACAATAAATAAGAATTAACAATATTTATACAATCTCTTATACTAGAAAAATTGAAATTGGCTAATAATATTATTTTTTCTTTTTCTGCGGGGGCTTGTTTTAGACTTTCTCCTTTCCAACTTGGTACATCGCTTCCTTTCACCCACAATAAGTTCTTAAGTTCTAAAAAATACAATCTAGCTTGATACATACTCCAGTTTTTTCCAAGCTTTAAATCAATGCAATATAACATGCCTCATTGTTTGTTAATTTTCAGTTTATTCATTTTCATTTGGAGGACCTTGTTAGTCGCAATATTGAAAATCACATATGTGTAATCACTACTTTCCCTAGATTGAAATAGCAAGAAACATCTATGCACACAATAACACCATTTTTCAACCATATTTAGTGGAATATCCTTAAAAAACAACCAATAAAATATATTAACATACATTTATGGCAAATGCATGTAGACATGACATGTGCATGATTTGCCTTAAATTACTTTACTGCTGTGAGAAATTACATATATAAATGACAGGCCTTGAAAATTACTCTACCTAGAGTTTAAGGGAGAAATGACATGCATGGTCTCAAACATTAGCAAATTATGCTCTTTAAAATTTATCAAGAGAGATGACATGCACATGGTTATCGTTAAAGTTTATTTTAGTTTATGAGAAATGGGAGAAACAAAATGTATATGTACATGTCATTTTAAAGTTCCGTTTAATTTGCAGGAAATGATACAGAAATGACATGTTTGTTAATATCTCTTAAAGTTTGCTTTTTAAAATTCTGATAGAGAAACAGACAGAAACATGAAGGTAGATGGTTATAGTATTTAAATCTTTTCTGAAAAAATTTTAAATAAATGACACAGAAATGACATGTACATGGTTATCTCAAAGTTTAGCTTTAAAATTTATGAGAAATGTTACATAAATGACAGTAATGCATTATCTCGTAAAGTTTGCTTTAAAATTTATGGTGAGAAATGACACAGAAATGACATGTATGTACACACATTTCTTAAAGTTTGCTTCGATGCCTATGGAGTGAATGAGAAATGACATGTGTGGTTATTATTATCCTTAAATTTCTCCTTAAATTTTAGCCTGCATACAAAAATGACACCGTATTGTGGTTCCAAAATGAATTAGCACCTTAAAAGCCAGGGAGAAATGGCACAATGTTAAATGGACATGAAAATGAAGAACTTCAGCCAGATCTCACAATATAAAGATTGACCCGTAGGGCATTTACTAGATATGTCACCTTTAAGAAATGATGAGATTCGTAACACCTGCCTTTCCTGCATTTCACTTTCTAGAACTTGTAGAAGTACATCAACAAACAAACTAAAACTCATGAAGTTCGGTGCCCACTTAGGTTCAGTTTTTAGGCCTTAAATTTTGCTTTCCTGAATTAATGGGAGAGCCCTTGGAGTTTGGGATCTCAGTGATGTTCAAACTACTTCAGGGTTCGATTTCTTAGGCCTTGTTCTTCTTTAATAATGGTGATAATGACATATCCATGATTTTCCTTAAAGTTTATTTTACTGCTATGGGAGAAATTAGATGTAGAAATGACATGTTTCCTAAAGTTTACTTTAAAGTGTGTGAGAAATTACATCTAGAAATTTTATGTTTTAAATTTTTTCTTTATCAACTTTAAGAGAATGACACGTGGTTTTCTTCTTAAAGTTTTGACTTTGTAGTTTTGATGTGAGAAATGAGTATTGCCTGAGGTTTCAGGAGAAATGAGAAATGCTGCATAGCGACACAGAAATTTAAGCCTTAAAGTTTGTTCTCAAGCCTAGAGTTTAAGAGAGAAATGACAGTGTACATGGTTTGGTTTTAAAGTTTGGTTTAATAGCTTATCGAGAAATTATATTGCCTTTATATAGTTTATAAGAAATTACATTGCCTTAGAGTTTAAGAAATGTAATAGAAATTCTGCAGGAAATGACATAGAAATGACACAAGCCTTAAAGTTTGTCTTGCTCAGAGTTTATGAGAGAATTGATGGCACATGGTTTTCCTTTAGATTTTTCCTTATAGTTCATGTGAGAAATGACCAGAGAAGCAGGGAGAAAACATACATAGAAATGACAATAGGAAATGACACATACAAATGACATGGTCGTTTTAAAGCCTTCTTAGAGTGGGAGAAATTTCTGTGTACATGAGCCTGTAAAATTACTATGCACTTACTAAAATTTATGTAGAAAATGGGAGAATGACACATGTACATGGTTTATTTTAAATTATGAAAATGATATAAAATTTATACATATATTCCAAAAACACCAGAAAATGTCCTACCTCAAAGTTTATGTGGGAGAAATGGCATGTAATAAAAATGATATTAGAATGAAGAAAACTTTTATTTAGATCTTGTTCTAAATTACATGCCTTAATTTTTTCCCAAATTTTATGGGAGAAATGACACATGTATGGTAGAAATGACATATGTACATAATTTTCTCAAAGCAGAATGAAATGTACATGGTTTGAAAAATTATTCTATGAACTTACTAAAATTTATGGAAAAATAGAGAGAATGACATGTAGGTAGCAGAATAATGTTAAAGCATGAATATATGGGAGAAATGACATAGAAAAATGACATTTACATGGTTCCAAAAAATACTAGCAATACCTTAAATTTTATGGGAGAACAAAAGGTACAGAAATGAGACAATGAAGAGATTTTATTTAGATTTATTCAAATATTGACCGTAGGGGACCCATCGGATATGTAACCTTGGAGAAAGATGAGATCTAAGAGGGTGACCTATTTTGCATACCGTGCTCTTAGAAATTGTAGTAAGTTAACACTGCGTACGTATCAAATCCTATGGAAGTTCTAAATCCCAGAAGTTCATCCACTTTAGGTTCAGTTTTTAGGTTTTTAAAGCTTGCCTTGAATTAATGGGGAGAAAGGTATTGCATTTTGTGGAGAAATGGTGCATGTGTAATAGTTCTATTTTTAAATTCGAGGAATCACATTCAGAAATGACGTGCCTTAAAGTTTTTCTTTCCAGAGTTTAAGAAAGAATGAAGACAGCATATGGTTTGTTCTAATTGCTCATAGCTATGGGAGAATGACATAGAAATGACACATGCCTTAAAGTTCGCTAAAATTTTATGTGGAGAAACGACACATGTATGATAAATTAAACATGTATATGGTTTGGCCTTAAAGTAGGTTGATTGTTATGTCAAAAGTCACACCTGATGAGTTTAGAGAAAATGATGAAGGTAAACATGGTTTTAAAATTATTTTATGAACTTACTAAAACAACTAATGGTAGTGGTCAAGATGAAGTTATGTCAAAAAGCTTCACCCTGATGAGTTTGTGGGGAGAAATGATAAAGGATATTTGCAAATTATTTTATGCAAGTTTACTTAAACAACAAGTGGTAGTGGTTGATGAAGAAGGCTAAAAGCCACTTGATGAGCTTGTGATATGAATAGGGTCCTATAATAATAGGATTCATAATTTTTTAATTGAATTTAATTAATTGTAAGTGCACATACTTGGATTTCCTCTGTAAATTGTTTTCCAATATCTAAAAAATTAAAATAAAAAATGTAAAGAGGGTAAAAGCCTTAAAAGAAAAAAATCAAAGGACTTTAAAAGAGAAAAGATAAAAAAGAATATAAAATGGAACCCAAAGAAAAAAGATGAAAATAAAGTATGAAAGTTCGGCAATCCAAATCCACTACTATTTACTTTTTTTCCAGAAATAAAAGATTATGTGCAACTAGTTCAAAATGCTATAATCCATGACAAGTCAAATAGCTTAATCTTGACTTTTTACTGTTTTAAATTTCATGTTATTAGATAGAGAATAAATATTCTTAGCTGTAAACAAATTAATCTTGGCAATATCGTAGTTAGTAGAGAATAAATAAGGACCTCTAAACAGCCTTAATTCGAGTCTCTGAAGAAATAAGGATATAATTAGTTAATTTGTTGTTTTAAAAGAAAAAAATGAACAAGGTTTGCAAGCTCAAATGCAAATTTGCAATGAAGAAAAAATGTTAGGGCAAAGACAAGGGTAGGTACAGCTATAATCATGGATAAGCATAAATTGGTCAATTCATTCACCAACTTTAAAAAATGTCAGTCTTTGTAAAATACTTATCCCCACCATTTTCATTATTTTCCTCTTCATTCTTTCTTTACCATCATCATTTAGTTTCACTTGCAAAAATCCCTTTTTCCTAAGTATAAAACTCATTTTACTTAAGGAAAATAAATCTTTAATTAATTTCCTTTTACTCAAAAATCAAAAACATTATATTCTAAGTGTAAAAACATTAAGAAGGGACCCACAACAATGAAATTGGTTCTTATATCATGTTTTATAACAAGATTAGTATATTTCTCATCGCATCATTTTTACAAAACATTAAATTTAATATTAGCTCCTTATTTACCCTTAAAGCTCCGTATTATATTAAACCCTTTAATATTATTCTCATCCATATTTTAAGTTTTTAGCTCATGTTTTATTCCCCATGTGATTATTATCTCTGGCCATCATAGGTTAAACTATTACTATTATGTAAATAGTCACCCAGCCCATAGTAACATTACACTTATGTTTGTTGCATTTGTTAATAAAACACTATACCCACCTATCATATTCCATATAAGAAACATGTATTAAAACCTAATATTTAACACATTTTATATCTTCCGCACATATATATTGGGCCCCATGCCCCCAACCCTACGTATTCATCGTAAGATCACACCGTCGTCTTCCACCACATCTAATGGTGCGTATCCTCATTTACAGTTCCTAAACATGATCGTTAAACAAATAAAAACTTGCGATAAAAGCTATTTTAATGCTTTCTCTCTCTCCACACGCCCTACTCTATTAAATCACATCGATTCATCTAATCCTACTTACCGCCTTTTGACTGGTGCAAAAACGCTCGCGTTGCGCTCCCTCCCCGCGCCTAAACAAACTTTCTTTTTGAATTGACCCGTGTTTAATGCATTCACTATTCACATAAATTGTTATAAAACACCCGAAATACATTCGTTTAAACCTTCTATTGCCATTTTCGTGGTACAAAACATTCCCGTAACAAGAAAAAATGTTGTCGCTCGCTTTTTAACTCAAAAACAAATAGAATTTGATGAAATCAACTGCCACAATCATCGTGAAGCCACTAGATAGCATATAAAGGCTAGAAGAATCTTTTGAAATCTTTCAACTCCAAAAACCCTTCTTCACAAAGAAATTTTCAAATTTCAAAAGTATTCTTCAAAGAAAGAGACTCATTCAATCTAAAAGAATTATTCTATTAATTGAAGCTCTTTATAACCTCGTATGCTCAAGGAACAACCATATTGCTCTACAAAGTCATTATTTATGCAAACCTTGTTATTACTTATATTTTTTAAGTCATGACTTTTAGAGAAAATTTTGAAGTGAGTTTAGTCATTTGCAGTACTCTAAAAAAGCCCTCCCAGACATCCAAAGCCTTTTCACAAGACTAAAAGCCCTTTGCAACAATATTCGATGTTTTAGGATTGTTTCTCATCACACAAATTTCTTACCATAAACCCTTAATATCATTTGATGAGGCTATAATGTTAGGAAATTGGTTTTTTTATATAGAAACTGAGTACCTTGAGTCGTAGTATCAATAAGTATCCTTTGCACTCAAGACAGAACCTATGTTATATCTAAAGTCCTTCTATAAATTTGCTTAAACTTACATAAGTGCTTCAAGGTGCCTAAAATTAGAGTTTTAAAGGTGAAGAGTGTTTAAAATTGATAAATCAAACCTATTAATGGCATCCAAAAAGAATATTGTGATCAACCCTATATAACCCCTTGTCAGAGATGTAGAACATACCCTTGAAGATGTAGATTAAAATTTACAGATCTCGTGTCGTAGTTAAACCTTCGAGCTCCACTATTAGGAGCCAAGATAAATCATTAGACCGATGAGATGATGTGTTTATCAAATCAAATTTTCCTAAGTATGTTGTTCCTCACACTCATCAATGTCTAGAAGCTATTATATTATGCCAATATTAATATTCTCTAGATCAAAGAGCCAATAGGAATTGCAAAGAAGTGTTGTTTACCATTACAAATGAACATATTAACCAAGGTTTTAACCAAGGTACCGAGCTTAATGCAAGTCCTTTATCTATTCAAGCACTCACTAAATTTATTTGGATTTAGATTTTCCCAAATATTTCAAAATTTTCAAACTTTCATGCCATCTTATGTGGAAATTCCCAAGCTCAACCTCTGTTACCCTTCTTCTAAATTCCTCTTGGGGCCACAAGTATACATTATTTCCATACTATCTTTTATCCTTGGATATTTCACATATGAACATGATGATGCATTAGTACCACTGGGTCTACTTTTTGTACCCATCCGTACCTCATAGCTATTCTCAATTTTTCCTAATATATTGTCGATAGCATCCATGAACAACTAGTCAAATTACCTACCTAAGTTGTCTTTATGTATACTTCATTTCTTTTTCCACATGTTCCTTTATTCTCAGACAAAAGTTTTTTACAACTTTTTAAAAGCTTCATGTAGAAGAAAATCCACACAATCACAGACGGACTTCCTTGATCGTAGCGAGCGTATGAGTTTAAGGACTTTTTTTATCCATCCATTGGATAACCGCTAAACAACAATGTTTAGCCTAGGATCGTTAATGAAATCATTTACAATTGTCCGAACAAAGCAGACGCAGTGATTGGTATTATACCAAAATCACACCGAAATAAGAGTCTATGTGTCAAATATGATTCCCTATAATTTCCAAAATACCTCCCCATGAGGTTGTTTGCTCATATATACAAGACATATTTTTAAACTCGTATGTTGTAAATTTTTGGCTTCGTTAAAGAAGAAACTCGCTTAAAACCGAAGAAACTGTGCTGGTCCATTCATATGTGTACACAGAAGTAGTGTTCGCAGGGCAAAAAATAGTTGTTATAACAACTAACACTAGTTTTATTTGATATTAATAGATCCTTTGCATAATCATAAAAATGAGATGGAATGTAATTAACTCCATACATTCATGAAAATAAGTTTAATATGGAGAAATTCTCAAACCAAACATAATGCTGATAGCTATACTGGTAGAATAAAGGAAAGTGAGACAGCCATTGCAAACCCCATCAGGAAGACAGACATGAAAAGAAATAGGAAGAATAAATTAACAGTAAATCAGCTATGAGTATACCTTCTAGCCCAAGAGGTCTAGAAACAAAGAGACATGCTAGAGTGTAGGTTCCTAATTACCGAATGAAAAGAGAACATATTCACTACCTCGGGAGTCCAATGATATCATCCCAGATGTAGTGGTAGGCTCTCTTTGCCTTGATTGGCAAGTCACAACTTTCCTATACCATGTCAGACATCGGGCAGACCAAGAACAAGAACAAAGGTTACAAGACATTAACCTTCATTCACAACTACTAGCTAGTCAATTAGCAAATACATATTGCATTAAAAATAAAATGACATAACGCAAAATGGAAACCAAACAATAGTCACAAGGCAAGCTGATAGGGTGAAGAGATACAACAAAAAGCCTTGACCAGCCTCTCCAACAGAAAGCGAGTCAAGCTGCCTCTTGACACTGGGATTCATACGAGATGAGGCTGGACTTAAGTTCTCTAACGAAGTTCCTTCTTGTTCTATCTTCAACAACAATTCAGCTATAGTGTACGAAGCCTGTGTTCCGCCTAGTTTATGCAAGGAGAGCTTTTTTTATAGAGGAAAAAGGAGGTTAGGATCCCCACAAAGGTGAAGGGGAGGTTTATTCTTTAGTTCTCATGAGGGAAACTATAAATAAAGGAGGATTTCCATGGTTATTCAACTCAATTACCTCAATGACTCATCTCACTTTAGATAACTCGCTTATATTTTTGGAAAAATAGAAATTTACAAATAACCTTGTGGTGGCTAATCGGGGATAGCAGTACCAATCAAGATGGGTCTCAGCAGTTAATTTTCCTCATTGGCACGAGGGTAACGAATACTGCGCTAAGCAAACAAAGGAAGCTCGCTCAAGGGGATGTCTTAATTAAGGAATATTACTCTATGGTAAGGGATGCAATGATGTATTCTTGCAAGGTAACATATCTTGACGAGAAATGACCCTCCAATGTGTAAGATGCTGGGATTGCAGGGATGTATGACAAAATGTTGTGTAACATTCCGCCTAAAGTATGAGACCAAGGGAGAGGAGGATAACGTTTTACGTAACGTGTTCGGAATTCAAACATAATTATTGAAAAAACTACAATTACAAACAATCGATATATCCGATATAATAATATGGAAGGGCAACATCCATCCATAATAGATTACAAAAAATCGAGATTCGAGGTATGGATGAAGCTATCCAAAGGTAAGGATCAACAAATATAGGCTAAGGTATTCTTTCATAAATAATTCATCTTAGCTCGAAAAGGGGTAAATCTTTACTTTGTATATCATTTTAGCCAACAACGATTTCTTAAAATGACAAGAATCTCGCAACATTTTCAATTTTATAGAGTTAGAAAGAGCTGAAACAGACTCGTAGTGACTTTTTCGTGTTTTTACCGAGTCCGGAAAAAGTATAAAATACAACTTGTTACTTCATCACTATTAAAGTAAAACCCACCATTGTATGAAGAGATACTTAAAACCCATTTCTCAAAATAATATAATAAAATAATCAAAAAAATATATCTTTTAAAACCTAATTGGGTTTTGAAAGTTATAAACGCCAAAAAATGATAAAAATAATTACTTTTCACTTTTTACCCTTGCAGAGCAATATTTACCATTTTATACCGTGATCTTGTTGCGATGATAGCGACCTGCCGACAAACCAATCTCGAATTCGTCACTCTAGGTAAGATTCACATCCTTCCCCTTCAATTTAAGTCTCTTTTATTGTCTACAAACCTTTAATTTTTATTTCCATGAGTGAAAATGAGTACCTTAGGGGGCAATTTTAACAAGTGCTCGGGCATAGACTCTCGCACCAATCACTCATTTTTTCGAAATCGGGGCGCGCTCATTGATGTGACAATTTTAGAACAACAAAGCAACCACACGTTAACACTATGTTTACTTAAAAGTGTGTTAAGGGCCAATTTTTCACAAATTCAAGTCAGAACCAGCTAATACCGTCCACATGAACACAAGCGACAGTATAAAGGGCAGCACGATGATCGAACGGGAAAGAATGGGGAACACAATGAAGCAGCATGAGCTTGCCATGGAAAATGAGAGACGATGGAAGCTCTCGAGACCGTTTCGTTCAAAAATTTCTTTCAACATCGTGTCTCCAAGCTCAACTAGAGTTGTTACAATATCCGATCTTCATATGATGAGGATAAGGAAAAGTTTATCCTTCAAGACTGTGAACGTAGATTGATGTTTCTATGTCTACTTCATAACAGGATCAGCCATAGAGGGGAGCAACACACCAATCCTAACGAACACCGCCTTACATGGAGAACATGTCCATGGTGATTGAAGGTGGCATGTCCAGGGGCACGAAAGGATTTGGGGAAGGGAAAGTCGACATTCCACTATCCCGTACTTAGCACACGGGAATGTGAAAGCAGACACCACCACATTTAGTCAAAGGGGATTTCAAACACCGCATGAAGCAACAAAGATAAATCTACTTTGTTGTGGACCGTTTGACACTAACCATCTACAAAATCGGGTCAAAGGTCGTGACAATCAATATGAACACACCAAAAAATGTAAGAAGACCAAATTGAAGAAATTTCATTATGGGTCTATCTCGTTTCATTCTTCTAGGAATGACTACCAATATTTTAGCGTCGTGGGAGGTCATAGTCTCGACACCATCAGGAGGGAACCATCGATGGCTCAATGGGAAGCTTCCGACGCGGGCGATGTGGGGCAACCAAATGTGATGTCCTGCGCACCCGGGAGTTCTTTGACCGGGCTCCACCTAAGGGCCGATTGTCGTGGAGGATTGGGCTCACCGGTACGTATTTTATTGGTGATTTGGTACCTCCCGGCTCTGAAGAGGAGAGGATTGGGATGAAGATTTGCAAGACTTTTTTTTAACTTTCCTTTTCATGACAGTGATTTTTAAATTATGTATGTTCGTACGTTAAACCTGCGCCTACGTATGTTGGCCCGCAGAGACCCTCAGGCATATCTTCGATATCGAGGCGCATCTCGCGATTTTTGACCCTCATGGCGGCAGGGAGGCGAGGAGGAAGAGATCGTGTGCAACTTGAGTGGAATCACAACGTAGAGTCCTGAAATATGGTGATTTAACAATGTTCTCTATGCCTACCGCAGACATACCATAGGGGGTTCCAACCAAATTCACCGCTTGGTTAGGCGGCTCGTACTTTTAGTGACATGCTACCATTAGAATCATGCTAATTAGACACATAGGTTTTATATCTGCATATTTTGAGATACAAAGATGTTTCATGATGTAATGGTAAAACACACATATTTTTTGAATTTATGATGCACACCGATGAAAACATCTATTATATATATAACACTATTTTCCTACATGGATCTTTTTATATGATGATTATTTTGCGTATTACACAAATGTCTATCTAATACAATGTTAGCCGCTCGTATTCATTAATGCATTCATTCGCCTAGGAATATGTTGATATGTAATAAAATAAAAATGTTTTTCTAGCAAATGAACACAAATAAAACTTAAAATGTATGGGTTTCTACTCAAATAATGACCATTGAGTCGAACAACGAGAAGTTGTGAATTCAGATTTACAAGAAATGTGTGTATGCTGCTGCTGACTACCCTTGCGTAATAGTTCAAGGACAACACTATATTCGCCGACATTGTTTGTAATCCGTCCTAGACAAATACCTTGCGTATCTATCAACTTCAGTAGGATCATAAATTACTCAGGCCGGGCCGAAGACAAATTTCTGCATCGTAAGCACCATATCCGTTAAACCAACATAAGGGGTAATAGACATCTCAAGCAATAAGCAAGACCCAATAAGAAGGAAAAAATGCTCACAAAGCACACCAAACCAAAACATGTACCAAAATAAACAACTCATATGTACATTAGCTGCATGAATGACTCATGCATAATATTTTTTTGAGATACAACCCATTTCCGGGTTGTTCTAGAGGATGACCTTTCGTAATCAATGAGCTCATAAGCCTCATTATGCACAAAAATTTAATAATGTAGGGCCCATGCCACATGGGTTTAAATTTGCCTTCCCTAGCTTATCATGAGTCACCAGACAGAGGACGAGGTCTCCTTCAAATCTAACGAACGAGGGGAAATCGATCGGTCAAAAATGAGCTTTGACTCGCTTCTTCTCCGTGCTTCGACAACTAGACAACAAAGCGATGAGTTTCATCCACCCTTTCTAAGTAGAGGACGCCTTTCTTTTTTTGGCGAAGTATTCGGAAGTAATTCAACAGCCCAACTTGAGGGAAGGTATTTCACACCCAACCGTAAGAGTAGCTTCTATACCATAAACCAATTGAAAACGAGTGAATCCGTTGCATTTCAATCGAAGTTCGAAGAGTGCCAAAGAGCTTAAAATAATGCGATATCAATTGGATTTGTGATCCCAATCATACGTTAAAGCATGGTAACAACAAAATTTTTTACGCCTAAACCAGTCATTGGCCCGAGGAAAAATATGTTGTCGAGTTGTCGTACATAGACCCAACTTAGAAGTCAACTCTCGCCACCATATAATGCTGAAAATGGTCCATGATCGGTAACGATGGCTTGAGGGACACCAAACTTGGCAATGATGTAATGAATGTGAATTGAGCAATAACCACTGTCAAGGCAAGTGTAGGCATTGCTTCGGCCCATTTGGTGAAGTATTCAAATGGCTACGATAATATAAGTACAAAGCCTCTTCAGGCAAGTGAGTGGCTATATGTCATAAAAAATCGATGCCCCACGTCACAAAGTGACCAACAGAATGACAGGATGGAGAGGCATGTGAAGCACGCATCTTGTGTTGATAGATCCGGCAATAATGACATTTATGAACCGCAACAACGCAAATTTCGAAGATGTACGTCACAACAACCGAAAGACGAAGAATTCTTGTGCGTGGCAGCATAACCGTACATGTGACCACCACAAGTGCCATTGTGACAATCATTAGGACTTTTCATCTTCCTCAGAGTCAAAAATCAGCGAAGTGATGTGAACTCACTCTTGCCGTTGACAGAGTGTATCTTTGACTATACACTTGGTGTCAGTGATTGATGCCGATGTACAGGTAGGCATCTCTTCGTCAACTCGTATATGAAATAGAAGTCTAGAGACAGACGATGATATCATCGTACTGTGGAGCGAGGGTGCTAATCAAGAAAAGTGTATTGTCTCGAATGTATTCTTCAAACAAGAGGGAGCATGGGGGCCTTCAAGGGGAAGGAAATTTAAATCAAATCATAGCAAAGACTAATGATTTTCCACTTGGCGTAGTGGGACCCAATCAAACTTTGGGATAGATGAAAATCCACTTCGATTATTTCCCCCCAACAATTGTTGAGATAATATATCTAGGTCATAGGGTTGCAAATCAGAAATCATGCTTACGTATTTAAAAAGAATATAATGAAGAAAATGCTGAAATGCTTGAACTGCGCTAACGCTAACTTCCTTACATGTGAATAGTGTGTCTCAGATCGAGAAGGTTATGAGATAATTAATAGATAACATGCTCACACCATCATCGTCTGTACTATAGAACCATGGCAATTGTACCGAAAGAAGTGTATTAAATATAGGAAAAATCACGATGATAGTTTGGAGGACAATGAGACATTGGGACAAGAAACATTCCCGTTGCATCAAAGGGTTTCTAGAGCAAT
The DNA here is from genome assembly GCA_034641835.2 of Pinus albicaulis. NCBI lineage: Eukaryota > Viridiplantae > Streptophyta > Pinopsida > Pinales > Pinaceae > Pinus > Pinus albicaulis. Next base: position 429,460,156 of record CM076573.1, on the reverse strand, counting down.
ATCATCCCAATAAAATGGGACACCTTGCTTCAATAATCATGAATCCTTTAGCCACTTCTACACAGTTAGGTATGAAACGGTGTAGAAAATTAGCCTCCCTTGTAAAATCTACAAATCGATGCAATGAAGAGAGAGGGGAGATCGATGATAGCTTCCAACCTTGAGGATCGAGGAGAATTCCATTTTTGGACAATAAACCCAAGAGTCTACTAGAATCAATGCACACTTGTGCGATTAAGTCAATGTTTTAGCGTCGACAATGAAGAAAAAATTTGATGAAGATGGTCATGATGGTCTACATGCTTAGAACAATGATCCGGAAGGTCATCCAAATAAGGTCGAACGATGACGAATATCATGAAAATCATAACACATCGCTCGCTAAAAATGTGTCCCTAAAATATTCTTTACCAAAAGGGAGCTTTTACATGTGAAAGTACCCAAAGGATACAGATGAAGGCGTCTTATGTTGATCATTCGGATAATATTAAACGAATTATAAATTTAAAAAAACCGTCCATGAGGGGAAAAAATCACCCTCAAAGACGCTCGGCTAATGATTTAACGATAAAGGAGTAGGATAATTATCTCTGGGACAAGTCGATTAATATCATGATAACTAATGCGTACCGAATGGTTCCCTACTCTCTTATCTACGGTGGAAAATATTAGAGACCCATTCTATCAAGGAATCGTAAACAAATGAAACCAGCTCGGGAGAGGCTTTTTCAACTTCACCTTTAATGGCAAACAACTTTTCTAGGTGCACAGATTAAGACGTTAGCGAACAAGTTTCGAACCTGTAAGTAGGAATTTCATGCAACACTATACGGATCAATGTGAATTTCTTCATAGACCATGCAAAGACATCACGAACTTACGTGAAAGGCTAGTGTAAAATGTACTTCATCAAAAGAACAAGTAACCCCGACATGGATGTTCTCGACAATTTTCGTTTCTGCGGAAATGTCAATAGGCATCGGTTTTGTAATATTACTAAAGTTACCTTCACAAAAATGTCATGTGTCGAACAGAACCTGAAGCAAAGGAGAAGGAAACTGAGATGAAAAACTACCTACACACAAACACATGGCTCCTGAGGCTAGCATGAACGAGGAACGATGATGACCGTCCCATGGCAAGTCTTCGAGAGACATAATTTCCATGATGGCTTAATTAGAGGGAAACAATTTTTTCAAAGGATCAAAAAATTTGGTCGCTGCTTGTGGGATCGAGAATAAATATCACTATACATGCTCGAAGGAGCATGATCAAAGGACGCAGTTTCCGAATCCGCAATGGGTTCACAACAATCAAGCTCAATTTGACTCAATGGCATCGAATATCTGGAAGAATCCCATCCGTCTGTGCGACAACAATTCATTGGGTCATCGTACCAAGTGATCATATTGATCCTAATGTTGTTTGGTGGAGGAAGAGGAAAAATACCCATGAGGGTAGGACCCTGGAAAGGCCCTACCTGCGCTCGTAGAGTAGTGAATTTGATCCACATATGAACGTTGTTCTCGTGAAGAAGAGGAGAAGAAGCACAAATTGACCGTAACAATATTTCCTTCGTGCTAAAATTTTAGAACATGAAAGAGAGTGGACGGAAACGACAACATGACGTGAGTCCAACCGCGACCGAGGAGAAGATTATAATTGAGTTTGGCATCAATTACCCTTACCTTGACATTGATTTTCTTCCCTTTCAAAGTAACCGTAAACTAGTAAGAACACCTAAAAAGCTTAGATTCCATTCCATCAAATGCTTCAAGGGCGTTTGGCGATGATATTCGTGCTTCGAGAACCAATGCTCTTCACAAGAAGATGACATGACATAGGTTGATGCACCCTCATCCACAACTACTTGATGAATTTCAGACCATTAATAACAAATTTGAATAATCAGCACAACTGGCGGTGAAATCATGAAACTAAATTATCTAAATCGAAACCCCAGGAAGTCTAGCATTGGTAGGGTCAATCGCGCCCAATTGCAGAAAAAATCCTTTCGTTGGGATGGATAACTCGAAGTAATTCCAATGCGATATCGCGTATGGTGCCCGAGCTAAACTTCTAAATACAATGGTGAGCGGCATGGGCGGATTAAAGACTAAGTGAGCACACCTTGGAAGGTGTAGTCGTACAATGATTCAACACCGGGCCTTTTGAATCTCAAGAGGGTTGTAGCTCAGGCAGAGGAGGAGGACCATTAGTGACCCTCTCCCTCTTACCCAATGCAATCGAGTAACCTTTCAACCTATCAAGAGAACAGCTTGTAGAGTCGTTCATCATGAACACCGAGAGACGAAATGGTGCGAGGACCTGTGTTGCCCCACTATCCGGGGTTCCGCTCGAGATGGAAAGGTTCAAGAACAACCATATCTCCAATTTCCTTTGAGCAACTAGCTCATTTCTGCACCGTCGAGGACAAATATTGGTGGCAAGCCATCACAACCAACAGCTTTACCTGGCGTTGGAGAACTACCGAGCCAAAAGATGAAGTTTTTGAGAACTTATTTTTGTGGTACTCGCTCATTCTCATCACCTTCCCTTAACTTTAGCTACTGGTTGAGGATTGCTTGAAATGGCATTAACTTCGCTGCTTACTAGAATTCGAGGTGGACCCAGAAGAAACATTGTTGAAGAAATAGACTCGCTTCCCATAGTTTGAATAAGAATAACTTAGGTTCCAGGATACGAAACTAATAATACGATCAATGGATGGATCACTGTGGTATTGGTGTTTTACGAGGTTGGGGACATCAAAAGATATCATACAATGTACCGTATTGAGAGCATACAAGATCAAGGCATCGGCAAGGTTACCGTTCTGTTCCTTGCTACACATGCCCCCAAGAAGCCATAAGTGTCTTTCTAACATGATCGACAAAGGAGGAAGAACCAACAAGCGAAGTTGACTGTGAATCTCAAATTTCATCATACGACGACGTCGACACTCATGAATATCATCCAGATAAGGGGAGTAGCTCTGGCCTTGTTGAATGGAAGTGAGGAGGTGTGTCTCTGCTCGTAGTTGGGACCAATAATCGAAAATGCCAATGAATGCTATGAAGAAGAATTGAAGTCTTGGAATGTGCCACAAGACAACTCAATGCACTACTTTGCGTGCCGGCACTAGTAAGATTTTGGCCGGAAAAGATAGAGTCGGATAGAATCGTAAACTCAAAATTTAGAGTGAATACAAGGTGGTAAGTCATAACACAGTTTTTGGGGGTATTTCCAAACTTGCCCTCAAATTCTAGGGACAATCACAAGGAACTTTGTCAGCACTAGAGGTCATTATAAGCAGAAGAATGAGATTATTTGTTAACTTTGACACATCTAGTAATTCCAACTTAACAAGAAATGGTGTTTGTCATTGATATTTCGATATGACCCATGTTCACACCCACCCAAACCGAGAGGAATTTTTTCCTCCACATATTTTGTCCCTGGAGGATTCGACCATAGGGGATTAGAAGAGGATAATTTTTGTTGATAATGGGATTGAGGATCGGATACCCAGTCCGAGTAGACTAATATGTCCCCGGCTTTGTTAAATTGAGTAGAGTTTTGTAGAATGTAAGAATAACTCTGAGGTTTCTTTTAGACAATAAGTCGAAGTGGTTTATTTTGAGTGGGTGCAAAAACTTGGGGCCCACTACATACAGCCGATATCGACCTTAGAGATAATAAGTACCTTGCCATTGAGTAGGCGAAAAATCTCAACTCTAGTGTATTTTACGAGCCCTAGGAAGGAGGAATCAGTTATGGTTTATGGTGAGATTATGTCCGGCGTCATCAAGGTTTAACGCAGTTCCACAAAGGGGAGAACGACCGTGTTTAGAGAGTTTTGAAAGAAGACGAAAAGAAAACTCTGTGCGCATGGCCCTTTGTAAATAGTCTCTCGTATCCGAAAATGTAGGAAGTGAATATCTAAAATAGTCTTATCATACATAGTCAAGGTATTCTTTGTGAACAATTCATCCCAAATTTTCAAAAAGGGGTAAACGACACTGGTAGACATCATTTCGATGTACCATTTAACGAGTTCAAAACGACAAAAATCTCAAATAATATTTTCAATTTTATATCAAACAGAGTCGAACATGACTCGTAGTGAATGTTTTTAAAATAAGTCCAAAAAAGTATAAACACAACCTATTACTTCATCATCGTTGCGCAAAAACTCGAAGCATACTGTTGTCAAGAGATACTTAAAACCCTACTTTTTTGAAACAATATAATAGCATTTAAAAAATACATTTTGAAACCTAATTAGGGTTGTGAAAGTTACAAAATGCCCAAAATGACAAAAATAATATTTTTTCACTTTTTACTCTTGTGGAGCAATAGTTACCTATTTAATACCTATAGGATACACACAACATAGCGACGATCCGGAAAACCACAATTTAACTGGCTACTCTGTGGTGTCGACGTCCTTCCTTCAATTTAAGTCTCTTTATTGTATGCAACCTTTTAATTTTTATTTCTAAGGAGGAAAATTGAAATTTTAGTATGATTGCCAGCGTAGTTTCCACTACCTACATCAATCACCCATTTCCTCGAATCGATATGCTGCTTTTCATTGGTGCGATCGTTTAGGAAATGGGCCGCGCCTAACCACGCAGTACTGCGTATTGCATAAAAATGCAGGCCATTTTTTTCACAAATTCAAGCTTCAAAAATTAGCTAATACCATCTATATGAACATGTTTGTATCGGATAAACCGGCAAAATGGTGATCGAAAGTGAACACGGAACACAATGAAGAAGATGACCAGCCATGGAAAATGAGATATGAAGGCTTCCCAGAGACTATTCAACAAAAATTTTTTTCTTAACACTGGTGGTTCGAGCTCAACCGGGAGCTATTGCAAGACGTGATCAAAGACATGATGAGTATCAGAAAAGTTTAAATCTCTATATCAAAGAACTTGAGATTAATGTTTCTAATGTCTACCATAACAGACTATCACAGTAGGGGAGTAGCACTAATCTCTAACCGGCACTCGTCCTTGCATGGAGAACATGGCCCAGATTGACAATGGTATGTCTGGGGGCACGAAATGGACTGTGGAAGGAAAGTCGACATCCATACTATCTCAGAATTGGCACAAAGGTAAAGCTACATACCATCACACGCAGCCGTAGGGATTGCAAACACTACATGAATTAACAAAGACACAATACTTTGTTGATCGTTTGACACCGACCATCTACAACTCTGAAAGCAAGAGGTCATGACAAGTCGAAATAAGGAAACTCCAGCCTGAAAAAGTGAAAGAAGAACAAAATTGAAGCAATTTGGTTATGTCCATTCCGGTATCATTCTTCCCAGAACGACTACTAATCTTTTAGCAACAAGAGGCTACAGTCTCAACATCACTGCTGAGGGAACTACTTGGATGGTCCAATGGGCAGCTCTGACAGAAGTGGGCCGCAGGCGATCAGCGTACGTTCCGGAGACTCTGGAGTTCTTTGATTGGATCCACCGATAGTTGAATACGCGGAGCATCGTCTTAACTAGCATGGCAGCGGCTCAAAGGATTCTCGTACCTCCCACTCCTAGAGGGAGAGGATTGGGATGAAGATTTGGGCAAGACTCATTTTTTAATTTTTTATGAGTGTTAAGATAAAATTATGTATGTTCCGTCGTTAAACCTATGCACTCGTATGTTGGCCCGTAGAGACCCGAGGGCACAAAGCCTCGACACGAGGTGTATCCTCACATTTTGACCCTGCGGCAAGGGGAGGCGATGAGGAAGAGATCATGAACTTGGAGGGAATCACAATGCCGAGTCCTGCACTTATGAATGATTCAAGAACGTACTGTCCCCATGGCTACCAAAGACATATCGTAGGTTCCAAAATCAAATTATCGCTTGGTCGTAGCGGCTCATATGTTAAAGTGACATGTTACCATGAGTATCATGCCGATTAGACACCTATGTTTTATATCCGTATATTTTGAGAGACATGATGTCTCATGATGTAACGAAACACACATATTTTTTGAATTTATGATGCACACCGATGTAAACATACTATATATATATATATATATATATATATATATATATACACTATTTTCCTACATGGATTCTTTATATATGATGATGATTTTATAGATTACGGAAAATGTCTATTCATTACAATGTTAGCCACTATATATGTTAATGTATTCATTAGCCTAGGAATATGTTGATATGTAATAAGATAAAATGTATTTCTAGCAACGAACACGTAAATACAATCTCAAATGTATGTGTTTCTAACCGAATAATGACCATCGAGTTTAAGAATGAGGTTGTTAAACCAGATTTCAGACAAGTATCGGCGTGTAGCGTTTGTGTTGGATTGTCTTTGCTAACAGCTCAAGGACAGTACCATATTCCACCCACATTGTTTGTAGTCCGTCCGTAGACAAATACCTTGCGTATCTATCAACTCACCATCAAGATCATAAATTACCTGAAAGGTCGAAGACAAATTCCTAGTACTGCCGTGAAGCACCATCCTGCGAAACCGACATAAGGGGTAAATGTAGTATCCGTACAATAAGAAAAACCCAACAAGGTGAAAAATTTTCACAAAGCACACTAAACCAAAACAAGTACAAAAATAAAAACAATTATGTACATAGTCATGCATGAATGACTCATGCACAATATTTTTTCGAGACACAACCCATTTTTTGGGTTGTTCTAGAGATGACCTTCGTAATCAATAAGCTCATAGGCCCTATTATGCAACACACATTTAATAATGTAGGGTACATGCCAGCATTGGTTCAAATTTTCTCACTCCCGCATTATCATGAGCTCTCAAGCAACAGAGGATGAGGTCTCCTTCAACAAAGGAATGAGGGGAAACCGATTGGTCAAAATGAGCTTTCGACTCGCTTCTATGTGCTTTGATAACCGCAGCAGCAAACTCCAAGTAGTTTACAGTTTTCTCTAAGTAGAGGAGATGCTCTTTCTTTTGGCGAAGTATTTGGTAGTAATTCAATGAAATTAACTTAAGGGAAGTGTTTCTGCACCTGTTCTTAAGAGAAAGCTTCTAGACCACAAACTAATAAAAACAAGTGAATCTAGTTACATTCTCTTAACGAAGTTTGCATGTTGAAAGAGACGAAAATAAGATGAGATTCCATTTGGATTTGTGGATCTCAACTACACGTTGAAGCACAGAAAAGAACTTTTTTTTATAGCTTCAACTCCAGCTATCGTCTTAGGATATATGAAACAGCAAATGTGATGTAAACCCAACTTAGAAGTCAAATCGCCACCACATAATGTTGAAAATGGGAACCATGACCGCAACGATGGCTTGAGGGACACCAAACCTAGCAATGATGTGACTGAATATGAATTGGACAGCTTGTCTTACCATCAAAGGCAAGTGTAGGTATTTCTTTGGCTCATTTGGTGAAGTAGTCAATGGCTACGGCGAACATAAGCATGCCCCCCGAACGAGTGAGGTTACACGTCATAAAATCGATGCTCTACCATAAAGGGACCAACCCGTAATGACAGATGGAGAGGTGAAGGCACACATCTTTGCACTGATACATTCAGCAATCATGACATTTACGAACCAAAAAATGCAGCCTTCATAGAAGGCCGTAAATAACTAGTAAGTGAAGAATTTTCTTCGGCAATGGCACAACTAGACATGTGACCTGCCATAGGCGCCATCGTGATAATCATTCGCACTCTTTCGCCTTGAGAGTAAAAAATCGGCGTATATGGAATCCACTCGACGCGATAAAGCGTATCTTCGATTATGTGATACACAAGTATTGATGTCGAATGCATAGGCACGCATCCTTCATCAAATCTTATCCGAAAAATAGAAGTTCGGAGATAGACGATGATATCACCGTACTGTGATCGAGGTTGCTAATCAAGAAAAAGTGTATCGTCCGGAATGTATTCGCTTTAATGAGAGGGAGCAATAGTTTGGGAAGGGGAGGAACAAATCAAATCAGCAAAGACTAACGATTTATTCAACTTGGTAGCAAGAATTCCAAATCGAACACTCACAGAATGAAAACTAATTTCCTTATATTTTTTCCAACAATTTTCTAGACAATACAGGGTCATAGGTTATAATTAAATTATATTACAGATCATAAATAATATAATGAAGAAATATGAATCAGAACAAACTAACACAACTTCTAAGGCGGCACAGTACAGTCTCGGTGACCGAAGAAGGTTACAAGACAAGTAACAGACAATATGCTAGTCACCGCTTTTTATCATCGTCTTGTATTTTAAACCATGGAAATCGATTATGCTGGCAATAAATAGAGGGAAAAATCACGATGATAGTTCGAAGGATGCAACAGAGAGCGTTGAAAACTAAATATCTTTCACAGTATCAGCCATTTTCGTTGAATCTTCATCTCAACAGTAATGGGACACTCGTTCAATAATTGGGGTGAATCTTAGCCACTTTCTACATAGTTAGGTATGAAACGTGAGAAAATTAGCCTTCCTTGAAAAACATACAACCGATGCAATGAAGAGGGAGAGGGGAGATTGATGATAGCCTCAACCTTGAGTGGATCGAGGTGATACCCATCTTTGGACATGATAAACCTTAGAGTCTACCGAATCAATACAAGTATGACGCACTTAAAAGGATTAAGCCGAATGTTGTAGCCGACAACGAAGAAAATTTGGACGAAGATGGCGTCAGATGGTCCATGCCACGCTAGCTAAATGAGCCAGAAGGTCATCCAAATAAGGCCGAACGATGTGATGAATATCGTGAAAGTACACAACACACAAGAAATGTGGGCCCCCAACATTCTTTAAGCCAAAAGGGAGCTTCTTTACAAGGGGAAAGTACCCGATACAGATGAAGGCGGGCTCTATGTTGATCAAATTGTGAGAATATTAATCCTATTACAACCAGAAAAACCATCCATGAGGGAAAAAAATCTCACCCCAAAGAACACAATGCTTTTTATTGATAAAAGGAGTAGGATAATTATCTCAGACAAGCTCGATTAACACTACGATAATCAACGCATCCTATCGGTTCCCCGTTCATTCATGGTGGAAAATATTAGACACCTATTATGTCAAGGGGAATCGTACAATGAAACCACCGTAGAAGCCAACTTCACCCCTAATGGCAGCAGCCTTTTCTAGGTGCATAGGACGAAGATGTCACAAAATGTTTCAAATCAAAAGTAGGAATTTCCTCATGTACCACTATACTTGGATCAATGCGGGAATTTCTTCATAGGACCATGAAAATACACCGCTAAACTCATGGAAAAGGCTAGTGTAACTTTACTTCATTAGAAGAACAAGTGACCCCACATGAATGTTCTTTATAATTCTCAAGCCACGTAAAAATGTCAATAGGCACTGTCTGTGGTATTACCAAATTTACTCTTCCAAAACGTCATGCCGTAACAGAACTTGAAGGTGACATGAAGGAAATTGAAATGTAAATTGCTCAAGACACATAAACATGGCCTTGAGGCTACATGAATGAGGGGAACGATGATGACCATCGTCCCACGACAGACCGAGAGACATAGTTTCCACGATGGTTTACCGTAGGGAACACTTCTTTCAAAGGACCGTACGAATCTACATCGCTGCTTGGTGGGGATTGAGAACATCAAGAGACATGCTCAAAGGAGCATGACTGTGAGGACAAGAGTTTCGAACCGCAACGGAAGTCACAACAATCAATCTCAACCGTACTCGACCCGCATCGTAATAACCGAAAGAATCGATCTATTCGGTGAAAAGGATCAATCCAGGTCATCGCATCGAGAGATCATATTGATTCAAACAAGAGCCTATGGAGGAAGAGAAAAATACTCACGAGGCGGTGATCCTTGAAAGGCCCGCCCCTACGTCTCGTAGGGAGTAGGAATTTGATCCACATATCGAATGTTGTTCTAGAAGAAGAGGTGAAGAAGTACAATTGATCATCAAAGAACAATATTTCCTTCATGCGGAAATTTCGTAACATGAAAGAGAGTGGATGGAACGCACAACATGACATGAGTCCAACCGTGACCAAGGAGAAGATTATAATTGATTTTTTTCATCAACTACCTCTACCTTGACATTGATTGTCTTCCCTTTCAAAGTAATTGGTAAACTAACGAGAACACCTAAAGACTTAGATTCTCTTCCATCAAATGCTTCAAGGCATTTGGAGACAAATTTAAAATGGGAGAACCAATATCTTTCTGCATGAAGATGACATAGGTTTATGCACCCTTGTCCACAATAGCTCGATGAATGTCGAGACCATTAATAACATCTTGGATAATCACAATCCGATGCAAGAATGAATGAAATTTCAAATTGAAAGTAAAGGCCAGTATCAATAGTCAATCTTCGCAAATCGCAAAAAAGCTCTTCGTTGAGAAGGAAAGCTTCTAAAGTACGAATGTGGACATAAAAAATGGTTCTCAGCTAAATCCTCAACAATACTACAATGGTGAGTTTTTTACGAAAGCGATTGTAAGAACACTATGGAGTACACCTTGGAAGGTGGCCACACAACGGATTCAACACCTGGCCTTTCAATCTCAAGAGTGGGCTTAAACATGTGAAGGAGGAGTACGACCAACGATTCTTCCCGTTACCTCGACGTGACCCAGTATAATATTTTCACCAAGTAGCAATAGAAATAGTCGCAAAACCGTTCATCATGAACACTTGAGAGCCAAATGGGTAGAGGACTCAAAGGTTTCTGTACCATCTAGGCTCACGAAGATGGGAAAGGTTTCACATAAACAACTAGTTCCCCGAGTGCCTTTGAGCAACTGCTCACTTCGACAATCGAGGACAATCTCAGTGGAAGTTCTTCATCACAAATCAAATAAGGGCATTTTCCAGCTTGCATTGGAAACCATCACCGGCACGAAGTTTCTAAGAATCATGTTTTGGGGTATCAGCTTTGGCCTTACATTTACCCTTCCTTTTACCTTTAGAAGCATTATTCTATTTAATTGGCATGAATGACATTAATCTCTTGCGTTTACCGCAATTCGAGGTGACCAAGAAGTTGCATGATGTCAAAGAAATAGACTCTAGCTTCCCATAGTTTGAAGAAGAAGACCGAGAAGTTTGGAGACATGAAACCAACAATACCATCGATGTGGATGGAGTCGGTGGTTTAGAAGTTCCAAAGTTGAGGAACACTGTGCAAGATATCACACAATGCGCTGTATCGAGAGTACAAGATCAAGGCACTGGTATACAATGGCTTGTTCCCCACACACATGCCCCCACAGCTACGTATCTCGCAATCTAATCGAAAAAGGAGGTGGTGAAAATTGAATCACCAAAAGCTGATCAGGAATCTCAAATTTGATCATGCGATGACAACGTCGTCACTCATGAATATGATCCGAGACATGAGTAGTTCGCTCAGTTTTAATGAAGTGAGGAGGTGTAGCTCGGTCTCGTAGCTAATCGTATACAGAATCGAAATGTGTAAGGAATTCTGCGACAAAGAATCAAGTCTTGTAAGGTGCCACGAGACAGATCAATGCACCACTTTGTAGCGGCACCAGAAGAGTTCACGAAAAAAGATAGAGTCAACAGAATCATAAATCCAAGAGTTAGAGGAACATCGCGGGCGAAAGTCATAACATGTACTCGGGGGTCTTTTCCGCACTTGCCCTCAAATTTAGGACAACCGTGGTGAATAAGCAGTTTCATACCGTAGGCTACTACAAGTATGTGAAGAATGGGATTGCCTGTTAACATTGACACATCTGTAATTCCAACTTAGCAAGAAATGGTAATTGAGTCATTCAAAGTCTCTCTATTAAGGACCCCACATTCCACCTGGGGCCTCGAGAGGAATTTCGCCTGGGATACTTTGTCCCAAAGAGGAGCTTGACTAAGTAGACTAGAAGATACCTGATGACATCGGGATTGAGTGATCCGGACACCGAGTCTCAGTACCATTGAGGTCCCACCTATAAATGTATGGAGTTTATTGCGTAACGTGCTGCTGGCTTTGAGGTTACTAAGACACCAATGCAAAAGCTATTTTGAGGGTTAAAAACTTGGGCACACCACATATCGGCCGACATTGACCTTGAGGGCAATAAGTGCCTTGCTATTGAGCAGGTGGACAAATCCAACCTAATATATTTTACGAGCCCTAGGAAGGAGGAACTTGTCACTGCCATGGTGACGATGTCTCATGTCATCAAGGATTAACAAGTTTGACAAAGGGAGAACTTGACATATTTTTCATGTTTAGAGACTCTTTGAAAAAGAAGCGGGAGGAAAAGAAACTCCAAGATGGCCCTTTTCGTAAATAGTCTCTTGATCTAAAAAGGTAGGAAACAATATCTCAAAGAACCTCTTTAATTGTGATAGGCTAAGGTATTCATTTTTCGTAAATAATTCATCCTAGCTCCTAAAAAAGAGGTAAACATATATCGGGTAGATATCATTTTGCGTACCCATTTAACGAGTTCAAAATGACAACCCAACAATATTTTCAATTTTAGAGAGTTAGAAAAGAGCTGAACATGAATCCAAAGAGTGACTTTGGTGTTTTTAACGAGTCCGAAAAATTATAAAATACAACTCCACATTTCATCACTAATACGCGAAACTCCGTCACCGTACAAGAGATACTTAAAATCCATTTTCGAAATAATATAATAAAATAATTAAAACATATCTTAAATCCTAATTAGGGTTTTAGTGCCATAAAATGCCAAAAATGATAAAAAATAATTACTACCACCTTCGTGGAGCAATAAGCCATTTTACATCGCATCTTGTCGACGATAGCGGACAACCGAGAGACCAATCTTGAATCCATTGGCTCTGTAAGATCCGACATCCTTCCTTTAATTCTAAGTCCTTATTGTCTACAAACCTTAATCTTTATTTATGAGGAGGAAATGTAGATTTTTAGGGCACGACAACAAGGCAAGCCGGGCAGTACGTACCGTGCTAACCACCTATTTTTTGAATTGGTGTACCTGCTACAACTATTTTAGAAACAATTAGCCAACCACGAAAACCATGTTTAAAAATGCAAGTTAAGTGTCAATTTTTTCACAAATTCAAGCTTCTAAATTAGCTAATACTATCCATATGAACATGTTTGCAGCATAAAGCAGCAGTAATGGTGATTGAATGAAAATAGCGTAACAGAGCGAAGAAGATGAGCTTGCCATGGAAAATTGTGAGATGAAGTGGAATATCTTAGAGACTATTCACCTGGGTACCAAGAACACTATGTCTTCGAGCTCAACCCGGAGTCACATAGTATTTGACCGCATATGATGAGGATCAGAAAAGTTTATCTTTCAAGACTGTGAACCCGAAGATTGATGTTTCTAATGTCTACCATAACGTATCTTTATCATAGAGGGGAGTAGTGAACAATCCCAAATCGGCACTTGCCCTTGCATGGAGGACATGTCCATGGTGGGGATTACAGTGGCATGGGTTCACGCGGCACAGCAGGACCGGTGGCGGAAATTCGACATCCGACTATCTCGTACTTGCACCAAAGGTATTACATACCATCACACGAGTCATGATTGAAAACACCGTTATCAATAAACAAAGACACACCTCCATTGTCGTACCTGCTGACACCCCCATCATCTACAAATCGGGAAAAGGCCATGATAATCAATACGAAACCCCGCTGAAAAAGTAAGAAGCACCAAATTGAAGCAATTTGGTTATGGTTCATTCCAAGATTGGCTCTAGGAATGACCACCAATATTTTAACATCGGGGGAGGTCGTAGTCTCGACACCACCAATGAGGGACCCAATGGGTACCGATGTCAAGGGTAGGTGGCCACCAGACAACCCAGGAGACCGCAGTTATTTTATTGGCTCCACCACGCTGATTTTTTGCGGGGAAAGAACGTCCCACCGTGCGTGATTTTTTTATCGAGGATCCGTACCTCTCGCTCCTAAGAGGGAGATAGATTGGGACAAGATTTGGGAAAGACTCACTTTTAATTTTTAATGAGTGTTGGTGATTTTTTTTAAATTATGTATGTTCTAATGTTAAACCCATGCTCCCCGCAGATGTTACCCGGAGACCGGCAGCATGTCTTCACATCGCAGGTGTATCCCTGTCGATTTTGACCCTGCGACAGGGAGGAGGAGGATGAGATCATAAAACTTGAGGGAATTCAATATCGTTGGTTCCGACTATGAAATGGTTCATGATGTTCCCGTGCTTACCGCAGACATACCACAGGGGTTCCAAACCGAATCACGGATTGCCGAGGCGGCTCGTATTTAAAGTGACATGCTACCATGAGCATCATGCCGACGTTGACACTCAGGGTTTTCTATCCGCATATTTTTGAGAGACATGATGTCTCATGATGTAACAAAAACACATATTTTTTGAATTTAAGATGCAATAACGATGAAAACATATGACATATATATACATCTATTTTCCTACATGGATCTTTTACGTATGATGATGATTTTACAAATTACGCAATGTTCATCTAACACAATGTTAGCCATCGTATTTGTTAATGCATTCATTCGCCTAGGAATATGTTGATATGTAATAAAATAAAAATGTATTTCTAGCAAAACATGTAACACAATCTCAAAATGTACGGTTTCTCATCGAATAATGACCATTGAGTTGAAGAACGAAAAGCTATGAATATAGATTTACAAGTTAACAAGTGTATGCCGAGGTTGATTGCCCTCACATTAGTTCAAGGATAGCACGTTATATTCAAAGGACATTGTTTGTAGTCCATTCTTAAAAAACATCATAGACGCATCAACTCACCAACAGGATCATAAGTTACCTAGGTCAATAAATTCATGGGATTGCTAGAAGCACCATCCGTGAAAACCAAATATAAGGGGTAACAGACATTCCACAATAAGAAAGACCCAATGTGTTAAAATGCCCAAAGCACACCTTGACTTCTCATGTATAAAAGGATTGCAACCCAGAGGGGTCTCTCTTTATATACTCAATAGCATGGTTAGCACAAGTCCGTACTTAGCGATCTCTAAAGCGTATGATGAATGACAACATTAGGTTTTAAGACGCCGTAACATGCCCTAGCTCTCCAGACCACTAAAGATTCGCGTTAGGCTCTGAATGCTTCTTAGGTTAATTGAATGAATTTTAAAATTGATCTTGATTATGTTTAAATTTTTAAAGTCTTATTTTAATTTGATCTCAAATTTCTAAATGCAAACTACATTCAAAAGAACACCATATTTCATTCAATGAATGCTACCTACGAAGTTGATATATATTTCAAACAATAGCAAACAATGAGAATATGCGTAAGTTAAATCCACTAATGCATCTAATGCAATGAAGCGAAAATGAAAAAGTCTTTCCTAGATGATCAAATGCTAAATAGCATAATAGCTCACAATGGTTGATTTTCCCTAAAATGAAGCACACAAATGTACTAATTACATGAAAAAAACAAAAAATCAACATTATCTTGAGTATTGTTAATGTAGGAATCAAAATTGAATAACCCAACTAACGAAACAAGAAAGCACTCCTGGAAACTAATGTTGCAATATCCCAAACCAAAAGAAAGCTAAAGCGACTTCCAAAACAAGCAATGTAATCTATGCTTGACAACAAGGAGAATAATGAAACAAAAATGAAATGATCATCCAACCAAAGAAAACACTCAAAAGGATCAAGAAAACTTAAAGGCAATGAACTCCGAGGATGACCGAAAATAATAAAGACTTGATTCTTATCAGAAGGTTTCATACATAAAGACACTTAGAAACCTAAGTCTCTGAATCGCACTAACAAGAAAATAGACAAACAATTGAGAAATCATGACTACAAGACAAATAGCCTCAAAGGCTCAATTACACACAAAAACAACCCGCAGTCAAGCAAATTGACCAAAATGCTCATCAAGGAGGTCAAACCAAATCCCACAGTGATTCATGGATCAAGGTAGTAATGGCGCTAAACAGAAGTTAGCACGTATCCAAAAAAAGAAATATGCACCAACGATGCAACTATTCAAGCGAAAAGCACTAGGATAGATAACTATGGAAATGGAAAAACCAATGAGCATAGATCAATCTTGACACTCTATGTTGGAATGGTGGATTTGAAAACAAGCAAGCAAACTAAAAACATAGATAAGTAAGTCAACGATCGAGTGTGACCCAACAAGCTTAAAAAGAAAAAACCTGGCATCGATCTCAGCTGAGTCACCAATTTGTTGTTGTAAACTTTCTCAGACACAGGTGATTCCTCTAGCCTTAGAGTGGGTCTAGAAACAAAGAGACTTGATGGAGTGTAGGTTCCTAATTACCGAATGTAAAGACAACACCATAGATCAACGTACATGGAATCCAAGGATGTCATCGTGGTCGTAGTGGTGGTGGCTCTCGCTTCTCGCCTTGCGCAAGACATGATCCTTTCCGAAGAACACACGGACACTTGCACATAGATCAGTAAATAAGAACAACATATGACATAATAAATTCATTCACAACTACTAGCCGTTCAAAGAGGGCTAAGCATATTGGGCATTAAACAAATGACACAACGCAAAATGGGGAACCAAACAATAGTCACGTATATGTATTGATAGAAGGAAGAGACACAACCAAAGCTTTGACGTTGGGTAATCTCCTCTAGCATGGTTCAACCAAAGTGCGTATCGTATATCGCTAATGTATGATTCGTGACGATGAGGGTATGGACTTAAGTTTCCTTCAATGAAGTTCTTCTTGTTCTATCTCTTCAACAATTTAGCTATAGGCATTGGGAAAGTTCTCCATGTTCAACAGATTACAAGGAGACATAGTTTCTTTTTATAGAGGAAAATGAGGAGATTAGATCTCAACAAAGGTGAAGGGAGTACCATTCTTTTAGAGTGTTCCCACAAGAGGTGGAAACCATAAACTAAAGGAGGATTTTGTGGTTATTCGTACCAACCACTCCCAATGACTCATCTCAAAGTTATTAGAGGGAATCTTCGCCTATTTTTAAAAATTCCATAAATGTATCGGCTGGTGTGGCTAATCGGGGATAGAGTGCACACTGGCGTGGGTCCTAGTGTTAATCTTCCCTGGCTGGCGCGAGGGTAGAACTGGCTACTCATGCCAAGGAAAAAGCAGGGTTTCTAAAGCTCGCTTCCGGGGAATTGTCAACATAAGGAACATGTATTTCATGGGGAAGGGATGCAATGATGGCATTTTGTAAGGCATGACACTTCTTATTAGTCACAGAATGACCCTCCAATGTTTGGAGATGGGGACGTGACAAAGAAAAATGTTATGTAACAGAAGGGTCTTACACGTACGAGACCACTATAGAGACAAAGTTCAACCAGGGCACAAAAAATCCAAATATTAATCCACAGACAAAGAAAAAGAGACAGAGAGATCATAGACACAAGAGATTGAAGAAAAAGACACTGTGGCTTCCTGCGTAGTGTTGAATGAATAGCCAACTACTTCTAATATAGAGTTGATTAAAAACATAGTATAGAAGTATCATCATCAAAGGCATGGCATAGTATGATATGACATCAAGGAAAGTACAAGTATACAGCTAAAAATTAAGAAATAAAGAATGAAACATACCATCAAGATTAAAGAAAACCTCAAGAGTGTAAAATAGGCTTTGTCAGCCTTTGATTACAAGAACAATAAAATGTTGATGATATTGCTTTGTCAAGGTACCCAACTCCTAAAACATCATCTCGATTATAAAAAGGTTTATTTTTAAGTTCCGTACCAGATATTCATCCCTGTACCAAATTGGAATTTCATAAAAAAGCAAGAGAGATGCTTTATTCCATAATGACTACAAAAGCAATGAGTGCACAAAAGATCCAAAAATACTTTGATTAATGTATGATCAGCTCAAACTAGAGCATCATCATATGCAAAGGATACTGCATAAAATCTTGGGAGGAATTAGTAATTGAGGTATGTTATGATCCCTAACACAAAAGCTACAGAAGAATTAATTATGAAGAAAAATGTTGATATCACGTACTTAAGAAGAACCTAAAACCGCTCCTACCGAGCATCCTCAAGCCAAGGAGATTATGCAAGATACCAATAAAAAAAGATGAAATGATGAGTCTTATTTTTACAAATTTTTACAAACTCATATTAAAGAAATGGAGATTGAGATAGACAAATTAGTCCAAGAAAAAAGAAGCCACCAAAGCCTGGTGAAGTCTCGCTATTGTAATTTTATAGTGACAATAAGAGCCCATCTACTGGCATTAACTACCTCCAAATGGCCCATTAGCCATAGCATTTTAACTTCTTCAACAACTTTTGCTAACGAGTCTTTAGCAACTACAAACCAGCAATCATATGAGGCATGTAAATTGGTAAAAAGGCAATGCATGACATGTCCATTCAAACCAATGAAATAAAAAAATTTAAGGTAACAAATTAAAAAATCTAGAAGACGCTAAAAAAGCTTGGTACGTATTAATGCCAATACCGATATAAAAGGCCAAAAGGTTGAATGAAAAACTAAACAAACTGGAAATGGCACTGGAATTTGAAAGAAACTATGGCACATATTAAACTACTTATGGTCCAATATCATTGAATCACTATCGACACGGCCATATATACAGTAATATATGAGCGTAAAGATTTACCCAAAGGGTGAGCAAAGAAGCAATACAAAAGACAAAGGAGGAGCGAGGCAAAAAACCTAAAGATGCTCGTTGGAAATTATCAAATTTCTGCTCTAAAAAAATAAGCAAGAATTGGATGAAATTGGAATTAAGGACAGAACGGGACCACTAGTGATGTAAGAAAGGTAATATCTAAGAAGAAATTGATGAAACAATTAGAGGAAAAGTACCAAACATGGAAAATACAACTACGTATCTATGATAAAATTATATTTTAAGGAAAAAAGGCTCTTCCTAATCCACCGGGTAATCAATGAAAAATTGATGAAACATGAGTGATTATCACAAAAGATGATAGAATTTGCTAAAGAATATAAACTAGTCATATTGGCAAGGAATCTCAATAAAGAAAGTTTTTTACATACATCTTGAAAACTGCTTTACCAATAGCATGTGATAAAAACACCTAAACAAACCAATATTTTTCCAAGACACTGCTGATGAAAACTTTAAGGCTAATGAAGATTAAATTTCCTTATAAGGTAGTTCGGGGATAATTTGAATGATTTACCGTAAGATCGAACTGTACATGGAGGAAAACATGAAAGGTAAAGACACAATTTATTGCGACACCGTCAGTAGTATTGCCTGCAACAAAGTGTAATAGTTAAAAGTGTATTTATATGAAAAATTAAGATCAAAATAGATTGAAGATAAATCAAAGATGACAACACTTCCGCTTGTCCACCGTAGCCAATTCCAAACAACAAGCTATTTTTTATTTTGAATAAACAGACAACTAGCAATTATTTAGGTAGCTGTCACTATCTTCGAAGGTATGAAGATATTTTATTTTCCAATAAAAATTCCTATTTTTATTTTAGGATATTTTGTACTATTTTTTTGTATGCGTATACTTCATCATTTGAAGTATTGAGAGTGGATTAATTTCCTCGAACATTTCCGTAGCTTTTTTATATTCTCGAACCCAAGGGTTCTCGGCATCAAGTTCAAGTTAGCAATCGGATCACATGAAACAAAGCATCATATTGCTGTGATTCATGTGTTTCACTTGTCATCTTGCCAATTTTCATATGTTTTCCATCCTTTCATGAATGTGTTCTAAATTTTAATGACACAGAGTGAAATCGTTATTTCCGCAGTTTACAAAGCACTATGTTATTTACGATTATCATTTAAATGTTTTCTACCCATATCTAGTGTAGGGAACCCCGTAATTAAAATTCCCCGTATTTCTATTGACTCTACCTTTTCACTATCTAGACGAAGAACCCTTAATTTCTCTTTATCCCGATCAAACCATTTCAACTACCGCCCTTGAAGACAAGTGAAGTGACTTCGTTATCTTACCTCGTAAATATTTACCTTTAGACCTTGATCCTGATCTCGACTGCCGACATTAACTCCATCTCGCTCATTCGTGGACACAAATATCTATAGTTATCCATCCGAGTAAGTTATTTTCCCACCAAACAAAATCAAAACCGTATAAATCAATTTTGCCCCATATAAGTAGCCTAAAACCAAATATAATCAACAAAAGTTAAATAATATAGAGAGTATTTCTCTTAAAACTTTTAGGAAGGCTAGATCCAAGGCTTAAAAGTAGGTTTGTTACCTCCTCGATATTCTTCAAACCAAAATCTCACAACTTTAAGAATTATTAGAGTGATACCAGGAGAAATGACATGTACATGGTTTGCCTTAGAGTTTAGTTTTCCTTGAATTTTTATCGGAACTTAACGAAACTTTTACTTTGACATCTATAAATAGGCCAAGAACATTAAAAAAAGAATTTTTAACTTGGTATTAGCGTGTCCTTCTTAAAAAGTATGATTTATCACCCAATAGATTGTTTAATAATTTATAACAATGTCATTTTGTTTATGCACTCTACTAAAACAACTAGTGGTAGTGGTTCATGAAGTTATGTCAAAAGTCACACCGATGAGTTTAACTAATGGTAGTGGTTGATGAATTTATGTCAAAAGTCACACCTTGATGAGTTTGTTTTATAGTGTTAAAGTAAAGTTTAACATTTGACAAGATTAGCAAGTTAAATAGAAAACACTAGGAGAGGAAGCACTGTGAAGAAACAATTATTAATCACTTAAATTTTATAATTTAATGTCATTTTTGGTTTTAACATCATTCATCCTTTATATACACAAGAATTTTACAAACTTCGAACATCAACTCACACTATCACTTATCACCAGACACACTCCAGATTAGTAATATCCATTACATCATAAAACACTCCACTTTTAACATTTACAAGATTAGAAAAGTAAATGTACATAATATAGATTAGTAATATTCATTACACTGCGAAACACCTACTTTTAACATTTTAACAGATTAGAAAAGTAAACGACAACACTAGAAGAGGAAGCATCATGGAAAGTATCACTACATCAATGTTTGGTTAATAAAATAGCCAACCTCAATCCTAGTAATTTTATCATCTCAATTACAATAAAAACCACCACATCATTCATAGTGAGGTGGGCCTAAAATCTACATACACAGAAACTTATGATTGAATTAATAAGTGGAAAGGGGGTGAAATATTACTTTATACACTTACTTAAACAACTAGTGGTAGTGGTTGATGAAGTTATGTCAAAAGTCACATATATGGATCTACTCTTTGAGGCATTAGAAAGCTAGCTAGATTAGGAAGCTTCAGCGTAGGAATAAGAAAGAAAGCTAGGTTTTAGCTAAGGCGACATTTAGAAGATAGGTACTATAACCAAAAACAAACAATCCACTAAAAGACAAAGAACATAAAAAATGTCGTATGAAGCAACATAACAGTAAATAATAACCCACAAGCTTATGAAAGAATAAAATGCCTGTGAGTTGGTGCTCATATGAAGAACACAAAGATATTAGATCCGCAGGTTGAAGGAAAGAACAGAAAGCACGTCATCAAGAAAACAAACACATACATTCTCATTTACTCTTGAGGCATTAGAAATTTAACTAGATGAAGAAGCTTCAACAAGAAAAAGAAAGAAAATTCTTAGGTTTTAGCTAAAAAGGGAGTATTTAGGAATATAGGGCACTCTAACCATAAAAAACCACTTCCGCCGAAAGACAAAGACACCTAACAAAGGTATGAGGAAGAAACACAACAAATACAACCTACATATGGTAATCGATATTCTAGAGGAACACAAGATTGATGTCTTCATAGGGACTTTAAAGGACAACATGTAAACAAGTTGCCCATGTTTTGGGAGCTTAATTCTTGGAGAAGGTATTCAAGTTGGAAAAGAAAACAAGTAAAATTATGAAGTACAAGGAATCTCGCTACTCACATCTATAAATACATATACATACTACAAGACTTCAATAACCTACAAGGTTAACATCACAAAAATTCTGAAGAAAAAAGAGAAATGGGCTTGCCATAGTTGTGATAGAAGACACACTAAAGGTCACTAGTTTGCCGAGAATAAATTTTAAGCTACATAGATTGTGAAGAGGAGGAAAATGAACAATAAACTTCAAAAGAAGAGGATATACACCAGGAACTACCCCCAGAGAAAGAAGAAATGGGTCCGACCATATCCTTATCACTGTTGTGAATTACCACCCCTCAAACTCTCAAGATAGAAGGACATATTAAGAAGAAAAATATAATAATGTTGATTGATTAGGGTAGTACCTATAATTTAATTCATTGTAAGGAAACCAAGGAATTTAATTTCTTCCTATACCTGCAACTGTGAGTGTCAATTAATGGTTGCAAATGGAGTAAACTATAAATTTCTAGAAAGTACCATATTATCAAGCTAACCATGGGAGAACATGTATTGAATAGTCCAATGATTTCCATTCCAATGGGAAGTGTTGATGTTGTAATAGGAGTGCAATGGTTACAATATTTGGGAATGGTAGCTTTTAATTTTCAACAATCCTTTCTTGAATTATTGTTAGGAAGGAAAGGAATTTTAATGACGAGGTATCACAGTAGTCATGAATATAACAAGCTCTAATGTAGTGACAAAGCTTCTGCGTAAATAAAAATGAGGTGTAATTGTGCAATTATGCTCACCAGAAGTTTCAACATCAAAATAATCTATTTATTCGAATTCCAAAAAGGTCTTGGACAATAATTCCAAGGTGTGTTTGAAACCCCAAAGGACTCCACCTATTCATGATCATGATCATGCTATTCATTTGATTCCAGTGAATTGTTACTTCCAAACAATAGGCCTTAAGGTATATCCTTATGTCCAAAAAAGTGAAAATGAACACATGATTTCAGAAATGTTAGAGGTCGGTATAATTACACCTAGTCAAAGTTCTTTCTATGCTCCGTAGTATTGGTGCACAAGAAGGATGGATCATGGTGCATGTGTCTAGATTATAGGAGCTCAATAAGTCTACCATTAAAGAAAAAATTTCCCATTCCCGTGATTGATGAATTATTGAAGAATTACATGGAGCAATTTATTTTACCAAGTTTATTCTCCATTCCTGATATCATCAAATTATAATGAAGAATAAATTTATTCGAAACAACATTTCGAACTCATGAGGGTCATTATGAATTTTTGGTCATGCCTTTGGCTTTACCAATGTAATTATACATACACATTTCAAGGGTTGATGAATTCATTTTCTAAACCCTTAGAAAAAGTGTGTTATATTTTACGATATACTAATCTACAATAGGTCTTGGAAGGATTCGTGTTCAACATGTTTATTATATGCTCAAACTATTGGAGGAGAAACAATTATATGCAAAAACCCCAAATGGTTCTTTGGAGTACAAGAGGTGGAATATATAAATCATATTGCATTTTGAGGGTGTTAAGGTAGGCCCTAAAAAATTAAATCCATTAAGGCATGGAAATTCTACAACTACATAGTAGTTGCTAGGATTTATCGTTAATAGGGTATTATCGCAAGTTTGTTAAGAATTTTGGGAGAATAGCAACACCTAACAACATTATTAAAGAAAGATGCATATTCATGGGCTCTCGAGCAAGTAAGGCTTTGAACATCTTAAAGAGTAAATGCCGAGCATCGCATCTTAGCTACACCGTACCACAAAAACCTTTATTATGGAAACGATGCCCCCAGAAATGGAATTGGTTTTTGTTTTTAATGCAAGAAGGAAGTCTCATTTCTTTTGAAAGATGTCCAATCAAAGAAAAAAGTATTTACAAAAAAGCTATTTATGAGAATGAAATGTTGGAAATACTACATGCACTAAAGAAAATGGCGACCTACTCTTATGCAAGGCATTTCAAGGTAAAAATGATACACTTTCAAGAGTTTCTGAGACTCTGCAAAAGGAACATACCGATGTCGATTGGGTTGGGAGTGTGGTGGATTGCAAGAGCACACATAGATGTTGCTTCACCTTGGGTTATGCTTTCATATCTTAGATGAGCAGGAAGAAAGTTGGTGGCTTTGACACCGCCGAGGCCGAATACATCACAGTAGAGTATGGCCCTCGACAGATGTTGTTTGCTTGAGAAAGCCTTCACCAAGCTATTTGGACATGTGCCAGATACCACCATTATCCCTTGTTATAAATCGCAGTGGGATTCATCTTTTCCTCGAGAATCTTCGTGTTCCATGATCAATCTAATCATATTGATATTAAGTACCACCTTATTTGGGACATGGCACATCAAGGCACCGTAAGCGTTCGATCACGTAGGAACTAATGGCGTTGTTTACACACCCTCACGAGTCCCTGGGGAAGGTAAAGTTCCTTACCTTCCATTAAAAGCTTGGAATCATGGAAAGACCCTATTGTGAGGTTCTTGCTTGAGTTTTACTATGAGTTCTTGGAGCTATAAGCACACACGAGGCTACTTCCGCCGAACCTTGTGCTTCGTTCCACCGTTATGATGTTTGAGTGCTTCTTCTACCTCCTCTTTTATCTATGCCTCTACATGCATCCCACCCATGGAGTTTTAGACTCAAGGGAAGTACCTCTCATCTAGCCATTGAGGTGGCGGATAGAGACGAATAACAAGACCGATGGATGCATCAAAGATTGTTTTACTCTCTATGTCTAGGATGGCACATGTCCAACACCTTAACTGGGATCAAGTCCGATGAGGTTCACCTATAAAATGACACCCAAGTTATTAAACCAACTTAGGGTTAGTATGTGACTTTTTGAGTCTATTGTGGTTTTACTCTAAACTAACTTCAGGTCAAAAATATCTTTGGTTAATATGTGACTCTTTTTGAGTCTATTGAGATTTTACCCTCTAGAATAAATTCGGGTCATCGGAGTGTGATGTCTTTTTACTCACTCTCATTTGTTTGCCGTTGAGTCGGAAAAGTATGTTACAACAAGATGACGCATGAACATACGATGATAGTACACGATGGCACTGACCACCTGATGGCACAGATAGATGGATTTATCCCCATTGGAGAGGGAGTGTTAATTTTGGTAAATGAGGTCCAAAATCCATGTTGCACTACTCATATGATGATGATTATATTTTTGTTGGATTCTCTTTTCAAGAGTTGTTGAAATATTGAACTAAAGATCATCTTGTTTGGATGAGAAAAATACTATATTTTGATTTTATTTTTCCACACATGTGAAAGATCGACCATATTTGTAATGAGACCACAAGCACCACTTATGTGTCACACACCCTCATTGATGTATACATAAATTGAGAGATGATGTCCATTTCATCATCATCTTCGTCACATTCCCCATGATCTAATTGATTCACAACTCAGAAGAGGTTTTCTCTCTCCCACGCAGAATATGGATGCCAAAAATTCAGATGTTGGAATTATGGATGATTCTAGATATGATGCAAGAAACAGACGCCGTAAAATATGGATGATGTGGGATATGGATGTCGGAACGGATGCTTTAAATATGGATGATGCCAAAAATGGATGTCGAAGACAAGTTGTAACTAGACAAGAAATGGTGGTGGAAATCTAGATACTGAAATATCAAGGATGCGAAATGGATTCCGCAAATCTAGACGTCAGTAGATGGATGTTGAAAACCGGATGATGGATTATTTTTTCACCTTGCCAGACTTTGAGCTGTCTTTGAGGTGTGTTTGTGTGATACTTGTGAAAGGTTGATTTGGTTGTTGAGTAAGCCTTTCAGTTCGACTCAACTCAAGGATTTTCTAACTAGGGCATCATGTTGATTTTTGTAATAAAAAATTATCTATACACTCGACAAGAATAATTATGACACATTATTTTTTCTTGTCTTATGTTGATTATTAATATGTTCTATCAAAATTTTACTTTTCTATTATGGTGATTAAATTGAATTGGACCCATAATAAATACTGAAGTAAAAAGTGGTATTAAGCATAGAACATACCATGGTTATCTAAAATTAAATACGCTTTATCTCATCTCCTGGGAAAAAGGTATTTGATTATAAGCACTAAACCCATCTAGAAATAAAAAGAATTTCTTTTTTAGACAACGTGTCAAGGACTTGATCTATAAATGGCAAAGGAAAATGGTCCTTTGCAAGGATTTACACATTTAACTATATGTACCGTCCACTGTCATTCTTTTTAGGAAAAATACAAAGTGGAGATACCTATTGGCCGTCATAGATGTGATAAAATGAAGTTGAAATTTAAAATGTTTTGCAATTCTTCCTTTACTACTAAGTTTTTCGATTCATGTGTCATTATGGTTTCTTAACTAGATTGAAACTTATTTTCAAGTATATGTGGTGGGTACAAGGTGATGGGGTGAATGACCCATATGTATGTGTAATCCCATGCAAATGCCTTTTTATGTCTTTAACAGTTTATAACAACATCTTCTTCTATTTGGGAGTTAGATTAGGATTAATATTTATGTTTTTACCCTGCTCTATTCTCCAATCGAGCTTCTCTTTAGATTAGGGTCATTTTAATATGTTCTAGACTCAAGTCTTCCATAGTATCTTCTACCCATAAATCATCAAGAAGTAAAAAAGGGAATTACCGATAAATCCATCGATAAGGTCATCCCCTTACTTCATTCTTAAAACACCGGTGTTTTACAAGAGTGAGGAGTGGCTGGGAATGATCGCAATTCAGGTTCAAATTCATCCCATAAGGCATCTTCCAAATCCTTACCTCAAGCCTGCAAAAGGTGAAAGCAAGGTTCTTGTGGCTTGTCCATTTGAAATTGTAATGAAGCCCGTACTCTTAAAACTTATGAATGCATCCGTAGTGGCCAACCAAGGCCTTCCCAATACCGCAGGATGTCTCCAAATTTGATTTGGTTTGAAAAACAAGAACAATGTTACATTCCAGGAATCTATTGTGATGAATACATCCCATACCACCCTTCAAGTTTAACACGTGACCTATCTACTAGTCCTAGCATTGTAGGTATTTGTCTCACCATGCAATCCCAAAGTGGTAAATATTTCTTAGTCAATACATTGATTGTTGCCCCTAAATTAACCAATGTGTTTGGAATGGGAATATCATCAATATAAATAAAGACCATGGGATTCTCCTGGACCATTATATTTAGTAAAAAGAGGTTGACTAGTCATTAGTTCTGAAAATTTTCCCATCACATGGATGGTAACTAGATCTTTGGGCTTCCCTCTAGGTTTTTCAACACATAGGTCTCTCATTTATTTTTCATAGATGGGGACATCCTTAATGGCTTGCAGCAAGGGAATCCTTATGTGCAAATTCTTTAACTCCTTGATAAAATCAAATTCGGGTTGTCGAATCATCGTAGCTTTAACTAATATTTATAGATATGGAGGGTCCTTAGTTGCTATAACAGTTGGATTGGTTGTTACAGATGTGTCAACATTATTTGAATCAATTTTTACAGGTGTATTAGCGTAATTTATCCACTGTAGCAATTCCATCAAAACCCACACGATCATCCCTAGGTGATTCACATTCCTCTTAAGTAATGATAGGGGAGGTTTCTGAATTTACTACTTTTCCTGATTGAAGGTGGATCTCATTGCATTCTACAGGGGTGATGTAGTAAGTTTGGAAATATGTGGGGGCTTCTATATTCTGGGTTTCCTTATTATTTTGGTTAGGGTTAGACTGTACAGGTAATTGGGGATGTATGGGAGTGGTAGAAAATTATGTAAGAGGTGGAAGTTGCAATTGTTGCTACATTGGTAGTACAAGAGGGGTTGGGCCTAAACAGTTTCCCTTCCAATTATGAGGCCACGAGTATGGTTGAGATGGAGGATACAAAAAAGGTGGAGAAGGAGAGCATTGGTTCCATGATGAAGGAAATTGAGTTGGAGGAGGAGTAGGATACTGCCATTTAAATTACTAGGTATTATATACATTATTTCATGGACTAAAAGAAAAATCTTGAGACATACCTCGTGGTCATGGTTTCTAAGGATTCTTAGACCCAATAAAGTAAGAATACTGATACTGTAGAAATTATAAAAAATATATATATACCAATGGATTAACTTCGATCATGTGATATTCTAAAGCAACATACTGAATCCTTATACAAATTAATTGTAGAAAATAAACACGATTGCACAATCACACCAAGTAAGAGAAAGAAGCAAACCAATCCACAACATAGATATTTTCCTGCGGAAAGCTTGCTACTCAAAACCCCTCTATCTTCTATTGTATATTCAACAAGGGAATCATGAAACAATTACAATGCACTTTTCTCACCAGGGCCTGTTGCACTCTGCTAACTGTCTCACACTCATCCAGACAAATTCAACCAACACTTAGCAAATTTCATGCCTCTGCTCAGCCTTCCTTGCATGTGCAATTCCTATAGAATTAAAAACCCCGTTCTTTAGGAATTTTGGCCTTCCAAAACTGCATAATGTTCATGGGAAATCCTATCGGTGTATTACTGCATGCTGGCAGTTTGATAATAATACAACTGATATTTAACATCCCTTTAACCTCTATCACAACTGGGTCTTCATCAGAAATGACATGCACGCAACTATTAATAGTAAATCATCTGTTCTTTGATAGATCAATACATGTGAATTAAATCTAATTTAATTCACTTGACCTTTCACTAGTGCAAAAATCAGTTACAACTAGTTAAAATGATTTTAACTCAATTAATTGAGTTAACTTATTTCTCATGCATTAAAATAATACACTAACTGCAACTTGGAATATAAAAAAATAGAATCACTCTGCATGCCTCACCAAGCACCCTCAACTCGAATTTCATGAGCTAACTTATTTTATCACACTCAGTTAACTATTACAAGTGATTATGAGATAAGATTACATTTTATTTTCCAATTTAATTAAGGGAAAATTAAATTAGCCACAGATTTCTTGTTGAATTTTCAAAACTCCCTCTCAACAATAAAGGGATTATCAGCTAGCCTGATCATGCCTATGTGGTATTCAAATTTGCTCTTTGCAAGTGCCTTCGTCACGATATCTGCATCTTGATCCTCCGTGGGAATGTACTGAAGTAACATAATGTGTCTCTCAACACAATCTATGAGATGGTGGTACCAGATGTCAATATGCTTGGACCTGTCATGGAATACTGGATTAACTAAGAGTTTTATGCAACTTTGGTTATCACAATGTATCACCGTCGGATCCATATGATGAACAAACAAACCAACAAGTATCTTCCTCATCCAGATGGCCTCACATGCAGCGTGACTGGCTGCCATGTACTCTGCCTCAACTAAGCTGAGTGTAATTGATCTCTACTTCTTGTTATACCAAGAAACTGTTGTCGATCCTATGCTAAAGATCCCTCCCGACATGTTACTTTTGTCTGATGGACTTCCTGCCCAATCTGCATTGGTGAAGCCTTAAAGCTTCACTCCCTCTATCCATTTGTACCATAATCCATACTTTTTAGTTCCCTTGAGATATCCCAAGACATGATTCGCCGCCCTCCAAAAGAGCTTGGTTGGCTTAACCATAGCTTGAATGGGTTGGTTAACTGCATAGCATATGTTTTTTCATGTGTTCACCAAGTACATGAGTGAACCCACAAGTTTCCTATAAACAGTAGTGTTCGCTACCTCACCTAAAGTAGCATCCTCCTTCCTCCATTTTCCTACAAGAGGTGTCTCCATGGGTTTACATCTCTCCATGTGGAACTTCCTCATAATCTCTTTTTCATACTTTCCTTGAGAAAAAAATAGCTCCCCATCACGTTGTCATATCTCCAAACAAAGTAAATAGTGAAGGAGTCCCATGTTCTTCATATCAAACTCTCTTGCAAGATCCTATTTGAAAGAAGTTATGAGTTGCTCATCACCTGTCGGAATAAGATCGTCAATATAAAGTATGATAATCAAAAGCTTACCATCAACCACAATTTGGTACAGGTTCGCATCCACTTCACTCTTTGTGAAGCCCAACCAAGTGAAATAGCTATCAAAATGGTGTACCAAGCATGAGGTGCTTGCTTCATCCCATACAGTTCTCTCTTGAGTCTGCACACATGTGAATCACTGTCGGAGGTCTCAAAACCTTTTGGCTACTCAATGTACACTTCTTCCTCAATAAATCCATTGAGAAATCTAGTCTTCACATCCATATGATGTATCTGCCACCCCATCTGCACTGAGAGTGCAATGATAGAACTAATTAATGATTACCACGCAATTGGTGAAAAAGTATCCTCATAGTCAATCCCCTCAACTTGTAAGAATCCCTGGGCTACAAATATAGCCTTGTACTTCTCCACACTTGCATATGCTACCTGCTTCACCGTAAAGATCCATCTAGATCCAACTACTGACTTCCCGACTGGTCTTGGGACAACTTCCCATGCATTGTTACTAACGATGGAGTCATGCTCCTCAACCATGGCATCAACCCAAGTTGGTCATTGCACTACTTCCTCAAAAGAGGATGGTTCTGTCACAATACACTTGCTCATAAGAGCCATGTATTCAGTAAACTTGTCTGGAGACTATCTTTGTCTACATAGTGATGTAGGTGCTCCTACATGTTCTGTCGCATCAAGTCTCAATCTGTCAGCTTTAGTGGTGCGCCTCATACCATGTTTGGTGGATGGCTCTGCATGAGTGGTTTTTGCCACTCCATGATCCTCCGCATGTGGCTGCTCCACATATTGAGGTTCATCCTTTGGAACCAATAGTTCCTCATCTGCATGCAAATAATGCTCCCTCTCAAGGGACAATCACATGGCTTTCTCCTCATTAAATTTTACATCCCGTTTGACAACATTCATCCTGTTGTTCGGAAAATACACCTGATAGTTCTGGGGAGTATCAGTGTACCGCAAAAATATCTCAATCTCAGTTGTTGGTTCTAGCTTCTTTCTAGAATCTTTGGTCACATGGAAATAAACAGATGAGCCAAAAATTTTAAAATATGAAACATTAGGTTTCTTACGATAAAAAGCCTCCTATGGTGTACTCATTCCAAGTATCTGATGAGGAATACAGTTCTACACAAATACCATTGTGCTGCATGCCTCTACCCATAGATGCAACAGTAGGCCCTGATCATGTAACATCGCTCATGTAGCACCACAATTGTTTTGTTCTTTCTTTCTGCAACCCCATTCTGTTGTGGGTTATGAGGTGCAATCAACTCTCTATGAATTCCTTCTTTGGTACAGAAGTTATTGAATTCATTTGAGATGTAATCACCACCATTGTCACTCCTTAGAGCCTTCACATGCTTCCCTGTATCTTTCTCAACCAATTCTTTGAACTCACAAAACTTTGAGAATGTCTAATATTTCTTCTGAATGAAGTAGATCCAACACTTTCTAGACAAATCATCAACAAAAATCACATAATACATGTGCTTTGTTGTAGAATCTATAGATAATGTTCCACACACACCCGAGTGAACTCTCTCAAGGATTTCTGCTACTCAGTTATCCTTCTCGTGAAAAGTAGCCTTTGTATACTTCCCCATGGTACATCCCTTGCATGTGTCTATCTACGCAAGAGTACCCTTTGGAAGCCCCATATAAGTCTGATGCATGACCTTCAAAGCACCATGGTGTAGATGGCCTAATCTCCTGTGCCATAACTCACCCTCATCTTCGCTAACCACTCTGTCTACCTTACACATCATTGTTGTGCAGCCCTCTACATTAAGTTTGTAGAGATTCTTCACATGAAACCCAATCTTCTTGACTTTTCATGTGGCTTTGTGATGAACGAATGATTTCGCTTCACTGAAAACCACATCATATCCTCGATACTCCAACATAGCAACTGAAACCTTTTTTTTTCAAGCTTGATACATGCATGACATCTTTTAATAAGAAAGGTTTACTTGACTGTCTTTGGAAAATAATTGTACCAATCCCAATAACGTTATACCTCCTGTCATCACCCATCTTGATGTGCATATGAAGATCCTTCTCCTCCAAGCTACTAAAAAGTTCTTTGTCTCAAACCATGTGGAAAGATGAACCACTATCCAAGTACCACACTAATCCCACTGCACTAGACACCAAGCATGCAAGGAGTGAGAAGTCCAACTCAAACTATGAAGCCAAACCTTCACCCTATGCAGATCATGAAGCCTTCTTTTTGTTCTTCTTCTTATGTGGACAATTAGTGGCATAATGTCCATGTTCGTGATGGTGAAAACATTTAACTCTGGACATGTCACGCTTCTTTCCTTCTTTTCCAGTCTAAGATTTGGAATAAGATTTCTCTCCCTTCTCCTTCTTTGCATTACCATCCAAGGCACAAATTTCCTCATCATATTCCTTAGATGAGGATCTATCCCTGGTATTCCGCCTGAATTCTTCTTGTACCAAATCTGACCAAACTCGCTCCCAATCTGGTAGCTTCTCCCTCCCATTGACAGAGTCCTGATAACTATGCCAACTCTTGGGAAGGCTAAGAAGTGCTAGACTCACCAAGTCATCATCTATAGAAATTTAATACAAAATATGTATTTCCTGGATTTTCCTGATCTAACAATTATATGCCACTATTAAATACTGAATCACTTCTACAAAATCTTTTTGGAATTTTAACAATAATCGCTAATCACAACATCATGAAGAAACATCAATAACACATAACATAGATAATTTTACCGGGAAGGCATAAACGTAAAAACCCCACTATCATATATTATGTATATATCATGGATCATGAAACAATTACATACAAAGCTTGCATCCAAGAGCTCTCAATACATCGTACAATCGTCTCACACTGTCATGCAAAAATTGGCAATTTCCTTAGCCAATTTACTGCCTCCAGACAGCCTTCCTCCACTGTGAAATCCCTGAAAGAATGGAAACCTACTTGCCTTGAATGTGCAATCCTTATGGGCACATCCAATATGTGTGTGGATGCATGTGTGCAACCACTAATATCACAATTGATAGTCAATTGTCCCTTTCACCTACATCTCAACTAGGTCTCCAGTGTATCTGACATGCATGCAGTTAATAGTAGTAAATAGTCAGTTGCATGTGTGGACATTGATTGTGAATTAATTAATAATTAACTCACTTGATCTCCAACTAGTGTATCTTCAGCTACAACTAGCACAGCTGAGTTTAACTCAGTTAACTAACTTAAACTACTTTACAACTTTCATAACTGCACTTCCAAGTCTGTTACAACTTCAAATCACTTATTTACAACTAAGTCCACTTGCATGTCCCACAAACCAACCTCTTAAGTCAAAATTCCTATAGCTAACTGATTTTCCACTTGAGTTAACTATTTCCAAGTGCTCATTGAGAATAAACTATTTTTTATTGTCCAACTATTATTAAGGGATAATAATAGTCGACATGCATCTATAAATAGACATGCAATCTATAAATAGAACTTGCACATACATATACAAATATACGTCATATATAAATAGAATTTTCTCATGAATCTATAAATAGAAATTCACCTAAAAATAGCCTAAGGCTCCATCCTAATGTAGGTTCTTAATTTTCACTAGGACATTTCTTGTGGAATCTCAACACTCACTCTCAACAAGAAAGGGATTATTTTTCACCCTGATCCTGTCTCTATGATATTCGAATTTTCTCCTAGTGATCGCCTTCGTCAAGATGTATGCATCTTGATCTTCTGTAGGAATGTACTGAAATAACATGATCCTCCTCTACATACAATCTCTGAGATGATGGTACCATATATCTATATGCTTATATTGATCACGAAACACAAGATTAATCGAGATTTTAATACAACTATGATTATCGCAATGAATCATTGTCAGATATAAATTAGAACCAACCAAACCAACCAAGGTCTTTCTCATCCAGATAGCCTCACATGCAGCTTGACTCGCTACCATGTATTATGATTCTGCTGAACTGAGTGCCACAAATCTTTGCTTCGTGTTGTACCAAGAAACATCTGTAGATCTGATACTAAAGATACCCCCTGATGTGCTCTTTCTGTTCGTTGGGTTTCCCGCCCAATCTGCATCCGTGAAGCCATGCAAATTCACCTCATCCATCTGTCTATACCATAAACCATACTCCGATGTTCTCCTCAGGTATCTCAGGACATGCTTGCCCACCTTGCAAAAGAGCTTGGTAGGCTTAACCATAGCTTGGATCAGCTGGTTAACTGCATAGCAAATGTACAGTCTCATGTTCACTAGATACATTAGCGAACCCACTAACTGTCGATAGACAATAGCATCCACTACCTCTCCAAAGGTAGAATCCTCTTTCCTCCAGTTTCCTAGAAGATATCTATCCATGGGTTTGTAGCCCTCCATGTGAAACTTACCTAGTATCTCCCTTGCATACTTGCCTTGAGACACAAAAAGTTCAACATCTCGCTACCATATTTCCAATCCAAGGAAATTATGAAGGAGGCCCATATCCTTCATTTGAAACTCCCTTGCAAGGTCCTCCTTGCATGAGTGTATCATCTGCTCATGACCAGTCAATATAAAATCATCAACATAAAGAAAAATGATTAAAATCTTACCCTCCACCACAATTTGGTATAGGTTTTCATCTGCTTCACTTTTAGTGAAGCCCAGTCTGGTGAAATAGCTGTCTTGTGAGTGTCCCAAGCACTAGGTGCTTGCTTCAGCCCATACAACGCTCTTTTGAGTCGGTTGTTAGGCCCAAATTAAGGTATGATTATCACCTTGTAAATACTTCAAATTGTATTATAATTTCTAGGGAATCCATCTTCACATTAACAATAAGGAATAAAATATCATTAAAATGGGAGAAATCGGACTAATGATGAAAAGGATGGTTTATAATAAGAAATTGACTCCTTTTGTCTTCACGTGTAGGAAATTAAGGATGCTTGGACCAATAGGGAATGGAAGCCAACCAACAGACGCAATCATATGAGGTCCTAGCAATTCCAACGACCGATACAAGGAGAACAAACAAAACCGAGTCCAAGAACTCAAACGATAGCCACGCGTAGCAGGCTGTTGTTTGAGAAACACTCTCGAAATTCTTGAAGATCGCCTTTAAAAGGGAAAAGGACGGAGGAGGAAGGAGGAACAGGATAGGAGATCCATCTTGTAATAGAGAAATCAGGAACAGTTTGTCTAAGTATGTTTTGTAACATCATTGATGTGATGTATAGTTTTGAATAATCATCTTTTAAAGTTTTTATAGTGCTAAGGCTTCTGGTGGTCTGGGCCCAACCTCTGGGAGCTCCACGCACATTTTCATATTATGAATAGTTACAGAACCAATATTTTTTAATCTATTGCAGTTGTAACATATATCTCCATTCAATACAAATACAGCTCTCTTTCTTTAAGATTGTCAGAAACTGTGTTCTTAGAGTAGGACAAGTGCCATCCTATTTGCGACAATGCTTTGTTAGATAGTTCTAGTTATTTTTGTTGTCGCTGCATTTGAATTCCAGATCGTAAATAAGTTGATTTTAGCATCATTCATCTCTATGAATTACGTTTTCATTCTAGCATAATGAAGCAGTTAACTATTTGATCAATGTTGCTTAATTAAGTCCTACAGAGAACTCCATTGCAAAATTACTTAATCACTGTTGTATGAGCTATTTAACCCATTTAAGTTATATTACTATTTCCTTATCGCCAGGCTTAGTTAGATTGTTATTTTATTATTTCTTAGCTAGTCATACTACTGTTTCATTGTTGCTTAGCTAACTAGACCGTTGCTTCAATTCGATTCCATTTCTGAGTAACTTAGTTAGACTACTGTTTTTTTTAATTCTACTTCTGTCATTTCAATGCCTGCTTGGTTTATCTAGATTGTTGTTCGGTTTAGTTAAGATGTTGTTTTGTTCTAGTAGAGAAACACAAAATCATGTTGGTCAATCTTAGGCTAAAGGTCCATCCAAGTCACCCTTCATAGGATAAACAAGTTCAGAAAGTTAGTAATTCCTTCTTCACGATTGACAAAGAGCATACATAGATCAACTGACTCGCATATACTATGTTGACACTCTTTAAATAAAAATACTTACCTCAGGTTGATAATTAAATGAGGGAGCACTAGAGTTGTCAATAAAAAGTCAGCTCTAGCTGAGCCAACATTTTGGCACCGTTACTGGGGAGAGTGTTAAGAGTTATCTCCCTTATTTCATCTTTTCTCCATTTGCTGTGAATAATTGGGTATTGGAAACGAGAGGTAAGAACCTACATACCGGCAAGAAACATGCTTGACCTTTAGCCCACTCACTAACAAGATTGTACAAATAACTATAGGATAGGTGCTTTTGTTTTATGCCTAGGAAAAAGAAGATAGAAGCAATCCAAAATCATTCACACCCATCCTCACAACCCAAAAGACCGATGATCTTTGGGAGGACAAAATATATAGACAAAATCATTTGGAAAGCTGAATCTCAGGCATCTATAGGACCTAGAACTGTTTCCATATGGAATCCTAATGTACTCCCTCAGGCAACATCCTCACCATCTGTAGCCTATGCCGAGATTCACAGCAAGACAGAGGGGTTTCAGCAAATCCTGCAGACTTTCATTCATAAAGACATTGACCCTTCAAAAGAGGGAGGCTCTTGTAGCTTGCAAGAAGGTGAGGGAGAAACTAGTGGGGGAATTCACATAGAGATATCAGAATCCAAGTCCCCTAAAGAAGTAACCGAAACTGAACTTCTTAGAATCCCATATCAGGGAAGTGTTGTAAAACCCCCACCACATTCACCTACCAAGCCTATTAAAATCTCCTCTCCAGATCAAGAAGTTCACAAATATTTCTAGCACCTCTTTGATCAGATGGAAAATAATCAAAATCAGAATCAGAGGTAGACATCAACATTATAATATCCTATTTTTGATCATGCTGCCAATGCCCGTATGAAAGCCATTCCCTTTCACAACATCCCCACCTTTCATGGGTTAACCACAGAAGATCCTGATGCATTCCTATTCGAATTTGATGTCTTATCCAGAGGATATGACTACATCACCGATCCCCATAAACTAAAGTTATTTCCCTGCACCTTAAAAGGGACTGCTCTCCGCTGGCTCATGGGATTAGGGGGGGGGGGACTATAAACAACTGGGACCAAATGAAGAATATTTTTCTTACCAAATTCCAAGACTATTGTTGAACTTGAGACCTAAAAGAAGAAATCTTTAACATGACTGCAAAAGACAATGAAACATTAGAGGAATACATAGAAAGATTTCAATATAATTTACAAAGATCCCCATATACCACGTTATCCAAGGACATTTTAAAAACCACAATGCTTAAAGGGATGAAGGAAGAATGGGATGAAATTCTTAACATAATGGGGAAGGGAGATATTTATCAGGAAGAATATGATGAGATTATCTCCTTATGTATTAGATGCTCCCAGGGTAGCTCATGAAATAGACCTGTTGGGCGTAATCTTAAGTAGACCAATGGCAATGTAACTAGGGTAGAATTTTGAAATATTTTATAAAATTTCAAAACCGACATCCTAGGTACTTTGACAATGCAACTTGATGTTTTACAAGCCAAACAAAAACAAGCTATAGTCGAACAAAACCTGGCCATTTTTTCCCAAGATGTCAGAAGAAGCACAGCCAGAGGGAGTGTCCTTTAGACATGGTCCAGACGTGTGCTATCTGCACTAAGGATCATGCTACAGACCAGTGTCCTTTACTCCCCGGGCTGAAATCCGTCTACAAGGAAGCAGAAGAAGAAACAGAGCTAGTCTATTTAATGAAATAGCGTCGGCAATGGCAGGCATGACCTACCATACCACAAGACCTGACTCAATACTTCCTGTACCGCAGTACAGCTAGCAAAACCCTGCAACAACTTGGTAGACTCAAAACCCCTTCCCAACTTGGCCAAACCAAGCATTTCCTATACCATCTTGGCCTACACAACCTCCATAAGGAAGTAATTGGAAAAACTTCCCTAGTTATCCACCTTATTGGAAAAATATCCCATATCAAAACTAATGGCCAAACCCTCCTGTACACTGACGAGTCTGCTATTAGATATTTAGCTAATAAACCAATCACGAATGGAAGAACAACTTGTTGGATATTGTTATTGCATAAATTTGATATAACAATCAAAACCCGACCAGGAAAAGAAAATTTGGTCGTAGACTTCTTGCCCAGAGTCCCCAAGACAGATGACACATTAACAGTTGAAGATCATTTCCCTAATGAACACATGTTTGTTGTAGTAGTCAAAACACTGTGGTATGTAGATGCAGCAAATTATCTGGCAGTTGGGAAATTACCCAAACATTTAACGGCGAGAGAACGAAAATTGATTATACAATGCAGTGCAAGATTCTCCTAGATTGAAGGATACCTATTGATATTGATCTTCCAGTTGTTTCATTTGATTTTGCACCAAAGTTAGGTTATCCTTTGAGAGTTGGAGAACTTGTTGTTGATGCTCATTGTGATATTCCACTACTTTATCATCCATAATAGATTTTATTTGATCCTTAAAACCATCCAAATTAGCCTCCATTTTTGCTTTTAAACCATCTATGTCATCTTCGGTTGTTCTTCGTAAGATCGAAATTTGTTGCACTTGGTACCATAATTTTGATATCTCATATTGCAATTCTTCCTCCTCATGCGTCATAGTATATCTTTCTGAGGGCTTAATGGGTATGGAATTATTTTTAGGGGCCATTTTAGACTCCAATATTGATATCTATTCTACAATAGGCCCTTGCAATCAATTCAACTTGATTCTTCAAACAAGACTTATGCAATTCGGAAAAAAAATACACACCTTTTACTTTCTTTGAGGAGCTCGATATTGAAATTGTATTATCTCTGTGATTTTAGCTCTTAAATATCTGAAATTAAGCATTGAAGTATCCCTTTGAATTCTCTTTTGAATGCCACAGGTCTGACCTGATTTAGATTCTCCAAGACAAAGTTGTGTCCAATCTCCCACAATGACCTAATTATGGACTGGTTCAGTAGAGCGAACTTGTACGACTAGCCACGTGTCACTGTTTCGTCCTTTGTCTCTGAAATTGATAGCCAAAAAACTAAAGTCCGTGTCTTTTCAACCAATTTTTACGGCACTCAAATCCACTGCCCAGAGAGAGAGTTATTGAACTTTTCCCACGATCACCTCTTTGAGATGAAATTCAGGAGCATGAAAAAGCACTACCTTCCACAGATCATATCTCCAAAAATATTGCGAACCAAGCTCTGAAATGTTTTGACAAATTTCCTCAGGATTTCAGCTTCGCACCATATGAATTTCAGATTCTGAATCTTCGTAGAAATTTTTTTATAGCGCAAATGCCACGATGACCTGTTTAGGAGCCTGAAAAAAGACCTAACTTCCACAGATCATATCTCCGAAAATATTGCGAACCAAGCTCTGAAATTTTCAGAAAAACTTCCTCAATATTTCAGCTTCGTACCCTAAAAATTTCAGCTTTTGAAGCTTCGTAGAAACAAAGTTATAGCGAAAATTCCACGAAACCCTAGAATCCAAAGCTCTGATACCAAATGTTGGGTAACCAACTCCAAAAATAGAAGAAAAGAGATATGAACGCCTTAGAAATAAGCCACTTCGAGGGGGAAACCTCCAATACATTACATAAATGAACAATTCTTGGATGATACAATTTACAAAACCTCCTTCCTATATATAGGAGTCCATGGGGCCATAATGTAATCCTAGTGGGCCACAGTGTAATCCTAGCCGACCTAACAATAATAATTTAAGGGCACAATAATAACAAAATGGGGGTTAAAAGGGTACAATAATAACAATAAGGGGTTTACACTAACAATAATAAGGGGCTACACTATTAATATAGGGACTTAATAGATATGCACATACATAGATGCATAAGGGAAGATGAAATCCATGACGTCTTATGCACCTATCACGACGAACCCTGTGGTGGCCACTTCGTAGAACAACAGACGGGGCATAAAGTGTTGCAATTAGGCTATTACTGGCCTATGATTTTCAAAGACGCAAAGGAGTATGTTCAGGCCTGTGATAGTTGCCAAAGAAATGGTCGCCCAAGCCAAGCTGATGAAATTTCGTTGCAACCACAATTGGTGGTGGAACCATTTGAAAGATGGGTGTTGGACTTCGTCAGGCTATTCAATCCACCGTCAAACCAGAAAGCCCACATATTAGTTTCCACGGATTATGTCACCAAATGGGTGGAAGTAGTACCCCTGTC
This sequence comes from Pinus albicaulis, assembly GCA_034641835.2. Classification (NCBI taxonomy): domain Eukaryota; kingdom Viridiplantae; phylum Streptophyta; class Pinopsida; order Pinales; family Pinaceae; genus Pinus; species Pinus albicaulis. The sequence goes on along the minus strand of CM076573.1, from coordinate 429,419,899 downwards.
AAGAGCCACAGAAGAATCAGTAATCAAGTTTCTCTTTGAACTATTCGTACGATATGACCTACCAAGAGAAGTGGTAACCGATGGGGGGGCACAATTCACAGGAAATAAGAGCATATCTACCTTAAGAAATCACCATATCATTCACAGAGTTACGTCTCCTTACCACTCGCGGGAAAACGGACAAGTCGAAAGCACTAATAAAGTCCTAGAGGAAATCCTTACCAAGACAGTAGCATTACACCGCCGGGACTGGGCCACTAGACTACCAGAAGCCTTATGGGCTTCTCAAACAACCTGGAGAAATACCATCGGATATTCACCATATCAGCTAGTATTTGGGAGAGAACCTATCTTCCCTATTGAGTTCTAAATTAAAAAACTGAGAACAGCCCAGGAAGTGGGATTAGACTTAACAAACGCTCGGGCTAAAAGACTCCAACAAATAAATGAACTTGACGAAATTCAGTTGCTTTCCCTGCAACGCACAATGATCATTCAACAACAATGAGCCAAGTGGCATGACAACCTAATAAAGAAGAAGGTATTTCAAAAAGGTGACTGGGCACTACTCTATGATTCCAGATTCCAAGACTTTCCAAGAAAACTGCAAACAAGGTGGCTCGGTCCATATGAGATTTAGGAGGTACATAGCAATGGTACCCTCACCTTGACCACTATAGATGGGTCTAGCTCAACATTCAAGTTAATGGGCACAGGGTATGCCTCTGTCACAAACCTCTCACGAGAGTATCTTTCTGTCAACAAGCACGAAATGATCCCACCATCCAAGTTGTGGCGCAAGGGGGTGACAACCCCACAAGCTCAAGTACATGAGAGGTTTGACATCATCATTTGTAAATAATGTACATAGTTGTTTTTCTTGTTTCTTTCCATTTTCAAATCCATTTTTCATTTTAAAATTGTGTTTTTCCTTTGTTGTTCAATTTGAGAATAGCTGTTGTTCAGATTTTGAATGGTCGTGGTTCAACCAAATAGAATAGCTCTTCATTGTGTTTTTGTTGTTCAATTTGAGAACAGTTGTTGTTCAATTTTCGAGCGGCCACTGTCCAGTCAAATTGAACAGCATTTTTCCGCGTTTTTAATTTTTTTATTCAATTTGAGAACAAATGTTGTTTAATTTTCGAACGGTCGTTGTCCAATCAAATTGAACAACCTTTTTTCCCACGTTTTTAATTTTGCTGTTCAATTTGAGAACAACTGTTGTTCAATTTCTGAACCGCTGCGGTTCAACCAAATTAAACAGCTTTTTGCTACGATTTTATTTTTGCGGTTCAATTCAAGAACAATTGTTGTTTAGATTCTAAATGGCCGTGGTTCAACCAAATAGAACAACTCTTCATTGTGTTTCTGCTGTTCAATTTGAGAACAACTACCGTTCAATTTTCGAGCAGACGCTGTCCAATCAAATTGAAAAACCCTTTTTTTTCATTTTTAATTTTTTTGTTCAATTTGAAAATAGTTGTTGTTCAATTTTTGAACAACTGCAATTCAACCAAATTAAACAGATTTTTACTGTGTTTTTAATACTGTTGTTCAAATTGAGAACAACTACTGTTCAATTTTCAAACAGCTATGGTTTAATTAAATCGAACAAGTCTTTTTTCCGTGCTTTTTAGTTTTGTTGTTCAATTCAGAAATAGTTGTTGTTCCATCTTTGAACGACTGCTATTCATTTGAATAAAACAACCATTTTTGAGCATTTTTTTTTCTCCTCGCCAATGTCTTAATGGTCATCCCTTTCATAATTGAGTAACCCTGAGTGGGGAATGGCAGTTGAAAGAGAGAAAGAAAATAGTAAAATTACAAATATGATGCCCTTTGGCACTATAATTCTTAAACAGGAAGCTGACATCATCTACACATAAGATAAAAGGCTAAGTCACACACAGTTCAATTATGATATCAAACAAGTCAGAACCGTATAATGATATGTCTTTTTGCACTATTCGAGTAATATGTTCCTACAACATGAGGAAATGGAACAAGGGGTATCAATGGTATTATTTTTTCTGCTTCTTTCACTATCCCTTATTCTTAAGGAGTCAATGAGCCTCCCTTAGCAATCATTGTGTTTCATGCAAATCTTAAGAGAGGATAGGGAGTCTCATCATGAGCCATCCCACCATGATCATAAGGATTGAACAGGTGACATGCCCATTATGGCTACCATACCAGGGCAATGACCTTCTCAAACTATTAGAAGGATAGGAGGTCTCATCATGAGCCGGCATGATCACTTCGTTACGATCGTAGTGAATGGCATTATGACTATCTGGCTACCACACCAGCACAATGACCTCCTTATAAATAAAAATGTTATAATCCAAAAGGAAGTACTACATTTACATGCAAATCTTAAGAGAGGATAGGGGGTCTCGTCATAAGCCAGCCTACCATGTTCATAAGAGTGTAGCAATTGACATGCCCATCATGGAAACCACACCAGGGTAATGACCTTCTTAGCAACATGAAGGACAGAAGGTCCCATCAAGATTCGGCCTGATCATTTTGATGCAACTCTAGTGAGTGGCACCATGGTTACCTGAATACCATACCAGCATGGTGATCTTTCCATAAAATTAGCAAAACAACTATTCTTACATAGGGATCATGGCTCATTTCTCGGGTTAAAAAGAAACCTTGTCGAGGCTATGAATGCCTCCTGGCAGCAGTGGCTCTGCTTGTGGTATGAAAGAATGCTCCCTTAATAACCATTTGTTGTTATATACACCTTGTCTTCCATTTTTACCACAAAGCTATTACTCTAATTAGTGGAAATCATGACTTACCATAAGAATAAATAGCAAAGATCTGTTCACATATTTTGAACTTTGGCATAAACAACACCAATCATTACTTGACTAATTCTTGCTTCCGTCATAAATTTTCAGTCGTGCAAAGACATCATATCGCAATAATGGCAATATTATTTTCTCTCGCTTTCTGGTCACCTCCGCACAAGATACAATTATGAAAACTTCTAAATCTGACCTTTTGCTACATATATAGTAATTACTCAATCGTCGATCCTTCACACACAGACTTACCAAGTTCTGACATTCCCATGTCCACATTCATAACTGGCCAAATATCTCCTGTAATTGAGGGTGTGGGCGCCCTTTCTTCAAGAGAGGGGGTGTAATTAGTCTTAATTTAGCAAGCATTTGAAATCCCTGCACAAATCTCATCAGACACATCGAAAATCACTACAATTAAGGCATGAATATTATTTACACAGAACCGCAGTCTCTCTTCCTCTTACAGACAACACCCAGTCGAAGCAACAGAGCCAAGAAGAAAAATAACAAGAGGAAGAGAGCATATTAGTCATGGGAGGAAATACCCTTCGAAGCAAGCCTTCAAATTTTCCGATTTCAGAAGCGGCAAGTGCCATCCTCTAGAGAGCTAGATAGCTGACATATGTACATAGACTACAAGGATCCAACACAAGAATTTCAATTGAATTTCTGCAAAATTTGCAGGAAGGGAAAACCCGAGTTAACGACTGAACTATACCAGTTACATAGGAGATCATAGCAGAAGTTTCTGGAATTCCAACGCAAGGGGAAAGATGGGTAGAAAATCATCTCCTCCTGATAGAAGCAGTAGAAGTATACCAGGACCCAAATGAACCATTGGAGCGAAAAATTAGAGGGATTAACCCTGCCTCTTTACACCAGTCGTGGCAAGAGCTAGCAGCATTCATCCATAAGTTCATTACATGCGAAGGGCGTCAGGAAGTGGTAAAACCTCGACAGCTCAAACTTTTAGCTGCTCTCAAACAAAAAAATTTAATTAATATGCTTGCCTTTTTGAATTCCGTATTGCATGATACTGTTGTTCGATTGAGAAAGGCCAAGAAGACCCAATAAGTGGTTAGTCACCAGGGCTTAATAAAATTAACCATCATTCATGAGTTAGATAGGAAGCATATATCATGGGACAATTTCATCAACCCAGAAGCACAGGAACCAGAAGTAAACCCCGAGGGAACTAAAGCTAAGCCCCCTAGGGTAAATCCTCCAAGAAGAAAAAGAACTTGAACCTCAACATCAGAGCCAAAAAGTTAAAAACGGCCCAGAACACCCAAGGGAACTTCGAACACCATAGAACCATCCCATGCACCCTTACAAGAATTTGAGGAGGAAATGGCCTAAGTCCTAGTGCAAATAAGGACAAAATATGGATTGAGAAACTCATTGGAAGCAGGGGAGAAAGAGTAATTTGCTGATAAAACCGCCTCCCCCAACAAATATAGTCACACTAACATCCTACTTGACCAAGAGGAACCGCAAGATGATGAGTCTCTGTCTCCCTTTGATAATTACGAAGTATACAGTGATGGACAGGCAGAGGAGAGATTGGAATCACATGATGATTCGGGTGACACTGTCCTTGTGGAGCAAAGCACACACACAGAGACAACCCCTTTGTCACCAAGAGGTAGTGTCGCTCCTCCTAATTAGGACCTCACATTGAGTTTAATTCTGAATATGTTATCAGAAACACCATTCTAGACACTACCCCTAAAAAAGAGAATTCTACCCCCCTATCACCTACTGAAATAAGAACAGGTGAAGGGTCAGACAAGAGAAGAACTGAGACATTAAGAAAGACCTGCAAGAGATTGGAGAAATTGGTGAAATATCTGAGGAAACAACTAAAAAAATAAAGAAGGGCCAGGAAGACAAAAACATAAACGTCTATTGTAGGGACCCAAATAGAACCAGCAAATACTGTTGAAAGTGAAATACAAACCAACTTAACTAGCACTATGGACACTGGAACACAAACCAATTTGATAACCACTAATAAAATCGAAGTACAGACCAACCTGGTAGACACCACCGAAGCTGAAGTATAGATAGAACTGGCAAACAACATTGAAACATCCACCCAAACTGAGCAGAAGGTTACGGAAGAAAAAGGGATCCAAATATAGGAAACCCCTACCTACGCCCATTTAGTAGAGATAGCTGCTAAATAGAGATTACAAAATGGGCTAGTGCAAGTACGGAATGAACTGACACAATGTATAAAGGAGGTAATACCATTACGATAATATCAGGCACTGCAAAAGAGGTTCACTGACCTCTCTTTCATAGAAGATGAGACATTCGCCCAGCTTAAAGGAGAGCAGGAAAAGGTTAAAGCAGTGCAAGAACAAGTAGAGCAAGCTAAGAAGCAAATCTCTACAATTTTCTCTCTATATGATGATGCTTTATCATGCAAAGCTCCGGCTACCAACTATGCCTTATTCCTAACAGAATGGTATCTAATTTTGAAAGTTAAACCCATTAGAGTAGGGAAATCCACCACCTTCAGGACCATAGAAGAATTTGTCCAATGCTGTAACGATTAGGATGAGTGGGTCCAACGCCTCTTGTGTGAGCTCTACATGCATAAATTTTTCTTAGAAGAAGACACTGACAACAACCCTAGCCCCTTCATAGAGGATGTACAACTGCAAACCTTCCTTTCATTTTCCAAAAACCAGATTAGGTGGGCCAAAGCCTATGACATCTTCCAGAAAAGAGAAAATAGTCTAGATTTGTGGATCAGGGGGGAGCCTATGAAACCCTTATAGCTAATCATCCAACATAAGAACTTCATGCGAAAGCCAGGTGTGAGGTCTAGGCTGGGACCCATTCACAAAGATATCATAGAAAATGCACAAGAATACTTTGAGGAAATTTGTGAAGCAGCCTTAGCAGCAGCCAAGCAACGGTGGATGGCCTCCACAAAAAATTTGAAGAATAGGAAGCCATTCAATTACAGGAATTTCAAGGTTGTTGCCTCTAGGTTCCATTCGTATAGCAGCCTAGTCTACATCATGGGGCTTGCCTGTTTGGGATGCAGATACAGGAATCCTCTCCTCTGGCTTCCTCCTGACGAGTTATAATCATAATTATGAATTGCCAGAAGGAGCCACAGGTGCTGCCTTTGCACTCATAAAAAGAAAACAAGGCTTCAGAACACACAACGAGAAGGCCTACCTTGCCCACTCTTTAACAAAGCTACATATTAATCATATGTTTGCATGAGGACATGCAACTAGGTAAGCAAGGGAGTATGTTGGGCCCAAATTAAGGTATGATTCTCACCCTGTAAATACTTGAAATTGTATTATAATTTCAAGGGAATCCCTCTTCACATTAACAATAACGAATAAAAGATCATGAAAATGGGAGTAATCGAACTAATGATGAAAAGGATGGTTTATAATAAGAAATTGACTCCTTTTGTATTCACATGTAGGAAATTAAAGATGCTTGGACCAATAGGAAATGGAAGCCAACCAACGGACGTGAGAATATGAGGTCCTATCAATTCCAACGACCGATAGAAGGTAAACAAGAAAATCTGAGTCCAAGAACTCAAACGACAGCCACGTGTAGCGAGCTGTCATTTGAGAAACACTCTCGAAATTCTCGAAGATTGCCTTTAAAAGGGAAAAGGATGGAGGAGGAAGGAGGAATAGGACAGGTGATCCATCCTGTAATAGAGAAATCAAGAACAGCCTATCTAATTATGTTTTGTAACATCACTGATGTGATATAGAGTTTTGAATAATCATCTTTTAAAGTTTTTACAGTGCTAAGGCTTCTGGTGGTCTGGGCCCAACCTCTAGGAGCTTCACACACGTTTTCATATTCTGAATAGTTACAGAACCAATATTTGTGAATCTAATGTAGTTGTAACGTATATCTCCATTCAATACAAATACAACTCTCTTTCTTTAAGGTTGTCAGAAATTGCGTTCTTGGAGTAGGACAAGTGTAATCCTATTTGCAGCAATGCTTTATTAGATAGTTCTAGTTCTTTTTGTTGTCGTTGCATTTGAATTCCAAGTCCTAAATAAGCTGATTTTAGAATTATTCGTCTCTATGAATTACATTTTCATTCTAGCATAACGAAGCAGTTAACTATTTGACCAATGTTGCTTAATTAAGTCCTACAGAGAACTCCATTGCAAAATTACTTAATCATTGTTGTACGAGCTATTTAATCTGTTTCAGTTATATTACTATTTCCTTATTTCCAGGCTTAGTTATACTACTGTTTTATTATTGCACAGCTAGTCATACTATTGTTTCATTGTTGCTTAGTTAACTAGATAATTGCTTCAATTCGATTCCATTTATGAATAACTTAGTTAGACTATTGTTTTGTTTAATTCTATTACTATCATTTCAATGCCTGCTTGGTTTATCTAGATTTTTTTTCGGTTCAGTTAAGTTGTTGTTTTGTCCCAGTAGAGAAACACAAAATCCTGTTGCTCAATATTAGGCTAAAGATCCATCCAAGTCACCCTTCATAGGATAAACAAGTTCAGAAAGTTAGTAATTCCTTCTTCACGACTAACTAAGATCATCCATAGATCAACTAACTCGCATATATTGTGCGGACACTCCTGAAATAAAAATACTTACCCTGAGTTGATAATTAAATGAGGGAGCACTAGAGTTGTCAATAAAAAGTCACCTCTAGCCGAGCCAACATCGACACACATGAAACTCACTGCTGAGGATGTAGAAACCTTTAGGCTACTCTATATACACTTCCTCCTTAGTGATCCCATTGAGAAACCTAGTTTTCACATCCATATGATGAATGCGCCAGCCCATCTGCCCTGAGAGAGAAAGGATGGTCCTTATGGAAGAATACCTTGCGACAGTTGCAAAGGTTTCTTCATAATATATCCTCTTGATCTGTGAGAATCTCCAGGCCACAAATCTGGCCTCGTATTTTTCAACACTCCCATCAGAAGTTTGATTTACCTTGTAGATCCATCTTGAACCTACCACTAATTTATCAACCGGCCTTGGAACAATTTCCCAAGCACTGTTTTTGACAATGGAGTTACACTCCTCCACCATTGCATCTACCCATGTGGGCTCCTTCAATGCTTCATGAAAGGAAGATGGTTCAGTCACAATACATTTTCTCATGAGAGCCATGTATCCAGTAAATCGGTCAGGAGAACATCTTTGTCTACGCTATGAAGTAGGGGCTCCTACATTCTGTGCAGCATCAATTCTCAGCCTATCAACTTCTATGGTATGCCTTCAGCTACTTCTAATGGTTGGCTTTGTGTTAGTGGACTCTTCCACTCCATGAACCTCCTCATGTGGTTTATCCACATCTTGAGACTCATCTTTGCGAACTAACAATTCCTCCTCCATATGCAAGTCTAGCTCCCTCTCAAGCTACAACTGCATGGCTTTCCCCTCATCGAATTTTATATCCCGTCACACCACAGTCATTCGACTCTTTGGAAAATACACATGATAATTATGGGGTGTTCCTGCTTAACCCACAAAAATCCCAACTTCAACAATCAGCTATAGCATCTTCCTGCCGCCCTTGGTCAAATGCACATAAACAGATGAGCCAAAAAAGTTAAAGTGTGAAACATCTAGTTTCTTACCAGTGAAAGCTTCTTCAGGTGTATTCATGCAAGTGCTCTATGAGGACAAATATTTTGTACATAAACCGCAGTGTTGCATGCTTCCACCTGCAAATGCATTGGTAGGCCTTGATCATGCAACATCGCTCGTGCTGCACCCACGGTCATTCTGTTCTTCCTCTCCACGACCCCATTTTGTTGTGGGTTATGATGCGCTATGAGTTCTCTTCGAATTCCTTCTTTGCTGCAGAAGTTATTGAATTTTTTAGAGCTGAATTCTCCACCATTATCGCTCCTCAGAGCCTTCACTTGCTTCCTCGAATCTTTCTCCTCCAATGCCTTAAACTCATAGAACTTTGAGAATTTTTTATCTTTCTTCTCCATGAAGAAGATCCAGCATTTACGGGAAAATTCATCAACAAAAATAACATAATACTTATGTTTTGCTGTTGAAGAAACCAAGAATGGTCCACACACATCTGTGTGAACTCTCTCAAGGATCCCCGAAGCATAGTTCTCCTTCTCATGAAAGGTGGACTTTACATACTTCCCCATGGTGCAACCCTTGCAATCATCTAACTGAGAAATTTTTCCTAGTGGAAGTCTGGTAGATATTTTCTTCATGACTTTCAAGGCTCCATAATGAAGATGGCCCAATCACCTATGCCATAATTCACCCTCATCCCAGCTCACCACTTCTTTTTCCTTACCCTTCACAGTAGCGCAACCATATACCTCTAGCTTATAAATATTCTTAACTCGAATCCCTATCCTCTTGGCTTGACCCATTGTTTTATGTCGCAGGAAAGCTTTTCGATCATTAAAAACAATGTCATAGCCTTTTTCCTCCAAAATTGCGACTGACACTAATATTTTATTCACACTTGGAACATGTATCACATCCTTCAATTGAAAAGGTTTACCTAACTCCCTCTAAAAGGTAATGGTACCAATTCCGGTAGCACTATACCGTTCGTCATCGCCCATCTATATGCGCATCTGGAAATATTTCTCCTCCAAGTCACTGAAAAGCTCCTTATCTCCCGTCATGTGGAAGGAAGTGCCACTATCCAAATACCACACCGATCCCAATGCACTTTATATCATGCATGTGATCAAAGAGAAATTAACTTCAAATTAAGAGGTAGGAGCCTCACCAGCTACAGCTCCAGAAACCTTCTTGTTCTTCTTCTTTTGCGGACAGTTAATAGTGAGATGCCCATGTTCGTGACAATGAAAACACTTCACCTTGGACATATCCAGCTTATTTCCTTTAGACTCATATTTAGGATGGAATTTCTTCCCCTTCCCCTTATTTTCCTTCATAGTCAAAGCACAATCCTCTTCATCATCATGCTTTGATGAAAAGCCATCTCTAGTGGTCCTCCTAAACTCCTCCTGCATCAGATCCGACCACAGTCGTTCCCAATCCTCATGGGCACATCAAATGTGTGTGTGGTTGCATGTGTGCAACCACTAATTTAACAACCGATAGTCAATTGTCCCTTTCACATACATCTCAACTGGGTCTCCACTAGATCTAACATGCATGTAGTTAATAGTAGTAAATATTTAGTGACATGTAAGGCCACTGATTGTGAATTAATTAATAATTAATTCACTTGATCTCTCACTAGTGTACCTTCAGTTACAACTAGCACAACTGAGTTTAGCTCACTTAACTGAGTTAAACTACTTTACAACTTTCATAACTGCACTTTCAACTCTGTTACAAGTTCGAATTACTTAGTTACAACTAATTACACTTTCATGTCCCACCAACCAACCTCTTAACTCGAAATTCCTATAACTAACTGATTTTCCACTTCAGTTAACTATTTCCAAGTGCTCTTTGAGAATAGATTATTGTTTATTGTCCAAATATTATTAAGGGATAATAATAGTTGAAATGCATGTATAAATAGACATGCAATATATAAATAGAACTTGCACATACATCTATAAATAGACCTCATCTATAAATAGAATTTGCTTATGCATATATAAATAGACATTTACCTAAAAATAGATTGAGGCTACATCCTAGTGTAGGTGCTTAATTTTCACTAGGATATTTCTTGTTGAATCTAAACCTCATCTACTACAGTCACACCAACACTTCCAAGCTCATCTTGACATTGAGTGAACTTCGCCAAGTATGTTGGTACCGTCTCACCCTCCTCCTTCTTGATTTTCCTAAGCTTGTCCTTCAGTGCCAACTTCCTTTGGTTGCTACTATTCTGAAATAGATCTATCAATGCCTTCCACATAGCATATGGAGTCGCCTTGCCATGGAGACTCGAGACAATGTGATCTTTCCTCCTCACCCTTGCTACCTTCTTTTGACAAGCATCAAGAAGAGCGGTGTTTGCTACTGTGGGCTTGGGAATATCATTATCAATTAATTATTTCAACCCATTTTCTTCCAAAGATGCCTCCATTATGTCTTTCCATGTGATATAATTAGAACTGCACTCAAGTGGATATTCCAATCTTAATCCATTGAAATCCATCTTGATCTGCCTATTGAACCAAAGAATATTTTGCAAATTCGAATGTTATTCAGTACAACCTCAATTTCTTCTCCACTATAATGATTTCCTACGCTCTGATACCATCTAGAAATTATACAAACAATATGTATACCAATGGATTCAATCCGATCATGCGATATTCTAAAGCAAGATATTGAATCCTTCTACAAATTAATTTTGGAAAATAAACATGATCACACAATTACACCAAGTAAGAGAAAGAAGCAAATTAGTCCAAAACATATATATCTTCTTGGGGAAAGCTTGCTGATCAAAACCCCTGTATCTTCTATTGTATATTCAACTAAGGAATCATGAAACTATTACAATGCACTCTTCTCACAAGAGTCTGTTACACTCTGCTAACGGTCTCACACTGATCCAGAAAAAATCGACAAACACTTAGCCAATTTCCTACATGTTCTCAGCCTGCCTGGCTTGTGCAATTCTTGTAGAATTAAATCCCTATTCTTTAGTAATTTCAGCCTTCCAAAATTGTGCAATGGTCATGACCAATACTATGAGTGTATTACTACATGCGGACAATTTGCTACTAGTACAACTAATAGTTAACATCCCTTTGACCTTTGTCTCAACTGGGTATTCATCTGAACTGACATGCATGCATAGATTAATATTAAATCATTAGTTACTTGATAGATCACTGCATGTGAATTAAATCTAATTTAATTCACTTGAGCTATCACTAGTGCAACAATCAGTTACAACTAGTTAAACTGATTTTAACTCAATTAATTAAGTTAACTGATTTCTCATGCATTAAACTAATACACTAACTGCAACTTGGACTCTAAAACAAATAGAATCACTAAGCATGCCTCACCAACCACCCTCAACTCAAATTTTCTAAGCTAACTGATTTTATCACACTAAGTTAACTATTACAAGTGATTATGAGCTAAGATTAAATTTATTAGCCGATTTAATTAAGGGAAAACTAAATTAGACACACATTTCTTGTTGACTTTTCAACAAAAACTCCTCACATGATTCCTTGAGTGGTGTCTTCAGTCTCAGGAACTCGTGACAGTAGCTTGTAGAATTTTCCAGGACACAAATATTTCATAAGCTAATGTTGTTGAATCTACATTCCATTAGGGAATGTTTGTCTTTACCTTTTGGGCAGAATACGACCAAGGCCTTATCAGCTTCATCATGTTCCTTTTTCACTTTCCATTTCGTTATTTGGGAAGATAAGGTTTTGGGAGGATCGGTCTTCAGATTCTCAAACAAGTTCCCAATATCATCTCGGGTCACATCTCCATTTGTGGATTTCTGTATTTTGACATAGGCATCCCATGCCATGCTTCTCCCTCATGACGATCCTTGCGAACACCTTAAGCAAAGTTTTATTATTTCTTCGTATGGATCCTAAGATATATCTCCTTTCCCTAACAGGTTCGATATGTAAAGGTAATCATCTCTCATTTTCTAAATAAATATTGTTTTCAAAATCTTTGGATCCAAATCACCATGTTTAGACAGTTATAGATTATAATGGAACCATTCTACCTAATCTTCCAAGGTTTCTTCTTCCTTTTGTGCTATTCTAAATATCTCTTCTCTTAAATATTTGGTTCAACAATAGTCCTGATATTTTTCCATAAACATAGTATTCATATCTCCCCATGTTCTGATAGTGGCAGGCTTGAGTCCCATAAACCATCTTAACGTTGCTCCTTTCAAAGTGGCAAGAAATATTTTTATTTTATGAGCATCTGAAGTGTAATCATAACTCTTGCACAAAACATCAAACTCAAACAAAAAAGTATGAGGATATTCTACAGTGGGAAAATCACAATGGTTTAAGACTCACTGTTTCTTTTTTAATCCTACAACATAGTGTCACTTAATGGCCACCCTACAACAATTTTCACTAGATAACAAGAAGCTTATATCAACACTAGAAATTGTGGCTCTATGGAGCTTAAATATCGTGTGAAACTACTTCGACTTGCTTCAAAATTTCCTAAGGCACCTCTAGGACATCTACAATCTCCTAACACATTTTCCAAACATCAATAACTTCATCATGCAATCTCACCACGAGGTTGACATCAATGCCAACATGAAAATCAATCATAATGTCAACATTTTGAGCAAAATTGAGGAGACAATGTATTAGTTAAATTATGATATTAAAATGTCCCCTTTTTTAAATCCTACAAATGTAAATTATTATTTTTATAAAATAACAAAAATTTTAAAAATATCTATACAATTTATTTCAAAATATAATAATAAATATCTCATTAAAATTATTTTTTTCATAATTTTTTAATTGTTTTTAAATATCCTTATTTAAAAACTCATGATATGCTCTCTTTTTTATTTATTTATTATCCATTTAAAAATAATAATAACTAATATAAAAAGTAGTATATATTAAACCCAATACATCACTTTATATTGTTTTGAGACACATTAATATGCTTTATTATATAATATTTAAGTTTAACATATAAGAAAGTGAAAAATTAATAATTTTTTATATAAATTTATATTAAAAAGTGTTTCTTTACACATTTATGTATATAATTATAATAGTGAATAGGAAACATACAAATAAACATTAAAATCATGAGATGTGAGATCCCAAATGCTCTATGGGGTTGGAATGAAATTTAGTTGACAATTAAATCAAATAATAAAGTTTGTGATCTCTTTTTTACAATTAGTTTGTCTAAATATATCAAAACATTATTATGAATATGGATTTATGTAGCCATTTTTGTGGTCCTACCACCTAGATGGCCACCTCTTCCTTCATTTATAATTTGATTTTCTTTCCTTTTATATACTGCTCTAATTTGATTTTGATTGTGCTATTTTCCTTGGCCATGAGAAAAACCTTCAACACCATGTACTACAATTATGTTATTTACAAAATCACTTCTTCCATTTGTTTCCTGGTCCTTTGTACCATAAGTAGTTATTTTCTCCCTTATATATACTCCACTAGCTTTAATTAAAATAGGGGATGCCTCCATAAGAGTTTGTATTGAAGCTCCTTCTCTAAATTCAACAAAACCATAAGTGGATTCACCTCATTTCCTATTCATAACTTGGCCACTAAAAGTATTAATTGCCTCCAACTTATTCATCTCTTCCCTAACTTAGGAATATGTAATATTTGTAGGAAAGTTGTTGATAAAAATACAACATTTAGTTGTGTTGTTATTTGTATAATTTTTGAAAGGAGTGTAACCTAAGGACATGATTTTATTTGTTTTTCCCTAAAAAATACATTAATTTCACACCTATAAAAGGATGGTTCCTCTGTTTAGTTGGATATCCATTAGTAAGGAATAGTTTTCCCTTTGCGATGGAATGGAGGTTACCTACAGATCTGTGAGGGTAACATCAACTCGTGAACTGGTGGAAGCCATGGGGTTGTGAGACATTTCTCATACATTCCTGTCAGCTTGAGTTAGTCATGGTAGATAGTCACTGTAAAAGTAGGGATACAACTTAAGTGATTGCAAGTTCACAGAAGGGGGTGAACTACTTGGGTGTGGGGATGATGTGGGATTTTATCCTATTGGTTGGATGTTCATAGGGTTTCCTACCTTGTTCCTATTTGTAATCAATACTTATATGTACTAATGTATAATATTAATTTCCAAAGTGGATTCATTACCCCAACTCATGGGTGGCCAATTGCTAGGTGAGCTAGGGTAGTGTGGTCTATGGCTTAGTGATATGAGCAACCCATATCCCACTACTAATTTTTTATGGAATGACATGTACATTGAATTTTCAGCATAAATAATGAGAAGTTATTCACTTTTGGCATGGATTACAATGCATCCTCATGGTGGTTGTTTTGGCTATCCAATATTTCCATTGCTTTTGTATGTGTTCTTTCATGTGGGCTATATGTTTATGAATTAATTCGTCATTGTTTCACATGTTTTGATTTCAAAACTCTTCTATTTTATTCCACATTAATTTTATTAATATATTGTGAGCTATTTGGTAGTTAACCTCTAACACTCTTAATTGTATGACTCATCTATTTTTGGCTAACTAGCTCCACTTTGAGATGTACTTCTTCTTATTATTTTGTTGCCTTGTTCTTGTACATTTATTTGTGAGTTTATCAATAGTGGGTTGATCTTGTCCCAATCTCTAGGCATATCATCTTTTTCATCCCACTAACATCTTTACATTTTACAGCCACTAGAAAAACTTACATGGTAGCAATAGAGCACACATATTAGATGAAGCTCCTATCCAAGACAAATTGAGATCTGAATGGGAACTCACACATAAATACCCCTAATTATTGGGTGGACATTTTTCTTTTTCAACACTACCTAAACATATAATGAGCATGGAAAATTAAAACGTAAGGAACCAATGAGTGAATCCCTTAAACACCTATGTAGAAAGACACTAATGAATAGAAAAATCACCAAATACCAAACTATACTAGATTATCATTTATTTATATGTGAGAGCACTACTAATTCAACCTTCTTGTAATTTAGGTTAAATCCAATTATTCAAGGCTCATGAATAAACTCTTGTTACATTGACTTAACATTGACTTAACATTGACTTATGAAAGAAAATGTACCCAATTGGGATTCATTATTGCTTCAATTTGATGAACAGACATCAATTTTATTCATAAGCCAAATCTCAGTGGATGGGTTCGGGTTTTAAAATTGCGTCAGAGGTTTTTATGACCATTTTAGCATTCACCTTTAGCTTTGAATTTACCAAAAATAAGAAAAAGTTCCAAGAATTAGGAGTATTTAAACACCAATAGAAGAGATGCCAAAACGAATAACATCTATCCAATAAGCCCAAATTCCCCACTGCAAATGTAATATAGTGTTGGTGGAAACACACATCACGCAGCAGGAATACTACCAGTAGTGGGGCGAGAATGATGAAACTCTTCATCGTAAATACATCAATACAATACTCATATCTATTGATTCCTCGAATTTTCTTCCTCTTCGAATTTAATTCCTTTGGAGAGCTCCTATATCCATTTTTTTTAGTATTTCTCCCTCGCTACGTAATTTTTCATTGTGTTACTATGCTAGGATGACGACGAGAACAATGAGAACCTAGATTTAACTGGACCATGCCAAGTTAAATGGATTGAGTCATTGCTAAAATATTCGGTGATTATTTGAAATATAACAAAAATTTGTGTACTAAGTTAGGGTAATAAAAGTATTGAAAATTTATGTGATAAATATTTTTGTACGAATTAGGTGCACAAAGGAAATATTATGGATTTTTGTACTAAGTTAGGGTAACAAAAGTGTTGAAAATTTAAGTGATAAATATTTTTGTAGGAATTAGGTGCAAAAGAAATATTATGGATATTTTTTTGGCCATACGCACTTGCTTTATTGCACTTTCTTATTTTTTTCCTTTCAGAAACCCAACGCATCTACAAGGTCAGCCTATTTATCACTGATTGAGGTTTTATGTTTGTGAAATATGAATATTAAAGGTATTGAAACTTCTAATTGAACTTACTCTGATAAAATATTTCTTCAATAGGTTAGTTGATTGATGTTGTATTTATTTATATTTGCTATTATTATTATTTTTTTTGGGGGAAGAAAGTCTTGTATTATTAGGTGGTTTATTAGAATCACTTACTTTAGTATATTAATTTAATAAAATAAATTTATTATAATATTATTCATAAATATTATAAATTTTTTCATGAATTTTAATATATATATATATATATATATGAAACTCATCAAATCTATAAAGTATAAATCTTTTTTTTAACTTTCTTTTTATATTAATAAATAAGATATTACAACTGAGAAAATTTATTATTAATTTTTTATACTAATTATATTTCCCTAACTAACATAATTATCTCATAATTAACTTATATCAAATATATTATTATTAAAAAGACTATTTTCAATTTTGATAAGATTCTTACCTCAATCAAACTAATTAAGATTCACATGCAAAAAAACAATAAAATATTTAGAAATTTTGATAAAAATTTTACCGCAATCAAACAAATTAAGGTTAAGATGGAAATGAATAAAAAATATTTGTGCAAAAGGATTTTTTGTGCTCAACTCAAAGTATGTTTCATTTATTAAAGGAGTAGAACGCAATTTGTAGGGTGCTTAATAAATTAAGAGATAAAATAATTCCATTAGTGCACATTATTTTATAAATTGAGGGATAAATTTAGAAAAGGATCCATGCCCTTGACATTTTGTCATGGAAATTTTGTAATACTGAAACTAGGAGGCCTATGCAAGTATCATTGGGTAAAGTGATGGTGACTTTTTCTTCACATTCAAAATACCAAAAAGGAGAACATGCTAAGGTATGTCACAAGAGTGTCATTGGAATGGAAATTGGATGTACTTAAATTTCACATGAAAAAAAACAAATTAAATCTTTGGATGTACTTAAATTTCACACAAAAAAAGAAACAAATAAATCTTTAACATGTATATAATCATAAGGGTAAATTAAATTTTAGCTATTCCAATCAGAAGAAAAAAACTCAAGGCTTTATGATGTCAAATAGTGAACCCATGAGAAGCTCGCCAAAATCTACTTAGTCACTAACAACAAGACCAATAATAAATACATACATATATTATTGTAATCTAGTCAACAATACCCATAATACATAAATAGAGATAATATTATAAATTTATAAATTGTTGATTAATAATATATATTGAAAATTTATTTTGACCCAAATGCCTATACATACTTAAGATTTAAAATAAATATTTTAAATATACATAACACTACAAAAAACTAAGTATAAATGAGAGGTATGATCTTTTTTTCATGAATTCAAACTAAAACTGACATTAGATCTACCTTAAATATTTATTGATCTGTGATATTATGTCAATGAGGGACAAATCACCTTAACCTACATAGTAAGAACTACAATGAGGTGTAATTCTTTGTGACAAAATTCTAGAGTGCTTGATATCTATATTTAGAGTGAGAGCACAACCCATATCTACATAATTGATGAATAAATGTGTTATTTATAATTTATAGTGTATAAAAGACCCATATCAACTTAAATACGAGTATGGAGAATAAATTTAGGAATTATTTACATCAAAAATGACAATATAGGCACCCATTCCTTTCCATTCTTGATGCAATAAATTAAATTTTGAAATAATTCGTCATCATTGAAATTGTGCATTTATCATCTCCATAACACAATATTTTCCGTCTCTAACACGAAGACAATGTTTATGTGATTACTTTGCACAAGTTATTTACCAGATTCAACGGAGAGTTATGAGCTTAAATGTAGGTTTTAAAATATTAGCGTCTCACCATTTTTCAAGAGTTCATATTAAGGAGGAGGAAAATTTTCATTCTCTGGTTTTCTCATCATAAAAGTAACTATTAAAGAAAGAATAATTTTCAATAAATTAAACCAAAAAGATGGAAAATGGATACGCTTTAAACTTTTAGTTTTCTATCATAGACATACATGTTGGAATTTTTTGGGGATAATCCTTAACCTCTGAAACAACACATATTGAAATAAAATTCTAATTGCAGACAGACAGACAAACACAGAGATGAAATAAAACTCCTGTTACAATTAAAACTCTTCAGAACTCTAATGTTCTGGCTTCACAATAGAAATCATTTGGCTGTTACACACACAACACTTCCAAATTCCTCTATGTCTCTCTGATATGCACAACACAGTGGTCTTACTCTGTTTTCAGCCTTTAGGCAATTACAATACATTACACAGCTCTTTTACAATGCACAGCTACACTGCTTCAATGCTCACGGCATCCCCTTTTATATGAAAAATTACATAATACACATATTATAAATATCATATATTTATAATATATATTAACCAAAGTAAAAAATTTAAACTTTCTGCGGTAACAAAACATTTACCAAGCATAAAACATTAAAAACTTACGTGCTAGAATATAAAATTAAATTCAAAACACTTTATCATAAGGTTAAAACCTTATTTCATTTTATGCTTTACGTTTATGCATTCTGGGGGCTTCATGGGTTTCACCCCTCGATAGTTCTCTTATCCCCCCGAAATCCTTTGTGAGTGTGAAGTGGTCGGTCTAGTTGAGGATTACGTGAGCTATTTCGGGGGTCTCCACTCCTCCAGCTGCTTGGGCTCTGCTGCCCCCTCCAGAATATTTCTGCCTCTGCAATGAGTTCGTTTGGTGGGGTTTAAATGTGGTTGCTACTGCTAATAATAATTTATCTTCCACCGCTTTTGCATTCAATTCGCAGCATTTTAACTTCACATCTGCCTTAACTCCGGCGCACTTCGATCCCATCACATTTACTCGTTGTTCTGCTGATTTATGAGGGGCAGTTGGAATTAATTTCCAACACTCCCCCTTAATTTCAACTGCTGGGTTTTTCTGCATACCCAGGCACTTCCTGAAATAATTAAAATTGTTCTATGTTAATGGTTTTGTGAGGATATCAGCAAATTTCTCCTCTGTTCTGCAGTGCTGCAAAACAATCTCACCATTGTTAACCAATTCACGTATGAAGTGAAACTTGGTGTCTATGTGCTTTGTTCTTTTATGAAAAATAGAATTTTTAGACAATGTTATCGCCGAGCTATTGTCATAGTAAATGGTTGTGCCCTTTTATTTTTCATGACACAAATCTCTGAGAACTCTTCTCAGCCATATTGCTTGGCATGCTGCTGTTGTTGCTGCCACATATTCTGCTTTTGCTGTAGATAAAGAAACTACTGGTTGCTTCTTGGAAGCCCATGAAACTGCTCCCAATCCCAAATGCAACACATATCCTGATGTGCTCTTCCTATCATCAACACTTCCAGCCCAATCATTGTCAATGTAACCTGTCAACACGAAATTTTCAGAACAGGAGTATAAAATACCATACCCCTTTGTTCCATTCACATACCTTAGAATCCTCTTGGTTGCCTGCCAATGAACTTCTTTCGGTCTTTCCATAAATCTGGAGATTAAACTAACAGGGTGCATAATATCTGGCCTAGTTGCAGTCAAATACATGAGGCTGCCAATTATGCTCTTGTACAATGTCGGATCAAAATCCTTGCTGCTGTCTTCTTTACTCAATTTCAACCCCTTGGCAGTTGGAGTTACAGCTATCTTGTTGTTTTGCATGTTGAACCTTTTCAACACTGCTTCAACATATTTTGCTTGGGAAATGAAAATACCATTTTCATTCTGCTCTACCTCAATTCCCAAAAAATATCTTAGAAAACCCATATCAGTCACTTCAAATTCACTTTTCATGACTGCTTTAAAATCAGCAATGAGAGAAGCATCATTTCCAGTAAAAATTAAGTCATCTACATATAAAACAACAATACGAATCTTACCATCATTATCCTTTATGTAGAGTGTGGGCTCCCCATCACATTTCGCAAACCCATTTTCAATCGGGTAAGCATCTATCCTTTTGTAGCATGCTCTTGGAGCTTGCTTCAGCTGATAAAGAGCTTTCTTCAGCTTGCATACTTTATGCTCTTGGCCTTCAACTTCATAGCCTGGAGGTTGCTCAACATAAACTTCTTCTTTCAACACTCCATTTAGGAATGCGGATTTTACATCTATCTGATAAATCTTCCATTTGTGTTGTGCTGCTATGGACAGCACTGTTCATGCAGTTTTCATCCTTGCAACTAGTGCAAAGGTTTCATCATAGTCTCTGCCTTATTGCTACTTGTAGCCTTTGACAACAAGTCTTGCTTTATGCCTTTCAATTTTTCCTTTAGTATTACTTTTGGTCTTGTAGACCCATTTAACTCTAATAACTTCTTTGCCTTTAGGGAGATCCACTAACTCCCATGTCTTACTCTTCTTAATTGCACCAATTTCTTCATTTATTGCTTCAATCCATTTATCTTCATTTACAACATCTTCAAAATGAATTAGGTCATCAACATGAAAATATAAAGCGAATAAATAATTTAGACTGGTATTGTTACTTACCTCTCCTTGTTCATCAATCTCACTCAGAGTTTTGAATCTTGGTCTTCTTGGTGTGCTTGGAGTTCCATTCGAACTTGAGGGCGTTTCTGATCCCTGCGATGTGCTTGGAGAAGCACTTCCTTGACTTCTCAAGGCTATTCGAATTCCAGCTTGTGGTGTGGTTTGTTGTGCTAGCGGTGGTCGAGGAGGAGCCACCGAAGAAGGGTTATTAGCTGTTGTTCCTTCTTCTTCTTCTTCATGAGACACACATGTCTTCACGTTCACAGTCTTTTCTAGACTTCCATCCCAAGCTTCTTCTTCACAGAACTGCACATCTCTGCTTACTATCAATTTCTTGGTGGATGGATTATAAAGTTTGTATGCTTTTGACTCATCACAGTAGCCAATAAAGACACATTTATCCCCCTTACTATCAAGCTTCTTCCTTAGCTGATCCGGTACATGTGCATATGCTACACAGCCAAATACTCTCATGTGAGTGACAGTTTGCTTTTGTCCACTCCATGCTTCTTCTAGAATTTTGTTCATGACATCTTTTGTCGGGCATCTATTCAAGATGTAAATTGCGCAAGTGACAGCTTCTGCCCAATACTCAGGCGGAAAATGCTTTGCCTTCAGTATAATTCTGACCATGTCCAAAATGGTCCTATTCTTCCTTTCTGCAACACCGTTTTGCTGAGGTGTATACCTAGCATTTAATTTCTTTTGTACACCATTCTCTCTGCAAAAATGCAAAAATTCCTTAGAGATTTACTCTCCACCTCTATTTGTTTTGAGCACTTTGATATAAT
Source organism: Pinus albicaulis (assembly GCA_034641835.2). Lineage (NCBI taxonomy): Eukaryota > Viridiplantae > Streptophyta > Pinopsida > Pinales > Pinaceae > Pinus > Pinus albicaulis. The sequence goes on along the minus strand of CM076573.1, from coordinate 429,398,142 downwards.
GCCCACACTGTTTCTCAAAAAGAGTCTTGAAGTGGTGGAATTTCTCAAACACTTCACTCTTTTTTTTTAACACATACACCCATGTCTTTCTGGTGTAATCATCAATGAAAGTTAAACAATATTTATTTCCAGCAAATGATGGTATTTGCATCGGTCCACACACATCAGAGTGAACAATTTCCAATGGTGCTTTTGCCCTTATACTCTTTCCTGTTGGAAATTTTTCTCTATGTTGTTTGCCCAAGATGCAACCTTCACAAAGGTTGTCCGGCTTCTCAATCAATGGCAATCCCTTTACCATTCCCTTTCTATGCAACAGATTTAAGCCTCCGAAATTAAGATGTCCAAATCTCAAGTGCCACAACCAATTTTCATCTTTCACTTCCTCTTGAAAGACTTCTTATGTTACAACTGCAATAGTTCTTCCTTCCTTCAAATCTGCCCTGAGTTTGAAAGGAAACATTCTATTGCTGGTCATTTGCACCTCTATAATGATCTTCTTGCTTGGAGGTATGTCTCTGATTGTACATACATCATATTTGAAGAACACATTGTAACCTTTGTCAATGAGCTATCCAATGCTCAAAAGATTACATTTCAGACTAGGTACATAGTATACATCTGGCACAATCATCTGCCCTCCATTTCTTGCTAGGATATTGACTCTGCCTTTACCCTTGACAGATATCTTACTTTCAGTTCATGTTGTTACCTCAGATTTCACATTTTCATCCAGATTGGCAAACATTACAATGTTTCTAGTCATGTGATTACTACAACCTGAGTATAAGAACCAAAAATCTTCTTGTTTGTCTTATACAATGTTACATGTTAACAGCACAATCTTTGGATTCTTATCTTCTTCATTTGCAAAATTAGAATTTTGCCTATTATTCATGTCATTTTGATTTTTCCTACATTCATTGGCATAATGGCCTAATTTCTTGCAATAATGACATTGGACTTGGGATTTGTCATACCTTTGTCCATGAGCTTACTGTTTTCTTAAACCTTTATCTTGGTTATGATTGCAGCTCCTTCCGCTTGTGCTAGCAGGATTATTTATGCCTCTGTTTTGGCTTATTCCACGACCTCTGTTATTTTCTTTGCCTCAACCTCCACCTCAGCCAAATGACATCTGAGTCTTGAATGCTTGCTCCAAAGAGGAATTTGTTCCTCTACTCAGTCTGTGTTCATGAGACATAAGAGAAGCACTCAGTTCATCTACAGTGAACTGTGAGAAATCCTTTGTCTCTTTTATTGCTACCACAGTAGATTCAAACCTTGAGGGTAAACTTCTCAAGATCTTCACTACAATCCTTCTTTCTTCAAGAGCTTCACCATGAGATCTTATCTAGGTTATCAACTCAATAACATGAGTGAAGAATGAATCTATTGTATCAGATTCCTTCATGTTGAGTGTTCCAAAGTCTCTCCTCAACATCTGCAACTTTGCAGTCTTCACCTTCTCCATGCCTTGATAGGCACTTTTGAGAATATCCCATGCCTCTTTAGAGTTTGTTGCTGCTGCAATTCGTGGGAAAACACTCTCATGTACAGATTGAAAGAGATAAAAGAGGGCTTTGGAGTCCTTCTTCCTGTCACTTTTCAACGGGTCTCTTTCTACTACTGTCAAAGCAGCCAACGCTGTTGCATCTGCAGGTTTAGGGTAGCCATTTTCAACTCGCTCCCATAATCCTTGAGAAGCAAACAAAACTCTTATAGTTATGGACCAATAACTATGATTCTTCCCATTAAACTATGGAAGTTGGGAATTTTTCAAACCAGTTCCATCATCTACCATGTTAACTGTATAAGTAAAGAAAAGATATTGACTGTATAATAAAACAAGCAAAAACTTTCTCTGCCGGAGAAAATCTACTTAATAAGCTTCTTACATCTCCTACAGTGGAAAAACAAACTCTATTTTGTCTCACTGAGTGCCTAGACTAGCTCCAATACCATGTTGGGATTTTCTGGGGATAATTCCTTAACCTCTGAAAAAACATAGATTGAAAAAAATTCTAATTGCAGACAGACATACAGACACAGATGAAATAAAACTTTGTTTTATTTAAAAACATAAACTGCTTTGTTACAATTAAAACTCTTCAGAACTCTGATGTTCTGGCTTCACAACAGAAATCACTTGGCTATTACACACACGATGCTTCTAAATTCCTCTCTGTCTCTCTAATATGCACAACATAGTGCTCTTACTCTGTTTTCAACCTTGGGGCAATTACAATACATTACACAACTCTTTTACAATCCACAGCTACACTGCTTCAATGCTCATGGCATCCCCTTTTATATGAAACATTACATAATATATATATTATAAATATCATATATTTATAATATATATTAACCAAATTAAAAACTTTAAACTTACTACGGTAATAAAACATTTACCGAGTGTAAAACATTAAAAACTTACGTGTTGGAATATAAAATTAAATTCAAAACACTTTATCATAAGATTAAAACCTTATTTCATTTTATGTTTTACGTTTATGCATTCTGAGGGATTCATGGGTTTCACCCCCCGATAATTCTCTTGTCCCCCTGAAATCCTTTGTGAGTGTGAAGTGGTGGGTCCAGCTGAGGATTACATCAGCTGTTTCGGGGGTCTCCACTGCTCCAGCTGCTTAGGCTCTACTGCCCCCTCTGGAATATTGCCGCCTCTGCAATGAGTTCATTTGGTGGGGTTTACATGTGGTTGATGCTGCTGATAAGAATTTATCTTCCATCGCTTCTGCATTCAATTCACAGCATTTTAACTTCACATCTGCCTTAACTCCGCCACACTTCGATCCCATCACATTTACTCGTTGTTCTACTGATTTATGAGGGGCAGTTGGAATTAATTTCCAACAATACATGTAGGGATTTAAAACAACAATATGTTATAAATTTCAAAGAATTAAAGAAGTCAACTTTTCAAGAATTTAAATTAAACAAAACGAAAATGTACAGGATTTCATGTTTTATATTATAAACAGAGATTTTAAAACAAAAGGACATAATAAATTTTCATTTAATCTAAAAGAAAACATAAACTGCATTATATAGGTTTTCCACATAAACCTAGCTTTACAAGAAAAATGTATGATAGATTTGAAGAATTGATACTTCAAACAAAGGAAAACAATTCCTAGTAATTTACAAGTTTATAAATCTCATTTAAAATAAAAATATGAGATAAATTTTGAAGCATTTAAATAGATAATAACATGGGAACATTCGAAACAACATAGGAATCACCGTTCTTCTGAAAAGAAACAACATAGGAATCATGTGAAAATACAGCAGTATAGGAATCATTTACGCAGGTGCACGAGAAACCACATGAGATTTAGAAAATGATGTTAAATTTCGAGAAAAAAATTGGACTTCCGTATATATTTAGAATTTTACCTACTCATTTCTATCATTCTGCCATGGCAAAGGAAGCAATACTACAATGTAAAATATTTAATAAAATAGGGAAGTGAAAATGCATGTTAAGTATACTTCACATTCGAATTTTTAAAAATAGAACATGTTGAAGAGTGCTTGTGACATAGTTCGAGTGAACAATAGTGTTTTAGTGTAACAATGATCCAATGACTTATTACATTTGGAAATGTTTTTATATATATTTGGAATAGTACACTATTAGGAGTAATGAAAATGTTTTATCTTTATAGAGTGAGGCTCATAGAATTGATGATTTTAATAGTGATTATATTAATAATATTGACATAAAAATATTTTTGTAACAACATTTTTGAACAATTATGTTACATGATAGTAATAAATGATGATGACACCAGAATATGGATTATAAAAGTAGGAATAATAAGACATATGTTGGTATCCTACTTGGGAAAAGTTTGAAATCATTGCAAGTAGATCATAGGGCTCCATGCATTTAGGATTGTACAATATTTGGACTTCACTGCGTGGTACTTGAAGCATCTTTAGTAGCTTAGGACAATTATTTGGATGATTTCTCTAGTAACCATTGAACACATATTCATTCTAGAGGAGTACAGTACAATGCTGACCATTCGAGGTTGTATTGATTGTTGCAGTGTAGCGATTTTATATCTTTGGTACAACTTTGATTTAAAGATTATACAAGATCATATTCTTAGTTGGATGGGTAGGTTGTCTAGTTGTTTATTTTAGCATTGTGAATAGGGAGATAGAGTTTGTGTGAACATGTTGGAATTTCTGAACAATTCCGAACACACTGAGGAAAAATAAAATTCCTCTTCCACAACACAAAGATTTAAAACAAATTTCAAACAAAGAGATGCTTTAAAACATTCTATTTCATTAAAACATAGAAATCTATTACAAAATGAGATTTTGTCTTCAAAACGAAGTTCTCGATTCACAAAATAAATTATCTAGCTCCTTCACACACACACACACAGCGCTTCAAAAAAAAAAACTTCTCCCTGCTCTCTGTCTTTTTTTTCTGCCTTCTCGCTAGAAATTACAATACATCGTCTTCACACTGCACTCACGGTATATTAAAATATATATATATAAAATAAAAATATATAACCAAAGTTAAAACATAATGTACCGCAGTAAATAAAACTAACCCAGCGTTAAAACTTCTAAAACATTATGCGAAAAATAAAAACTATGTAAAACCATTAAATAGACATTCCATGGGGTTGTAGTACTTTGCCAAAGGTATTTTCCTTATCCCCTGGAACTGCTTTTATTTGTCAAGAGGAGGATGATGTCACCTCCTCTCATGGGTCATCACTCCTCTTTGCTGCCCATACTTGCTACCCCCGGAATGGAGCTGTTGTGTGAAAAATGTGGTTGGCGAAGAATTAATGGCTGGTAGGTGTTGTTGATAAGTTCGTGGTTGCGTGAAGATCATATCTGAAGATTGCCACCACCTTTGCTATATTTCGATCCCATAAAAAAATTATGCCACCATCCTTCAGACTCCCATCAACGTTTAATTCTCCGTCTTGTTGTTCTACTTCTCCATGCATTCATTTGTTGTGTGCCGGCAGTTGGAATTAATATTCCAACACTCCCCCTTAATTAAAATTGTTGCTTTCTTGCATACCCAGGAATTTCCTGAGATAGTTAAAACTTTTCTGCGTTAATGGCTTTGTGAGGATATTAGCAAACTGTTCCTCTGTCCTGCAGTGCTGCAAAACAATCTCAGCATTATTAACCAGCTCTCTTATAAAATGAAATTTTGCATCAATATGATTTGTTCTCTTATGGAAGACCGAATTCTTTGATAAAGCTATCGCTGAGCTATTATCACAATAAATTGTTGTTTATTTTTCCTGTTCATGACATAAATCTTTGAGAATTATTCTCATCCATACTACTTGGCATGTTGTTGTTGTTGCTGCCACATATTCAGCCTCTGCTGTTGATAAAATAACTATTGGTTATTTCTTGGAAGCCCATGAAATGGCTCCCGATCCCAAATGAAACACATATCTAGATGTGCTCTTCCTGTCATCTACACATCCAGCCCAATCACTGTTAGTATAACCAATCAATTTAAAGTTTTCAGATGGGGAGTAGAAAATACCATACCCCTTCGTTCCATTCACATACCTTAGAATCCTCTTGGCTGCCTGCTAATGAGTCTCTTTTGGTTTTTCCATGAATCTGAAAACTAAACTTATAGTGTGCATAATATACTGCCTAGTTGCATTCAAATACATAAGGCTACCAACTATGCTCTTATACAAACTTGGATCAAAATCCTTGCTGCTATCTTCTTTGCTCAATTTTAACCCCATGACAGTTGGAGTTACAGCTGCGTTGTTGTTCTGCATGTTGAATCTTTTCGACACTTCTTCAACATATTTTTATTGGGAAATAAAAATCCCATTTTCATTTTTCTCTACTTCTATTCCAAGAAAATATCTCAAAAAACCCAAATCAGTCATTTCAAATTCACTCTTCATGACTGCTTTAAAATCAACAATGAGAGAAACTTCATTGCGAGTAAGGATTAGATCATGTACATAAAAAACAACAATAAGTATCTTACCATCATTTTCTTTTATGTAGAGTTTGGGTTCTCCATCACATTTCTAAAATCCATTTTCATTCAGGGAAGCATCTATCATATTGTACCATGCTCTTGGTGCTTGTTTCAGCCCATAAAGAGCTTTCTTAAAGTTTCAATCTTTGTGCTCTTGGCCTTCAATCTCATAGCCTGGAGGTTGTTCAACATATACCTCTTCTTTCAACACTCTATTTAGGAATTCATATTTCACATCCATTTGGTAAACCTTCCATTTATCTTGTGCTGCTATGGAAAACATCGTTCTCACTGTTTCCATCCTTGCAACCAGTGCAAAGGTTTCTTCATAATCTCTTCCTTGTTGCTACTTGTAGCCTTTGACAACAAGTCTTGTTTTGTGCCCTTCAATTTTTCCTTCAAAATTGCTCTTGGTTTTAACCCATTTTACTCCAATGACTTATTTTCCTTCAGGGAGGTCCACTAAATCCCATGTATTACTCCTTTCTATTGCACCAATATCTTCATTCATTACTTCAATCCATTTTTCTTCTTTTACAGCATCTTCAAAATGAATTGGGTCATCAACATGACAATACAAAGAAAATAAAGAGTTCAGAACAACATTATCATTTACCTCTCCTTGTTCATAAATCTCACTTAGATTTCTGAATCTCTGTCTTCTTGGTGTACTCAGAGTTCCACTTAAACTCAAGGGAGTTTTAGTTCCCTCTAATGTGCTTGGAGAAGCACTTCCTTGATTTCTCAAGGCTGTTCTATTTCCAACTTGTGGTGTGGTATGTTGTGCTTGCGGTCGTAGAGGAGGAGCCACCAAGGAGGGATTATTTGTTGATGTCCCTTCCTCTTCTTCTTCGTGAGACACACATGTCTTCACATTCACTATTTTCTCTAAGCTTCCATCCCAAGCTTCTTCTTCAATAAACTACACATATCTGCTTATTATTACTTTCTTGGTGGATGGATTATAGAGTTTGTATGCCTTGGACTCATCACTCTATCCAACAAATATACACTTCTCTCCCTTATTGTCCAGCTTCTTCCTTAGCTGATCCGGAATGTGTGCATAAGCCACACAACCGAATACTCTCATCTGGGTGACATGCTGCTTTATGTCGCTCCACGCTTCTTCTGGAACTCTATTCATGACAGCTTTGGTTGGGCATCTATTCAAGATATATGCTACACAATTGACAGCTTCAGTCCAATAATCATTTGGAAAAAATTTTTCCTTCAACATACTTCTGACCACCATGATGGTCCTATTTTTCCTTTATGAAACACCATTTTTCTAAGGTGTTTACCTTGTGGTAAACTTCTTGTGTATGCCATTCTCCCTACAGAAACGTAGGAACTCTTTGGAGATGTATTCTCCAACTCTATCAATTCTTATCACTTTGATGTAGTGCCCACTCTGCTTCTCAACAGGAGCTATGCAGTGGCAGAACTGTTCAAATACATCACTCTTATGTTTCAAGAAATACACCCATGTATTTCTGGTGTAATCATCTATCAGTGTCAAAACATATTTGTTGCCAACTAAAGATGGTGTTTGCATTGGTCTACAAAAATTTAATGGAAAATATCTAAGGGTGCCTTTTCCCTTATACTCTTCCCTCCTAGAAAGCTTTCTCTGTGTTGTTTTCCCAAGATGCAGCCTTCACAAAGGCTATCTGGATTCTCAATCGATGGTAATCCTTTTACCATTCCCTTTTTGTGCAACAAGTTCAGGCCTCCAAAATTGAGATATCCAAATCTCAAGTGCCATAACTAGTTCTCATCTTTCACTTCCTCTTGAAAGACCTCTTGTGTTACAGCTGCTACATTTCTTCTATCCTTCAAGTTTGTTCTTAGCTTGAGAGGAAACATCTTATTGCTTTTCATCTGCACCTCTACAATGAATTTCTCTCTTGGAGGTATGTCCATGATTGTGCACACATCATCTTTAAAGAGTACATTGTAGCCCTTGTTTATGAGTTGTCCAATGCTCAAAATATTACATTTCAAGCCAGGTACATAATATACATCGGGAACAAACTTATGTTCTCCTTTTCTTGTGAGTATTCATACTCTTCCTTTTCCCATGATAGAGACCTTACTATCAGTCCCCGTTGTTACATCAAATTTAACATTTTAATCTAGATTGACAAACTTTGCTATGTTTCCAATCATGTGGTTACTACAACTTGAGTCTAAGAACCATACATCATCTTGTCTATCTTGTGCTACATTACATGTTAAAAACACATTCTTTTGGTTCTTTTATTCTTTTGTAAAATTATCATTCTACCTATTATTCATGTCATTTTGATTTTTCCTACATTCATTGGCATATTGCCCATATTTCTTGCAATAATAACATTGGACTTGGGATTTATCATACCTTTTTCCATGACCTTGATGTTGGCTTGAGCCTTCATTCTGGTTCTGATTGTTACCCCTTCCACTCAAACTTGCAGCACTGTTTGTTCCTCTGTTTTGGCTTTTGCCTCTTTCTCTGTTGTTTTCTCTACCTTGACCTCTGCCTCGGCCAAAAGACATTTGAGTCTGGAAAGGTTGTTCCAATGATGAATCTGTTCCTTTGTTCATTCTATGTTCATGAGACATTAGGGATGCACTAAGCTCATCCACTGTAAATAGTGAGAGATCCTTTGTCTCTTCTATTTCCACTACTATGGCATCAAATCTTGAGGGTAGACTTCTCAAGATTTTCTCCACTATTCTTCTTTCTTCAAGTGTCTCTCCATGAGACCTTATGTGGGTAAAAAACCCAATAAAATGAGTGAAGAATGAGTCTACAGTGTCAGACTCTCTCTTATAGAAAATTTCAAAATATCTCCTCAGCATTTGCAACTTTGTTGTCTTCGCCTTCTCCATTCCTTGATAGGTTGTTTTGAGAATATCCCACACCTCCTTAGACTTTGTTGCTACTGAAATCCTTCGAAAAATACTCTCGTGCACTAATTGAAAGAGATATAAGAGGGCTTTGGAGTCCTTCTTCCTATTATCTCTTAACAAAACTCTTTCTATTACTGTCAAAAGTAGCCAATGCTGCTACGTCTGCTGGTTCTGGATAGCCATTCTAAACTAGCTCCCATATGTCTTGTGAAGCGAACAGGGCTCTCATCGTGATTTCCCCATATTCATGGTTCTTCCCATTAAACTGTGGAAGTTGTGGATTTTTCAGACTGGTGCCTGTTGTTTCCATCGTAACTGTGCAAACCAGACAAATTTTTTGACTATGTAAAAAAAAAAAAACAGAATCTTTCTCTGCTAGATAAATCCATTTCAAAAAACTTCTTACAACTTTTGTAGTGAACATCAATCTCTGCTTCATTCACTGAGCACCTAGAATAGCTCTGATACCATGTTGGAATTTATGAACAATCCTGAACACACTGAGCAAAAATAAAATTCCTCTTCCACAACAGAGAGATTTAAAATAAATTGTGGACAGAGAGATGCTCTAAAACTTTCTATTTCATTAAAACATAGAAATCTATTACAAAATGAGATTTTGTCTTCAGAACGAAGTTCTAGATTCAAAAAATAAATTATCTGGCTACTTCACACACACAATGCTTCAAAAAAAAACTACTCTCTGCTCTTTGTCTTTGTTTTCTACCTTCTGGCAAGAAATTACAATACAACGTCTTCACACTGCACTCACGGCATATTACAATACACACACACACATATAACCAAAGTTAAAACATAAATTACTGCAGTAAATAAAATTAACCCAACATTAAAACTTCTAAAACATAATGCGGCAAATAAAAACTAAGTCAAAACATTAAATAAACATTATGTGGGGTTGTAATACTTTGCCAAAGGTCTTTTTCTTATCCCCCTAGAACTGCTTTCATTGGTTAAGAGGAGGATGATGTCACCTGCTCCGGTGGGTCATCGCTCCTCTTTGCTGCCCATACTTGCTACCCCATGGAATGGAGTTGTTGTGTGATAAATGTGGTTGGCAGAGAGTTGATGGTTAGTAGGTGCTGTTGATAAGTTCATGGTTGCGTGAAGATCAGATCTGAAGATTGCCACCACCTTTGCTATCTTTCGATCCCATCAGAAATTTATGTCGTCGTCCTTCAAACTCCCATCAACGTTTAATTCTTTGTCCTGTTGTTTTGCTTTTTCCTGTGTTCATTTGTTGTGTGCTGGCAGTTGGAATTACTATTCCAACACTCACCCTTAATTATAACTGCTACTTTCTTGCATACCCAGGCATTTCCTGAGATAGTTAAAACTTTTCTGCGTTAATGGCTTTGTGAGGATATCAACAAATTGTTCCTCTGTCGTGCAGTGCTGCAAAAAAATCTCACCATTATTAACCAGTTCTCTTATAAACTGAAATTTTGCACCAATATGCTTTGTTCTCTTATGGAAGACATAATTATTTGATAAAGCTATCGATGAGCTATTATCACAATAAATTTTTGTTCCTTTCTCCTGTTCATGACATAAATATCTGAGCATTCTTCTCATCCATACTTCTTGGCATGTTGTTGTTGTTGCTGCCACATATTCAGACTCTGCTATTGATAAAGCAACTATTGGTTGCTTCTCGGAAGCCCATGAAATGGCTCCTGATCCCAAATGAAACACATATCCAGAAGTGCTCTTCCTGTCATCTACACTTCCAGCCCAATCACTATCAGTATAAACAATCAATTTAAAATTTTCAGATGGGGAGTAGAAAATACCATACCCCTTCGTTCCATTCACATACCTTAGAATCCTCTTGGCTACCTGCAAATGAGTCTCTTTTGGTTTTTCCATGAATCTAGAAATTAAACTTATAGCGTGCATAATATCCAACCTACTTGCAGTCAAATACATAAGGCTGTAAACTATGCTCTTATACAAACTTGGATCAAAATAATTGCTGCTATCTTCTTTGCTCCATTTTAACCCCATGACAGTTGGAGTTATAACTGCCTTGTTGTTCTGCATGTTGAATCTTTTAAACACTTCTTCAAAATATTTTTCTTGGGAAATAAAAATCCCATTTTCATTTTGCTCTACTTCTATTCCAAGAAAATATCTCAAAAAATCCAAATGATTCGTTTCAAATTCACTCTTCATGACTGCTTTAAAATCAGCAATGAGAGAAAATTCATTGTGAGTAAAGATTAAATCATATACTTATAAAACAACAATAAATATCTTACCATAATTTTCTTTTATGTAGAGTGTGGGTTCTCCATCACATTTTCCAAATCCATTTTCAGTCAGGTAAGCATCTATCCTATTGTACCATGCTCTTGGTGCTTGTTTCAGCCCATAAAGAGCTTTCTTCAACTTTCATACTTTGTGCTCTTGGCCTTCAATCTCATAGCCTGGAGGTTTTTCAACATATACCTCTTCTTTAAACACTCCATTCAAGAATGCAGATTTCAAATCGATTTGGTAAACCTTCCATTTATGTTGTGCTTCTATGGACAACACTGTTCTCACTATTTCCATCCTTGCAACCGGTGCAAATGTTTCTTCATAATCTCTTCCTTGTTGCTGCTTGTATCCTTTGACAACAAGTGTTGCTTTGTGCCTTTCAATTTTTCCTTTAGCATTTCTCTTGGTCTTATAAATCCATTTTACTCCAATGACTTCTTTACCTTTAGGGAGGTCCACTAACTCCCATCTATTACTCTTTTCTATCGCACGAATCTATTCTTTCATTGCATCAATCCATTTTTATTCTTTTACAGCATCTTCAAAATTAATTGGGTCATCAACATGAAAATACAAATCAAATAAAGAGTTCAGACGAATATTATCATGTACCTCTCCTTGTTCATAAATCTCACTCAATTTTCTGAATCTCGTCTTCTTGGTGTACTCGGAGTTCCACTTGAACTCGAGGGAGTTTCAGTTCCCTATGGTGTGCATGGAGAAGCACTTCCTTGATTTCTCAAGGCTATTCTATTTCTAGCTTGTGGTGTGGTTTGTGGTGCTTGCAGTGATAGAGGAGGAGCCACCGAGGAGGGATTATTTGTTGTTGTCCCTTCCTCTTCTTCTTCGTGAGACACACATGTCTTCACATTCACTATTTTCTCTAAGCTTCCATCCCAAGATTCTTCTTCAATAAACTTCACATCTCTGCTCATTATTACTTTCTTGGTGGATGGATTATAGAGTTTGTATGCCTTGGAATCATCACTGTATCCAAAAAAAAATACACTTCTCCCCCTTATTTTCCAACTTTTTCCTTGGCTTATCTGTAATGTGTGCATAAGCCACACAACCGAATACTCTCATGTGGGTGACATGCTGCTTTATGTCACTCCACGCTTCTTTCAGAACTCTGTTCATGACAACTTTGGTTGGCCATCTATTCAAGATATACGCTGCACAATTAACAGCTTCAGCCCAACACTCATTTGTCAAATGTTTTGCCTTCAACATACTTGTGACCATGTCCATGATGGTCCTTTTCTTCCTTTCTGCAACACTATTTTGCTAAGGTGTGTACCTTGTGGTAAACTTCTTGTGTATGTCATTCTCCCTGTAGAAGCGTAGGAACTATTTGGAGATGTATTCTCCACCTCTGTCAGTTCTTAGCACTTTGATGTAGTGCACACTCTGCTTCTCAACAAGAGCTTGGAAGTGGCAGAATTGTTCAAATACTTCACTCTTCTGTTTCAAGAAATACACCCGTGTCTTTCTGGTTTAATCATCTATGAATTTCAAAACATATTTGTTGCCAGCGAAATATGGTGTTTGCATTGGTCCACACAAATTTGAATGGAAAATCTCTAAGGGTTCCTTTTCCCTTATACTCTTCCCTGCTGGAAAGATTTCTCTATGTTGTATGCCCAAGATGCAGCCTTCACAAAGGTTGTCTGGTTTCTCAATCAGTGGTAATCCTTTTACCATTCCCTTTCTGTGCAACAAGTTCAGGCCTCCGAAATTGAGATGTCCAAATCTCAAATGCCATAACCAGTTTTCATTTTTCACTTCCTCTTGAAAGACCTTTTGTGCTATACCTGCTACATTTCTTCTTTTGTTCAAGTCTATCTTGAGCTTGAGAGGAAACATCCTATTGTTTTTCATCTGCACCTCTACAATGACTTTCTTTCTTGGAGGTATGTCCATGATTGTGTGTTAGAAACTTATAAATATAGGATTCATAATTTTGAATTGACTGATGATAGTCTTGTAAATATGTACATACTTTTCCTTCTGCAAGTTTTCCCATATTTAGTTTAAAAAAAAAAAAAAAGAGGGTAAAAATTCCTAAAGGAAATATCAAAGGACTTAGAAAAAATAATATACCCCAAAAGAAAAAAGATGAATAAAACATGAAAGTGTGCAAGTTCAAATGCCACTACTTTTTACTTTTGCAGTTGATTATGGCAGAGTGTCAATAAATTCCATAATCCATGATGAGTTGAACAATTTAATCTTGACTTAACATGTTTCAATTTTACTTGTTTTAGATAAACAATGAAAAAATTGTCATACAATTTAATCATGACAATTCAGTAGTTAGGTAGAGAATAAAAGAATTCAACAGTTTAATCTGGATTCTTAGATGAAATAATTTTAGAATTAGATAGTTTTACTGCTTTCAAAAGAATAAAATGTTGTAAGGTTGCTAGCTCAAATGCACCTAATCAAAATAGAAGAAAAAATGTTAGGAGATATGATTGGGTAGGTACAAGAAGGTGGGAAATCCATTGTAAATATCTTTCACTAGGCTACAATAACTAATTTCCCCTCCCCATAGCTATTTGACATTCTAGACTATCAGTCAAAGAGACTCAGGGCCCCAAGGCTCAATGACTGACTAGTTGAAAGTGTTAAGTTTCTATATTAATCCTAGAAATCACATCATTTTCCTTTCATGCATTCATTATCATGAAAAATCACCAGTAAATATCCCATTTTTTACTTAATGATGCTCAAAACCTCATTTGTTTAACTTACTACATCTCATGAAACATAAAACCCTCAAAATAGCATTTTGTCCTATGGTGAAGTGATGAAATTATCATTATGGAAGCTTGGCTTTAAATCTTCACTTTTCTTGGTTACAATTGTATGTTTTGAGTATTCACTTTCCCCTAGTCATATTAACACTTAACTTATTTATTAACACCCTATAAAAAGTCATAGTCATATTAATATAACTCCTTTTTATTAATTATCCCAAAAAAACCCTTATTATAAACTTTTTATGTCAAAGTTATTAATCACATGTTTAAATTAAATCCTGAAACTATCCCTTTGACATAAAAAATAACCATATCAGTATTCCCACCCCTATAGTAAATAGACACCTCCATAGTCTATTACTATATAATAAAAATAATATGCAAAAATTGCTTTATACATATTTTATATATGTTTAAATCAAAAAATATATTCCCTAATCCCATTTCCCGAATAAATTATTCTACCATGTAAATAGCCTCACGCTATATACATTAATCTTAAACCCTGGTTAAAAAATTAACCTGCCCCATGCCCTTTTACCTTATCTATAAACTTGGTTTATGTACATGAATCCTTTTTCCAAATAGTGTTGCCCAACACCACCACAAGTTATCCATAGCCGCCCGATCAATCATAAACTTCTAATCCAATGGTCCTAAATTAACGCGATAGCCAGTTGACATACCCCACCACTATATTCCTTTCCTAATGTCGCGTTAAACCTAGACCATAGATCTATCCTCTCATATCAACAGCTTATATGACATCCCGGTCCCACTTACCTTTTCCTATAGCTTAAAAAGCAATCCCAACTATTCGCATCATCTGAACAAATCCAATGGTGCACATTCCATATTGCGCTCCGAAAGTGATCGACCAATGTTTATTAAAAGTTGCGTGATAAAATTTGTTTTACCAAACCACCCTATGCTACGTGTTTGATTGTTATTCAATCACGTTCATATTGCCAAATACAGGTTACCACCAAAAGCCAACGCGAAAACTGCTGATGGTTTTTTCACTTGAAAAACAAACCGCCTCCCGCCTTTGGATAAGATCCACATTGAATGCATAAATAATAAATATGAATCAGAGTTTAAAAACCTTTGATTTATGATTTCTTTTATATATATATCTATTTGTGCATTCCCGACTAATAAAACTACGCCCAACTATGAAAGGCCTTTAGCCCAATCTTCAAGCCTATACCCTAAGAAAGCTAAGTTTGACCATATTTCCACTGTGAAGACCAATTAAGCCACTTGATGCACCTGTAAGCTGGACCTAGCCTCACATTCGGCCTCAACATCAGAAACCCTTTCAATCAGCCAGATATCTACATTTAAGGTATTTTCTGATAGATTAAAGCCTGCAAACTCAATTGTGAACCATTAATAATTAAAACAAGCTTTCAATTAAGATCTCACCAAGAGAAATGGCTTGAAAACACCAAAACATAGGCCAAACCCTAGCCAATTTTTCCCAGAAAACCCTGTTTTCAACTGTGAACCTTTTTAAAGCCAATTTCCTCAATTTTCACAGTTTAAAGATTAAATTCAAGGATCTGAACAAGTAAAACCTCTAAATTACCTTGATAATCCCTTTTTTCAATCAAACCCATTCAAAAAACCTTTGTTTTCTATTTTATGCTAGTTTTACATCTTCAGATAAACCTAATTGAGAAAAAAAGAAAAAAGAAAAAAAACCAAAAGAAGCCATCCTTAGCCTAAATTGCTCAGTTTCATCTTTGTTAAAGTAAATTACTCTTGCAAACAATCTAATCTTGCAGAAGTAAGCCTAAGAATTCCTAAAAAAATAGAGTTAAACCCTCCACAGACAGATCCCATTCCACAAGAATTTCAAAAAAGCCTTCAATCACCTCCCTGCAGACCTAGATTTCATTAACAAATTGTTTGATTTTTGTAGGTTATTATCATAATAAGAAATTGGGCCATCAGTTTCAATACTAGTTGACAAAAATTGTTTGTTCCAAATTCTCAGATTTTAAATCAAAAGCTTCATTCAACAAACAGTTTGTATACAAAGAAAAAATAAAATTAGGTTAGAGAGAGATCAGAATGACGAAATTTGCACAGTTAATGGTAAAAGTGAAACCAGAATTCACAATGACACTGAAAACATAATAGTCAAACAATATCAATGGTTAAAGTGTATCAAGTAAAATTTAGAGTGAAAGTTAAAACAAAGTTATAGAACAGTCAAAGGTAAACAATAAAATTAAATACAGAGGTAGTAAAATGGTAAAAAGAGATGAAAATACTTTCACCAAAAATGAAGTTTTTCCAAAGTGAAAGTAAAACAGTTAAAAGAACAAAAAGGTGAAAAGATGAAAAAGAGAGCAAGAAGGGACATTTTTTGCACAAATTTCTTGTTTAAGTCATTATTTTGCAGAAACTATTGTGACCAATCCAAGATGAATTTTGCAAAAATTAAGGAGGTTTATGTTCTTAATAGGTCCATATACAAAAATGTCTCTCACTTTTCTAACAACCATTATGGATTGGGAAATATTAAACAATATTGGAGAGCACTTTTTGTAGAAAATTCCTGTTAAGTCATCATGTTGCAGAGAATATTTTAGCCAATAGGAAATACATCTTACAAAAATGAAGGAGGTTGTAGTTCCTAAGAGACCCATATACAAAAAACTATCTCAATGTTTTCACATTTATTTCAGAATTATAGATACATGCACATCTTTACAGGTTATTTTTTAGACTCTGTAAAACTCTGTTTTACACATCCTTTTACAGAGCCTATTGTGGATAGTTGGAGCATAATTTTATGGAACTGAAAGAGGTGTATTTCACCAAAATATTTATCTACAATAACCTCTTTCACTTTTTACATATCTATTTCGGATTGAGAAATAAAAAGGTATCATTGAACCCCAAGTTTGCAGATTTGCTGGAGTAGATTGCACAAAGAAAGGAAACAATTAGTGACTTGGATGCCTCATCATCAACTAAGAGTTGAGATCAAATTCGAATTCTCTTATTAGTAATCATATATCCATGAGTATAGTGCCAAATAGGTTCATTAGTTTTGAGTGTCCTTTTACTTAAGTTCTATTTATGTAAAACAGTTGGAGATATTTGTAAAACAATCTTGATATTTTTTCAAGATATTCTAGTTTAGAATTTGTATAAATAATTCACTCTTTGAAGTATTTTGTGTGGAATAAAATATTTCAAGAATACTATAGACATTTTTTTTGAATACATTGGGAGTTTTTGTGAGTCGATTTCTAAAGCAGCAGACTGGAACTAAGTCCAACAGACATCATAACTTAGGATTCTTGTGCTGCTCAGATAAGTCAAATATTTTTATGTTTTCATTGTTTATATTTCTAAGTTCCATACATAAATTTAAATTTTTCTGTCTTAAATGATTGACTAGGAAATTTTATACAGGATTAGTGTCAAAAGCTCCATGTTTTTTACTAGTTATTCATTGATATGTTTTCTGCTAGTATCCGGACTTAAGAATCCTTAACTGCTCTTAGTCCCTTTTGACCACTTTATTTCATCTTCTTTTCTGTAACTTAAGGATCCTTCATTTCCCTTTTGTTCAGATCTTACCATTTCATCAAAAAGCCTATTTCCGAACCCTTTGAAGGTCATCTACCCTGCCCTTAGTACATTTTCTCTTTTGACCTTATTTCCCAGCTCTGCTTGCTAGGAAATTTGACTCCATAGCCCTATGGTCTGGTAGATCTCTTTGTGGTTTACCTTGAAGTACCTTTTATTCCCACCAAACATTCAAATAAAACCAATTGTCCAAATATAAATAGCCTAAAATCTTATAACAAAATCAAGCTAAATCTTGAGGAGAGATCCCTCTCCGAAATTTAGGAAGGCTAGATCCTGAATTTCAAAAGTAGGTTCTTGGTTACCTCTAGTAAGTTACAAATTTTTAAATATTTATGATAGAAAATTTACTAGATTGATAGCATTGTGCAGACACCATCTTTAAAGAATACATTGTAGCGTTTGTTTATGAGCTTTCCAATGAAGAAAATGTTACATTTCAAGCCAGGTACATAATATACATCTGGCACAAACTTTTGTTCTCCTTTTCTTGTGAGTATTTATACTCTTTCTTTTCCCATGACAAAGACCTTACTATCAATCCCTATTGTTACATCAAATTTAACATTTTCATCAAGATTGGCAAACATTGCTATGTTTCCAGTCATTTGGTTACTACAACCTAAGTCTAAGAACCATACATAACCTTGTCTATCTTGTGCTACATTACATGTTAATAGCGCATTCTTCTGGTTCTTTTATTCTTTTGTAAAATTAGCATTCTGCCTATTATTCATGTCATTTTTCTTTTTCCTACATTCATTGGCATAGTGCCCATATTTCTTGGAATAATGATATTGGACTTGGGATTTATCATACCTTTGTCCATGACCTAGATGTTTGCTTGAGCCTTAATTCTTCTTCTGATTGCTACCCCTTCCACTTGAACTTGCAAGGATATTTCTTCCTCTATTTTGGCTTCTACCTCTACCTCTGTTGTTTTCTCTACCTTGACCTTTGCCTCAGCCAAAAGACATTTGAGTCTTGAAAGCTTGTTCCAATGAGGAATCTATTCCTATGTCTAGTCTGTGTTCATGAGACATCATGGATGCACTAAGCTCATCCACTGTAAATAGTGAGAGATCCTTTGTCTCTTCTATTGCCACTACTATGGCATCAAATCTTGAGGGTAGACTTCTCAAGATTTTCTCCACTATTATTCTTTCTTCAAGTGTCTCTCCATGAGGCCTTATCTGGGTAACAAACCCAATAACATGATTGAAGAATGAGTCTACAGTGTCAGACCCTCTCATACAGAGAGTTTCAAAATCTCTCCTCAGTATTTGCAACTTTGTTGTCTTCACCTTCTCCATGCCTTGATAGGTTGTTTTGAGAATATCCCATGCCTCCTTAGACTTTGTTGTTTCTGTAATCCTTGGGAAAATACTCTCGTGCACTAATTTAAAGAGATAGAAGAGGTTTTTGTAGTCCTTCTTCCCATTATCTCTTAACAAATCTCTTTCTGCTACTGTCAAAGCAGCTAGCGCTACTACGTCTGTTGGTATTGGGTATCCATTCTCAACTAGCTGCCATATGTCTTGTGAAGAAAAGAGGGTTATCATCATCATTTCCCAATATTTATGGTTCTTCCCATTAAACTGTGGAAGTTATGGATTCGTCAAATTGGTGCCTGTTGTTGCCATCGTAACTGTGCAAACCAGACAATTTTCTTAACTATGTAAAAAAAATCAAATAGAAGCTTTCTCTGCTCGAGAAATCAGCTTCAACAAACTTCTTACAGCTTCTGTAGTGAAGAGCGATCTCTGCTTCGTTCACTGAGCACCTAGACTAGCTCTGATACCATGTTGGAATTTCTGAAAAATATCAAACACACTGAGGCAAAATAAAATTCTTCTTCCACAACACAGAGATTTAAAACAAATTGTAGACAGAGAGATGCTTTGAGACTTTCTACTTCATTGAAACATAGAAATATATTACAAAATGAGATTTTTTCTTTAGAATGAAGTTTTGCATTCACAAAAGAAATTATCTGGCTACTTCACACTCACAGCGCTTCAACAAAAACCTACTCTCTGCTCTCTGTCTTTTTTTCTGCCTTCTGGCTAGAAATTACAATACAACATCTTCACACTACACTCACGGCATATTACAATATATATATATATATATATATATATATATATATATATATATATATATATATATATATATATATATATATATATATATATCAAAATATATAACCAAAGTTAAAACATAAAGTACTGCGGTAAATAAAATTAACCCAACGTTAAAACTTCTAAAACATAATGTGGAAAATAAAAACTAAGTCAAAACATTAAAGAAACATTTTGTGGGGTTGTAATACTTTTCCAAAGGTATTTTCCTTATCCCCCTGGAATTTCTCTCATTGGTCAAGAGGAGGATGATGTCACCTCCTCCGGCGGGTCATCGCTCCTCTTTGGTGCCCATACTTGCTACACACCCAGAATGGAGCTGCTGTGTGATAAATGTGGTTGGCAAAGAATCGATGGCTGGTAGGTGCTGTTGATAAGTTCATGGTTGCTTGAAGATCAGATTTGAAGATTTCCACCACCTTTGCTGTCTTTCGATCTCATCAGAAATTTATGCTGTCATCCTTCAAACTCCCATCAACGTTTAATTCTCTATCTTGTTGTTCTGCTTCTGCCTATGTTCATTTGTTGTGTGCCGACAGTTGGAATTAATATTCCAACAGAACAATCGACTAGATATTTCAATGGTTATATTGAGAAATGTTGTGCAGTAAGGATACCAAGACATGAAAGTAACATTCGTAATGAGCATAGCACTAGAATCTTCATTACAATTTCTTTACATTAATTGAGAGTACATGGGGATCTAGTTTGAAAATTTTGAAATATGTTCTATGAATTTTGAGGGTGATTGGAGTGATGTTCATCTTGTGTCATGAGAACACTTCAGGGTGGCATGGTGGTTCTAGGGTAGGTTGTATCATGCAAAGAGGGTGGTCACGTCCTTTGTGTTAATGTTAATAAATCACATGCAATTGGAGAATCCTTTCAGCTAGGTGTCATAAATTACAGGGTCATGAAGAATCCTTTGGATAACAACTAGTAAATAATGTGTTAGGGAAAACATCACGTTGTGGCCTCACTTACATGGAATTAGCGAGTCCCTCTCCTTGAAACTCTTTATGAGGGTGTAGTAGTGTCGTACAAGTTGTAGCCTGTAAATGAAGGGATTGGAGCCTCCTTTATTTGTGGCTAAAGAATTGTAATAATTAATTTTTTTTAACAAAAGAGAAGACAATTAATAAAAAGCATTCAATGGTTTTTGATGTGGAGGGGGTTTTCAACTTAAAAACCTTGTGCTTATTGTCCTATCGTTATGCATTGTTTTATGCTGTTGTTTAATATTTTTTCTATGTGACACTCATTTATAATCATATTGATAAATGTTATCTAATTCTCTAAAAAATATTAATAAAGTGTTAATTTCTAAGAAATACTATTCACCCCATATTATTTTCCACACACATCACGCTTGGAGGTATTGCTTCATCTTGGGAAAATTCTATTACTACAATGAGTAATAATGACAAGTTTCCTACATTTGATGAGTTCCTCGGAAAGTATAGTCAAGAAGCCAAAATGATTTCCAGAGGGAGAATTTAGAAGCATGAGGAGGGAGAACATATTACCTTTATTTTACAAGGAAAGAAGAAGAAAGGACAAAGAGGAATGCATTACTCAAGAAAGTATGCTCCCAACAACTCCTCTCAATGGAAAAGAGGTGTATCAAAAGTCCAATACTAAAAGTTTCACAAACATGGCCACTATGCTTGTGATTATTTAGAAAAAAAAGAGCATAAAGATTTAAGTTCAATAATCACTCGAAAAAATATGATTATAGAGGAAGAATATAAGCTACCAATGTTGGCAGAGGAAACTATCATTACAGAAGGAACCAAAGGTATGATAATAATTCAGCTAAGACTCAATGAGAGTACTTTCTTCTTTCTTCCCTTTCTATTTCATCTCCTGCCGATTCGTGTGATAGTTGGTTGGTTGATAGTAGTGCTTCAAGGCACTTTAATCATTACAAAGAAACAATGTGGATCAAGGTTATACTTTTACTCTTCAAGAACTTTTATATGTATCTAGTTTAAAGAATAATCTTATTTCCATATCAACTTTAGAAGATAAAGGAATGAAATTTTCTATCATAAATGGTAAGTTTATCACTTGGAAATCAAGATACAACATGAGATATGCCCTCACTCCTAGATCTAGATGTGAAGGTCTATACAAAATCAATGGAAGACCTATTCATGCACTAATACACAATGACAATCATCAAAGTGAACTTTCGCACTGAAGGTTTTCTCACTTTCACTACAAAGAATTACCTCATGTGAGAAAGATGGTTTCTGGAATGCTGAAAATTAACTCTCATCATGATGGTGTTTGACAAGGATGTGCAAGAGGAAAGCAAGTGAAGGGACCATTCCTTTCACGAAAAATCAAAACAAGTTAGGTATTGCATCTTCTACATTCTCATTTATGTGGACCAATGCCTCTAGCTTCTCTTGGTGGTTACTTGTATTATATTATCTTTTTGGATGACTTTTCTCACAAAACGTGGATTTATTTTCTGAAAAATGAAAGTCAAGATTTTAATATGTTCAAAGATTACAAAGCTCTACTAGAAAAAAAATTGGAAAGCAGATCAAAAATTTCATATCTCACAATGGAGGAGAGTTCACCTCTAATTATTTAATTAACTTCTCCAAGGAAGTTGGAATAAAAAAGGAGACCATTGTACCATATAACCCAAAAAAAAATCATGTAGTTGAGAGAAATAATAGAACTATCATGGAAGAAATCAAAGTTATGTTGCATGATCAGTAATTGACAAAGTTTCTATGGGGAGAAGTTGTGAACATAATTTTCTATGTCCAAAATATATCTCCTCAACGTACCCCAAACAAAAAGATTCCGAAGGAAATACTCACTGGGGAGAGGCTTGAAGTTGGGAACTTCAGGCTTTTTGGATGTGATGTCTATTTCCATGTCCCAAAAGAGAAAATGAACAAGTTGGAAGTTTTAGGTAATAAATGTACATTTTTTAGTTATTTTGAGAATTTTAAAGATTACAAAATATATGTACCTAGTCAAATAAATATAGAATTTAGTAGGGATGTAACATTTGATGAAGATGAATCTCTTGGAAAAGAGAGGAACACTCCTCTTTCTACTTCTAATGTTGATAGTTAAGATGATGTATTTGAAATAAAAGAATATGCTAAAGATAAAATTTATCTTGTTGAGGAAGCCATGGATCCCATGGATCCTTTGGATCCTCCTCCATGTGATCCTCCTTCTAAAATGAGACCTTTATGGCTTCGTGACACTCTTCAATATGTTGATAAACATGCTTCCACTAGAGGAAATTTTAGAGAATGAAAGAAACATTCTTAGTTCCAAGTATATGTTGTAGCCATGAGAAAAATTATTCAATATTAATTGTGCACTTCTAAAGAAGATGTAAAGGCCCAAGTGTGGAAAGATGCAATATTTTAAGAATATGAATAAACCATTCATAATGATGAAAGGGAATTTTTCCTAAGACCCCAAGTAAAATTTTTTATATCTTGTAAATGGTAGTATAAAATTAAACATGCCGTTTGTTGACTTGTGAGTGTACAAGCTCAAGTCTTTGTGGGCACAGAGAGGAATAAGCACGAGCAGGGCCAATGATAATAAGAATGGTCAAGGAGAGCTCCACGCAGCCCATGTGGTGTGTTCCACACAATGTAGCCAAGAAAGTGGTGGTTTGGCTCCTCAAACTGCATAAATTCCCATTCTTCCAACTATTGAACATGAGGGAGGCCGTGGAACAGAACTACTAGAGGAAGTGACGTCAGCCAGTTGGCTGACGAATCAGAAGGGCTACAGGGGTTGAGATCTCGATCCGCGGAGAGGTTTTCCACCCAAATAAAGGCCCGTGGGGACCACTCGTCCTGCGATATAGCATGAAGCAACAGAAAGGTAGCACAGGTAAGGTAATAGTCCAGGTACGAAGTCGGTACAGTGTGTCAGGCACGTGGCCTCTCACCCACCCGGTTTCCATCGACCAATCCCCTTGTGCCATGTATCTTCCCATTGACATCCTCCTAACTTCAGCCCTCCAGTTCTCACCACTGTCCTTACCCTAAAAAAGACCATTTTACCCCTGATTTTCTCAATTAATCGCTCCTTCTCACCATTTACAGTTCTTACCAAGCTGAGAACCTGAGTAAAACTTCATAGCTTGTGTAGCTCTTTCCTCATGCCGCTCTCATCGCCTCACGTATTTGGTTGGTTCCCTACTATTTTATTTTACTATTTTTCTAATTATGGTTGAAATTATGAAGGAAACTGGTCCCAAAACCCCACAAGCCCAAGAGGCCTGAGTCACCCCCGGTCTCGAGCCACTCATGCACTCTCAAGCCAATTTTTGTGACACCACATACCATTTCAATGTAGCTAACATGTGGTAAGAGCTTTTGGGCTACAAGTGTAGGGGTGAAGAACTGTTTAGGGTTGTTTACTTAGGGATTTACTACCAGATTCACCCATTAGTCCATCATTTCCCTAAGTTTATAGCCTCGCTAGCTAAATTTTACATTGAGAGAAAAGTTCTTTTCTTTCCACACAGGAAAATTAAGATTCTTGAAATCACCCTTCAACTGATAAGGAAAGCCCTGTGTCATCCCTCTTCTCACGATTGCATAAAATTAACTAAGTTCACCCTCATGTTTCACTCCTTGAAACTTCCTATTAGAAAGCAAAGGGTTTTTCTTAAGCTAATTACTGTGTCTCACATGTCTACTCTCCCTCGCAATGAAAAATTCCCTCTCTTGCTCTTCCGTGAAACCACCCAGCCCATCCTAGCAGTCATTTCAGGTATTTTTGGGTTGGATAATGTGGGTTGGGTAACTAACTCCTGCCTAGGCATCCTACACCTCATGATGCATCCCTGGATTCCACTTGACATCCCCACCTTCTTCACCTCTTCCATCCAATCTCAATTCCAAGACCTATCAACTTCAAGTTGTTTTAGGCACTATTCTTTGGTGTTCTATTTGTTCCTCTTCATGCACACATACAAGTTCGAGGGCTTAGGCCTGGAAAAATTCTCTAGGAAAGGTGCAGATCCAAAATTCATTTCTGAATGGACCCTCTGAGTTTTCCAACTCCCCAAAAGAAGGGTATAAATGAAATTCATCATGGATTTAATTTCGAGTGCCTGTGAAATTATACATGGTAACCCTCCTCCAAGGATCTTCCCTGAAGAGAAGGATTTGCTACAGTTTAGTGAGACATATTGTGTTGTGGATTGGTATTTGTTTGAGAATCACACCAAAATCAATGTTTATGGTTCTGAAATTCCTCCTTTCCATATGTTAGTTTTCATGCCCATGAAAATTTTCTCCCTTGAGTTCATCAAGCAAGTCCTCATTATAGACCAAACTCATTTTGTGCCTGCGAAGAAGGGATATATTCTAAGGTTCCCGAGCACGGTAGGGTTGTTTACTATCAGCTCAAGGCATGTAGTTCCCCTAGCCAAGGTGCTACTACAGAAGATGAATCTCTTATAAGGAGATGTATGGAACTATGACCCTAAGGGATTCATTAAACACAAGAGGAAGAAGATTAAATCTTCGGAACATGAACATGAGCCTAGACCTCTAGTATAATGGAAAGCTAAATGTGATTCGTGGCCTTTGGATATAGATATGGAGGCCAACTCCCCAATTGCTGAAGGGAGAGAAGAGAGTGAACATAACAAGATGGAGGTCCAGAATTAAGGAAGTTATCGAATTGCACAAGATTTTATGGATGTGGAAGAGGAGGGACACATTAGCAAAAGGAAAAGAACAGAGGGACCTAAAGGATAGAGCACGTAGTAGCCCGACGAGGTGGTCTTGGAATATATTAGTCAGATGAAAGATAATTCGAGATTCCATGTCTCTTAAGACTCAGTGACCTTGAAGGGAACATTATAATATTCACAAATAGTCACACGTGGGGAAGGCCCTTATGAAATGGATACTATATCAAGAATGGACTAGCCATTGGGAGAAAAAATTGAAGCAAAGAACCATTCGACCAGGGAAATTTATAAGACAGAGTTGGCCCAGTAAGTAGACAGGAACCATACCAGGCTCTTGATAGATCTTGACGTGGAGACCGAACAGCTGGTAGTTGTAGTGCAACATTTAACTTCTCACACTTTTCCTTGAGGTTCCAAGTATAAATCCCTAGAAATAATACTCGAGATGGCTTCTATTCCACTCACTGACAAGTTAAATCTACACAAGGTTATTGGAGATATGCTGCATAATGAGGTGTTGAAGCACACTCTTGCTTTCTAGAAAGCTCAGAGCCGACTCAATAAGATGTCAACTACCCTAAAGAGAGAAAGGGTTAAATCAAAGGAACTTTCCAATAGGTTGGCATAATATAAGAAAATGATAAGGATTAAGGGCTCAGATCAAAATGTGGCCATGCAATCCCTGCTTTAGAAGACATCTTTGGAAGTGCAAGAGCTCCACCACAAGCTAAATATTCCTTGCTCGGAGCACATCGAAACAACATATTTGGCTCAAGTTGAGAAGGAGAAGGAAGCCCTCACATAGATTCTCATCTAGAACGATGAGGAGATAATGGAACTAAAGCAGAGCATGGTTCAGCTCCAAAAGGCGTAGGACAGTTATGTCTATTTGATTCAAGTTCTTGATGATCCACAGAATCCTTCAAAACACTTAACCAAGGCTCTAGTATAATTAAAGGCTTCAAAAGATGAAACCCCCACCGTGTGCATGTTATTAGAAGAAGGAAAGGCTGGTCTAGTAGAAAAGAAAAAGATAAACTTGTCCCTGCAAAAAACAATATATACTACTTGCAGGGATTCCCAAGATCTCAACAAATCAAGTGACTTGAAAGCGCAGCTGAAAGGCAACATGTCCTTGGTGGAGGCTAGACAGATGATATGGAGTGAAGTTTTCAAGGAGATAAAGGACCACTAGGAACACATCACATTTATAAATGATAAAAAAATGATATCCGTGATTTCAAGGTGCAACTGGATGCTGTTCGCCGAGAGGGAAATGAGAATGTGTTGATCGCGTGTCGATAAATACAATTCATCAACGAGCTCCCCATTGAGGAATTTTTCATGCGCGAAGTGGTAAACCGTTTTAGAATGGTGCTGGAGATCATGAAGATGATACAAAAGGAGGATGCACAGGTAAAGGTTGTTCATTATTTAGGGATAGTTACCATAGGGGTGGAAGCATTTGATCATGAGGGGAATAAAGTGGTGGAGGTAGGATTGTCATCTTGCTGGGACCCTTTAGGCATGATGTTCCATTGGGCGACATATGAGTAAAGGATGACTGAGATAAAATGCATGGCTGATTCGGTTCTAGAAAACACCTTCCGTCTTAAGGACGAGACTTTGGTGGTATCCCTCCGTAAGGAATTTCTATTACTTTCCAAGGTTAAAATGTTCTTCTCTGCCAACCTTGACTACTCAGAACTGACTTAGCTACATGCATTGTTCAATATTTTAGGCTCCGCACCCTTACCTTCGGATATTATATGGAAGAGGTGTTATGAGCACATGCATCCACCAGTTGTGTCCACTTCACAACCGAGGGTGCCTCTGTCATCTCACCATTCTGGTTCTTCTTCCACTCTGATGCCGCCACGCACTTCAACACCTTCCGCCACCCCACAACGCAACCGATGAAGATTTCAGGATTTGGCCCACGTGTCCTATATTTATTTTGTTGTTATTTACTTTTAAGTTATGATGTTTAGCTAGTGAAATCCCTATTTCACCCCTGTTTTTGTTATTTTCGATTACAAGAGAGTTTCTCATAGCACGCTGCAGTTGGACCATATCATTTTAATTTTTATATATGTACAGGAAGATCAAGAAATAATATATGGCTAAGAGCCTATAGAAGAAACTCTATAAGTAAGAAATTCAGATAGAATGAGCACATTTTGGATTTGTGGAAATTTTAGGGTCCATGCTGTATATTCTTCCATGTAATGCTATTTTGAGCTCTGAAATGCATATTCTGAGGAGATTTTTTTGAATGATAATATAAAATGACTTTGTCTGCGAATGGATTCAAATTCGGTTAATGAGTAGTATGTATGTGTTTATCTTCTATTTTTTAGTTTCTATTTTATGATTTGATCTTCCAAATGTCTCATGTGTGAAATGATAGATGTAAATGATTTAATTATGGAATTTTTATACATTCTCGTTGATGAAAGAAGACACTCATGCGTTAAGTCACTATGATTCCCTAATATTTCTCTCTCTAAGACTCCATATTCATTGATCTCTCATCTGCCACCTTTCTTCCAAATTCTTGAAAGGTTGGATTCTTATCACAAAATAATCCCATCTCTTCATAATTGCTTCTCCTAATCCCTCTATATAATCACCACATTACATTGAAAGGTATGTTCATTAGTCCTTCACTTGGCCATTTTTAATAATCTTAGATGCATGTAGCCCCCACACCCATTTTGAGTGCTGATTAGTTTACATGAATCTTAGTACCAATATTCCTCACCTCTCCTGAACCACAGTCCCATGAATCCTAACAAAATATGCATTCAGAGGAGACCTAAGCTAAATGAATATAAACCCTCTGATTTTAAGATGTCCTAGGCACTAGTCTTTAGAAAATCACGGCTATCTCGAGGAGTGACAACAAATTTTTGGAACCCTTGTCGGGGATCGAATTGGAAATATATTTTTCCCCTTGAATACAACAAAATTTACACCCTTCAAACCGTTGAGCAAGAAGGGCTGGGAGTTGCATAACCCTCACCTTGACGACTCCACTGTAATAAAGTTAAAATCGATAGTAATCATGAATTTCATAAGGCCACATACCTAATCAGATACCTCCCATTTTAGAACCCCCTCGTTAACTGATCCTAGGAAAGTCATATTCAAAAGAGTCTCGGAAAAAAGAAAATCGGGCTAGACCAGCTTGCCTCTTTTCTCTCTTCAAACTTCACACTGTTCGTCTCAAAGAGCTGATATATGTGGTCAAGGGTCTATGTTCTGAGTACTAGAATACCCTCTGGAAGTCTCTTGTCTATCTGATCCATTCATAAAGGATGAAGCACAGTCATTTGATGCCTCTATCCCTATTTTCCATCCTACTCCCGAAGCCGAAGAGGTAAAAGAAGTCTTGTCTTTCCAGAGGAAATTACAAACCAAACACAACTCCCCCATTTATCTGATACCTATTTTCCCCCACACCTTCCATCATCAACTCAAATCCATACTCCACCACCAACACCTCCTCAGATGGATGTGCCTGGGTTGCTGCTGAACAAGTACGCCCCATTGGCCTTTCCTCAGCTACTAAATGACATGCCACAGGACTACCTTAAGTGTCTACCTCATTTTATATGGGAAGATAGCTCTATAGAGTAGAGACAAATAGAGAATTTATGAGACATATTTTTGTCGTATTGAGGCTCTTCTTCCCATCCTTGGATGGTGAGCGTGGAAATGGTTCAAAAATTTGGACAACAACTCAGTGTGCACTTGGGAGGAAATGGAGAATCGCTTTACACTGAAGTGGGGGGAGAAGCGGAACCATGGTTATGTTCTCACATATTTTAATGCATTAGTAAAGAGACATAACACACATCTAACTGATTTTATCAAAAGGTTCAACAAACTATATAACAATTGTCCCATAGAGATAAATCCCCCCAAGCTATTGCTAAGGTAGTTTTTGTCGGAGCCTTTGAACTAGAATTTGGGTTCACCTTAAGGGAAATGAAGTTTGCATCTCTAGGTCAGATCCAGAGTGATGCCTTGGAAGTAGAAGATTTTTTTTCCTCTACCAGGAAATTTAAAGGGAAAGAAGATGAACAAGTAAGAAGAAAGAACAAAGAGGAAGCCACTACCTCGAACCAAGAAAGAGAACCACAGGAGTTCAGAATAGAGGAAATGAAAAACTTAATTAAAAACCTCTCAAATAAGCTAGTGAAGCTCAAGCTAGAAGCTAAAATCTCTCTCCCTCGATGAGATTAGATGATTCGCAAAAAGCGATTCAATTTTCAGTACCATAAGACTCCTCTGCAGCTGCTACAGCGTGATACGAAAGAGAAACAACATCATATCTATCCCCTTTTGTATTTGGAAGCGAAAGCATAAGGGAAGATTGAGGAAATTATAGACACTCAAGAGAATGAGTTTTTGTCCTATTGTAATGAAAAAGTAGGTGAACTCACTCTCCAAGAAGAGGTGGAAGAATCAGATTTTCCTCCTGAAGAAAAAGATATTGATAGTTATTGCAGGCAGTTTCTAGATTTCATGCAGGCTCAACTCCATAATAAATACGACCTTAGGTCCTCTCGTAAGAGAACTTGCATACAAGAACAGAATGAGGAGCATGTATCAGAGAATCGATCCCCCTGTATTTCTTTAGTTAAGGGAAAGAAACCACTAGAAGAGACAGTCCACTAGAAATCCACTACATCTACCTCCATGAGCCAAGATCCCAACCCTCCAAAGATCAAGAAGTCTCCCTCTCCACCTCTGAATTAACTTGACCAGTCTAAGGAGCATGCTGAAATAGCTGTTGCGGATAAGGGCCCAATTGCCTTCAATCTCCCAAAGGAATTAGATAAGGTCAAAATTCCAGTCCCCCGAGGTAAGCTATTGAAATGGTTGTCATACAAATGCCATGTATCTCAATTCATGCATCCTCGTGGTGTCACTCCCTTACTAGATAGCCTAAATATAGATGAGGAATGAATCATGGTAATTTTTTGACCTCATGTATAAGAGCACGACTCATCCACACCTCCGTTCTACGTGACCTTGGTAATACATGACCTACTGTTACATAATTGAATGTTTGATTTTGGGGCATCACATAACCTTTTTCCATTGTCTGTCATGGAGAAACTCGGGTTGCATATTAGAAGGCCATATAAATATTTGTATTCATTCAACTCCAAGAGGGTGAAATGTTTGGGGATGATAAAGGAATTGGTAGTGAGCTTGGCACAGATCCCTGCAAAGAGTGTAGTGTCATAGCAGGAATTCCAACTCGGTTTGGTATGTTGCTATCTAGGTCTTGGGGATCCAAGATTCGAGGATAAATAAAGCTTGACTTAACCTATGCCACTATCGTTGTATTCGGTGGAGAGGAGAGAAGGTTGTACAGAGAGTCAAGGTTTGTGCAAAAGGTCACCCAAGCTAATGGTTCAACCAACTCTCCAGTATATGGTAAAGAAGGTGAATTCTCTTTCCTACTGTTGGAAGAAGACGAGATGCTCCTCCAAGAAACAAGGGTCTGCCCACAAAAATAGGTTGACTTCGAAAAGAAAGAAGCGAATGATATTTGGACTTTGCAATTCGATGGAGCTTACTCAATGGAAGGAAATGGGGAAGGTTTTTTTCTAATATCTCCTTAAGGTTGCTTGATTCCCCTCTCCTTCAAGTTAGAATTAGAAGCCACAAATAATGTGACATAGTATGAAGCATCATTTTTAGGATTGTAGGCATCAAGGAATATGAACATATAGAGCCTCAAGGTGTTTAGGAATTCAAAACTAGTGGCAAGGTAAGTGAGGAATCAATGTCAGACAAAGCATCCTCGCCTCATGAC
Organism: Pinus albicaulis; assembly: GCA_034641835.2. Classification (NCBI taxonomy): domain Eukaryota; kingdom Viridiplantae; phylum Streptophyta; class Pinopsida; order Pinales; family Pinaceae; genus Pinus; species Pinus albicaulis. Next base: position 429,366,875 of record CM076573.1, on the reverse strand, counting down.
TTACAGGAATGAAGTATGGGATATGGTTGAATTTTTTTTCTTGGCATTTAATATTCAATTTATGCCCAAGGACAGAAATAGAATGGCAGATTCCCTAGCTGTGGCAGATAGTAACTTTCTCCCTACCCAAAATCTACTACTCAGATACGAAGTAGAGATGCGGTACCACCCCTCCATCCTAGACAATATTAAACACTAGTAGGTTTTTGAAGACGAGGAGCAGATCAAGTGCTTCAAGGATATGGTGGGGGAATTGTCCAGTTTACTAATAGACCTAGGAGACAAGATTGAAATAGAAGAACCAAAGACAAAGTGGGGGGAGACTCTGGTTGGACACAGAATCCTGCAATTGAAAGGAAACGTTATCCCCATAGACCTAATACCACTAGAGATACTTTTTGAAAAAAATGACATCCCAGTGAAATCAAATAGGGAAGTGCTCGAAAAGCGATTCAAGGACCTAAATATTGGCATAGAGGAAGACTCGAAGTTGATAAATTTGTCAAAAGAGATCCCCAAGGAATATTAGGGGAAATACCTAAAATTGTTCAAGTCTTATAAGGATGTATTCTCCTAGTCATACCAAGATTTGAAGACCTTTGATGTGGACTTCATACAACATAAAATCCATCTTAAGGAAGATGACAAGCCCCATAAACAAAACCTAATGAGGATTAATCCACTCCTCCTCCCTGCCATTGAGAAAGAAGTGAAGAATTTGTTGCAAGGAAATATTATTGTCCCTATACAGTATTCAGAGTGGGTAGCGAACCTGGTGCATAGATTTCTGAAACTTGAACTGGGCTTAGCTCAAATATAAATACCCCCTCCACAGAATGGATCACATCCTCTAGAAGGTGGTGGAATCCTCTCATATCTCCATGATGGACGGGTTCTTGGTATATAATTAGGTGGCAGTGCTTCTAGAAGATTATAAGAAAACATCATTCACCACGCCCTAGAGAACCTTTATGTATGGCTGAATTCCCATCGGCCTCATAAACGTCGGCTCTACCTTTCAACACGTGATGGATATCTATTTCGTTAGGGAGCAAGACAAGTTCATGGTGATCTATCAAGACGACATCACCATCTTCTCCAATACTGGTGCTAAACACATAGAGCACCTTAGGCGTACCTTTGAGAAGTTCCGCAGGTATGGTTTATCCCTAAAACCTTAGAAATCATTATTTTCTCAAGAAGGGAAGCTGTTGGGACACATAGAAAGAAGAGAAGGGGTAAAGATTGATCCAAAATAGGTGGAGGTAATAAATTGAATTCCTCTACCAAGATATAAGAAGGAGGTGCAAGTATATCTGGGAAGAATAAATCTCTTGAGAAGGTTTATACCTAATTATTCAGAGATCGTTAGAAGCATCACCAAAATGTTGAAGATGGATAATGAAGTGAAGTGGACATACCAATCAAGGGAATCCTTTGTCAAGATCAAGCAAGCCATTGCAGAAGCCTCAGTTTTTTCTGGCCCAGATTATCATAAGTTGTTCCTGATCTTTTCATTTTCATTGCCTCACACATTCGTTGTAGTAATTTTGCAAAATAATGGTGAAGGACATGAACAACCTATCACATTCTTTAGTCGAGTCCTTAGGGACGCGGAATTAAGATACAACATATTGGAGAAACAGGCATACACTTTGGTTACAACCTTAACACTAGTGGAAAATAATGAAATTAGTGACTAAGTGACTAAAAACGTTAGTTACCATAATTATTTCAAGTGAATTACTACTAAATTTGAGCAATTTTAAGTGACCAAGCTAAAAATGACTAACTTAAATGACTAATTTAGTATATGGATACAATATACGACTAGATAATAAGTGACTAAACTAAAAGCGACTAACTTAAATGACTAATTTAGTCTAGGACTAAAATATATGACTAGATAATAAGTGACTAACTTAAATGACTAATTTAGTCTAGGAATAAAATATATGACTAGATAATAAGTGACAAAATTAATGATGATGAACGTAAATGACTATTACAATCCAAGAATAAAAATATGACTAAATAACGAGTAAAACAAGTATATGAATTAGTCATTTATGTTAGTGATTTTTAAGTGTGTCACCCTGGAAATGGAAAATTGTAGTTTTGATACCGAAGTGTCACATTTCACTACAAGGGTCATTGAATCCATCTTCAATGTTAAAATTTTTGAGATTTTTGGGTGGAATAAGATGTTCTCTAGCTCCGAACTTTTGTGGAGGAGCTGGAGTACATAAGATATCCAAGACCCAGAAAGCATTTGGATAAGTTTCATTTGGTATGATAGTTATTCAAATAATTAAAAATTTTAATTAAGGACCCTAAGTCTAACTTACGAAAATTAAAAGATTAAATTGAATTAAATAAACATGTGATGAGAATGTTCCAAGTGACATGGATCAAGTAACTTCTAATCTTAGCTATTGATTAGAGATTATATCATAGTAATTCTTTCTGCAACAAGAAAAGTATAAGAGAAGGGCTCAGAGTCAATTGGAGAAAACACATTGGCAGAGCACTGAAGCTAAGCTGAAATTCTAGGGTGTGGTTTTATAATAATTTCAAGGTGATTTTGCAGTGCAGCGAGGGGTAGTATTTGCGAGGGATTCTGGTCCAAGACCAATAATACAACAATGGTAGAGAGGTAGCATATCAAGCAGTGCAGAGTCAAGCCAGTGTTACGCATTTCAGCCAAAGTCCAGTCAGGGGTAGTGCAGAGGTATTAGGAGCCCTTTAGGACTGATGTAGACCCATTTAGGGCAATGTAGGGGTAATGTAGCCCTAAATAGGGTGACACAGGCCCTTCCAAAGTAGTGTAAAGGCTAACACAGAGGCTTGAGGAGGAGCACTGGGGTTTCTAATGGGCCAAAAAGGGCTCGAGTTCTATAAATCTCGTTTGAGGGTGTGAATTAGCCATATTTTCTATCTCTGAGTGAAATAGGTATTACTGCCGCATTTTTCTCTATACGGCCAACCATGTATGGTGCCCAGAAATTGTTGTATTCATATTATGCATAATAATAAAACCCTCTAGAGCTTGCTACACCGATTTTCCCGGATTGGGTTTTTTTGGGGACATTTGTCCGAAAAATTTGTGTGTCACTTTGTCATATGTGCGTTATATTTAGTAAATGAACTGTATGTGTAGGTTGCTATTTGTGTTTACTTCATTCATTTTCTTAATATTCATATTAATAACGTGTATGATTAATCATGTAGGAGAAGCAAACCATTAGCAGTAGGTTTTCTTAGATTAATAATTTTTCACATGGTATCAGAGCATTGTAGATCAAGTTGAATCTCCATAAAAATGGTTGAATATGTTTTTGCTACAAAGTGGCAGCTAAAGCAACAAAGATCCAAAAAGTGCAGCGCATCAGCAGGAGGAAGCAGTCCTAGCAGAGGCCACACAGGGGTTGATGCAATCCTAGCTCAGTGAAATAGAGGCAGTGCAGAGCCTTCCAGAGTGACAAAGGAGTACCCTGCATTGCACAGAGGTTTCGCTGAGCCAATCTGCTCATGCAGAGGCTAGCCAAAGGGACAAATTTCAATTTCGAGTTGATGTGCAGAGTTGTCGTAGTCCAGAAGTAGAATTTCAGATCTTCAAAAGTTGTTGGTGTGGTGGAGGTTCTGCCAGTGCAGAATCGTGCCTATTTAAGTTGACAAAGAGCAGAAGGAGAATAATAGCTCAACATATTTTTTCCAAAGAAATCTGAGGATCGATCAGGAGGGTGATCGAATAGGGCTCATTCAGAGGATTTGGATAATTTCCAAGGAGGGAAGTCAATTCTCAGAGGGAGAAGTTACTATAGAGGGTGCCTTTCACCAAGGACCCTAGATCCAGGCTTCTATTAAAGAGTAGCAACAACAACAGGAAGACCAGTATATGTTTCAATATATTTTTTCTGAGCTATATGGTGCCATACGGACTGTGTGATTAGGATAGGTTGGACGGCTTCTCCAACTTTTCTATCTAGAAGACCATAATCCTAATGGTCCTAGAGGCATACACATTACGGGAGCATGGAGAAAGCACCCTTCCTACACCAACCAATGCTTCTCTTATTGTGAAGCATAATGAGGCAAAAGCGCATTCTAAGCGCTTCATCATGGACGGGGTTAAGGATGATGTGGTCCCACACATAGCCAAGAAGAATACAACTAATGTTATGCGGACAACATTAACCACTATGTATCAAGGGGAATATGTCAAGAAGAAAATGCTTCTCGAGAAACATATGAGGTTATTTGGGATGAATAAGGGAGAGGAAATTGATCATTTCCTCTTCAGGTTGCAGTCGATTTTGGATCAGTTGATTGTGTTGGCAATATGATGCAGAGTGTTGTCCTTGATGGCAACCCACTTGATGAACATGATGGCAACCTACTTGACGAAGTTGTTCTTGATGAGCTTGCTAAATAATGTAAATCTGATGTATCTACAATCAGTACAAAAGATAATGATGAAAGGAATTTCAGCATGTGCCAGAACATTGATTAAAAGTGTGTGTCTCAAGGCATGCGCGGGTTTGTCTAGGCTAAGTAGCGTATGCAACGGAGTGCGTCACAAGTCGCATTAATATGCTCAAATGTGCACCTAAATATATGAAGCAAGGGAGTAAATACATGGTTTGACCCATTGTATGATAATATTGGATTGTATGAGATCCCGAGTCCAGGAATACCATTGGAATTCATGGTTTGGCTCATTATTTGATTGATAAAGGTAACCTATATAAGGAGAAGGAATTCATTGTGAAAAGTGTGCATGTGTCTGGGCTTTGATGAAGACTTCACTCTGAAGTATATCTGTATGGTTGAACCCTGTTCCTAATTGATAGATCTGAATCTATGATGCACCTAAGAACATGATGAAGGCTCAAGATCTCCAGATCTAGAAATGGTGAATGTCAAGGATGATCTGAAAAGAAGTAAAGAAGACCTGGCGCAATCCTGTTGAAGAGATTGAAGAAATCTGGGTAAGTTCATAGATCTGGTCTGTACTGCAAATTTTATCTTTTATAGATCTATACACAGGATCGTTTCATGAAAAGCGCGTGTATACGCGGGTCTGTGGAAGGAAAAGCGTGTATGTGCAGTTAGGTTTTTTCCCTAAAAAATGCACTGAAGTATACGTGGGTTCGTCTTCTGGAAAGCGCGTATATACGCGAGTCTGATTAAATAAAAGCGCGTATGATTTCTAATCTAATGGTTGCTGAAGGTTGAATGTGTTTCTGCATATATATTAAAATGCAGGTTATGTATACGTATTACGGTTACGATGGTCTCAGCAATGCTGTTTTGAAGCAATGAGCAAAGGTATGATTGATAAGTGATTGTGTTGAAGCATTTGTTTGATCAGTTTAATTGATGAAATGTAGTGCAGGTGGTGCGAAATTGGCTGGTTAGGTTAGGGGTAGTAACTAGGCTTCAGGGAGAGAAATTTTGGTAAGCAAGTTAGGGTCGTAACTCCCTTCCGGGAGAAAGGCTGGTAAACAAAGACGGGGGTTGTGGCTCCTTCCGGGATAGTGGTAACGAAGAAAATTGTGTCTGTGAGGGTGGGTGCCTGCGTGCTGGTTTGAGTCTGCACCAGTACATGATTGTAAGAATTTTTCTTAATAATAAATTTTGAAGGCTGAAACAACGGCAGCGGTGGTTTTCTCCCGAATTGGGTTTCCACCTAAAATCCTGGTGTTCATGTGTGTTGCATATATGTGATGATTATTACAGTACATCTTTTACTTTTATTTGTTTTCTAAAATATTTGATGAATAAATAAAGCAATGATGGAGTTGAGATTCAAACACATAATTGAATCTACGGACATACGAGGTTACGCTTAAAGAGTTATCCGCATGTATATGCTAGTTACCTTCGATGAAGTAGCGTGTGGGTTTAGAAGTGAAAAAGTAAGGTTAATACTTTTAAATACGGATTCCACCCCCCCCCTCTCAGTATTTTTCCCAACAATTGGTTTCGGAGCAGGTCCTTCTGAAAAAGCTTAGCCGCTAGAAGGAAGATCAAGCAAGATGAACTATCAAGAAGGAACAGCATCTATCAAGCCTCCGCTCTTCAATGGAAGCAATTTAATCTTCTGGAAAATGAGGATGAGATCCTTTCTTCAGTCTATGGGAGCATATGTATGGGCCATTGTTGAACAAGGATATCAATATCCAGCTGCTACACCAACAGATCCAACTGAAAGGAAGAATTATGAATCAAATGCAAAAGCGGTCAATGCTATAACAGGAAGTCTAACAGAATCAAAATTTTTCAAAGTCATGCAGCTGAATACAACAAAATAAATATGGGAAAAAATCATTCTGAGTTATGAAGGTGATGCAAAGGTAAAAGTGCAAAACTCCAAACTCTCAAAATTGAATATGAAAATTTAAAGATGCATAGTGATGAGAGTATTTCCAATTTCTTTTTACGTCTTGATGATGTTGTAAATCGTATGAAAAATCTGGGAGAAACAATAACCGAAACTACTTTGGTTGAGAAAATTTTGAGATCGCTAACGGCAAAATTTGAGTCAAAAGTCTCTGCTCTTGAAGAAAAACAGGATCTTCAAAATCTTACTGTGGTTCAACTTCATGGCATACTGACTGCATATGAAATTAGAAGAGGAGGACCATCTAAAGTCAAACAAGCTCTTTTTAGAGCTTCTACAAAAGGGAAAGAAGTACAAGAAGCATAAGGATCAGGATATATTTCAGAAGAAGATGAGGCAAATTTTGTAAAGAAACTTCAACTTGGTACAGGACGGTTTAGAGACAAGCTTCCTTTCAAATGCTTTAATTGTGGAAGAGTTGGTCATTATGATGCTAAGTGTCCTCACAAAGAAACACCTGCAAAAGGAAAGGAAGTAGCTAGAAATAAGAACCGGTCTAGCACTAGAAGAAGTTACTATACTCATGATGACAGGGATGGGGTATCTGATAGTGAGGAATAATGTGAACAAGATCTTAGACTTCTCATGGCTTTTGAATCTAAAGAAGAAAATGATACTTTTTTGGATGCTCTAGAGGACAATGATTTTCTTGAAGAGAACAATCAACTCAAAATACGCTTAGAACAAAGCAGAATTCTCTTAGAAGAATATAAAATTCTCTTAGAAGAAAGGAAAATAACCATCGAGACTCTGGAAAAGCAGGTTGAAGAGGCAAAGAAACACAATGAGAAATTAGAATGTGAAGTGGTAAGTGTAAGAAAATAATTTGAGAAAGCAAAGACTCTGAATTTCAGATTTTCTAAAGGATCTGAAACCTTAGATGAGATTATCAAGGTACAACGTTCTCCTCTTATAAAGACAGGTCTTGGATATATTGGAGAATCTTCTCAAGCTTCAGCACCAAATTATCTAAAAGCAGCTACAACTGGTTTACAAAATTCTTCCACTCAGCAAGGGAATAAAGAATCTTTACAAGTAAAGCATGATCATCTTAATACAAGGAACACTAATAGGAATATCTTTCAAAGAAGCCCCAATCAACAGGTAAATTCAAGTAGAAGATTTCATGAACGCAGAAATTTCTTCTTCAATGGACAATGTTTCTCATGTCACAATTTTGGCCATAAAGTTGCTCAATGTGTTGCATATAAAACCATCATGACAAGAGAAGCAAGAAAGAAAAGGGTTGATATTGAAACAAAGAAGAATACCTATAACAAATTTTCTCCTCTTCTAAATGAAGCTGAATGTGCTTATTGCAATAACTATGGGCATGAAGAATCTGAATGCAGGAGCAAAGTTCAGCCAAAAGAGCATCTTCCTTCAAAATCCAAAATATGGAAAAAGAAGGAATCACAGGTTGAAATTGTGGCATAGCGCTATTTAGATCGTGAAAAATCGTGTTTACATTGATAGTATGGATGCTAGAAGACATAATGAGTGATAACCACAAACTTCATACATATAGTGCTCTGAAAAAGGAAAAGAAAGGGTGCCCAAAATAGTACTCTATTTGGCATGTAAGGAAAAAGGGTCTATGTTTTTTAAAGAATTTTCAGGGGTAATGATATCATGTATGGATGGTTAGTATAATCGGTAGTGTAAGTCAAATATTGACGATCGAGTGAAGTTTTCTTTGGTTAAAATGTGTGGTTAAATGATCTTGATACGAGGTAAAACAATTATAAAAAAAAATAATGACTTTGTATGTGTTGGAGGTACATGGTATAATGCTTCTTGGGTAATCTTAGAAAAAAACTGGCTATAGCATAGAAGGTTGGAGCATCTGCTTCTACTCTCAAATCAGCAAGTAAAGCATACAATGTTGTTCGTGGTCTTCCCAATATTTCTCTACCTGAAAGTATCATATGCAAATCATGTCAATTCGGTAAGCAAACCAGAGTGCAATTCAATGCCAAGGAAGGATCGTCAAGTAAGCCCCTTGAACTCATTCATACTGACATATGTGGACCTATGAGTAAAAATTCACCACGTGGTGAAGAATACTATATATTATTCATTGATGATTTCTCTAGAATGTGTTGGATTAGGTTGATCAAACACAAAGATGAAGCATTTGAAAAATTTCAGATCTTCAAAGCGCTGGTTGAAAATGAATTAGATCTAAAAATCAAGTGTCTTAGATCTGATCGAGGAGGAGAATATACATCAAATGAATTCTTTGAATTTTGTGAACAACATGGCATAAAAAGACAGTTTTCTATAGCAGGCACTCCACAACAAAATGGCGTAGCAGAAATAATGAATAGAACAATTCAACAAATGGCTAGAGCTATGCTTGATGATTCCAGAACACCTAACATTTTTTGGGGAGAAGCAGCTCACACAGCAGCAAATATTCTTAACAAGGCACATGTTAGGGTAAATAGTGACAAAAATCCATATGAAATCTGGTATGGTAATTCTCCCTCTGTGAAACATTTTAGAGTTTTTGGAAGTAAATGCTTTATCAAAAATAATGATGAAAAGCTTGGCAAGTTTGAACCTAGATCAGATGAAGGAATACTTCTTGGTTACTCATCTACAAGCAAGGCATACAAATGTAACAATAAAAGGCTTCGAAAGATTGTTGAATGTATTGATGTTGTTATTGATGAGTCTCATGCAGTCCCTAAAGAAGAAAGACAAACAACAGAAGAAGATGATGGTGACTTTTGTCCTTCTACATCAAGTAGAAATGATATAGACAGTGGATCCAATGAAGAACCTGAAGATGATCTATCTGAAAAAGCTCCATCCAGATATGTTCAAAAGAATCATCCTGAATCTCAAATTTTGGGAGACAAAGAATCAGGTGTACGAACAAGGAGAACTCTTGTGGGATCTTCTAGTCATCTGGCACTTCTATCCACAATTGAACCACACAATGTCAATCAAGCTAGCAAAGATGAATGTTGGAAGCAAGCCATGAATGAAGAGCTTGATCAAATTGAAAAGAATGATACTTGGGAATTGGTACCAAGACCACATGATAAAAATATCATTGGAACTAAATGGATTTTCAAGAACAAGTTAAATGAGAATGGGGATGTTGTAAGAAACAAAGGTAGATTGGTTTGCAAAGGGTATACTCAACAAGAAGGTATAGACTTTGAAGAAACTTTTGCTCCTGTAGCTAGACTTGAAGCCATAAGAATGTTTCTTGCTTTTTCAAGTTTTCAACAAATCAAAGTTTATCAAATGGATGTCAAATCTACTTTCCTCAATGGTGATCTAGAAGAAGAAGTTTATATAGAACAACCAGAAGGATTCATTTTGGGAAATGATGAAAATCTTGTTTGTAGACTTAAAAAGGCTCTATATGGTCTCAAACAAGCTCCAAGGGCATGGTATTATCGTCTTGACAAATATCTTCATCAACAAGGATTTTCAAAGGGGTCTACTGATAGTAACTTATACACAAAATTTGAAAATGATAAACTATTGATTATGGTTTTATATGTTGATGATATGATTTTTGGAAGTAATGAAGAATCTATGAGTCGGTAATTTGCTTCTGTCATGTAGCAAGAATTTGAAATGTCTTTACTTGGGGAACTAACATTTTTTCTTGGCTTACAAGTGCATCAAACTACAGAAGGTATATTCTTATCTCAAGCAAAATACCTTAAGAAAATTCTGAAGAAGTATGGGATGGAAGAGTGCAAACTTGTAAGCACACCAATGGTAACCGGATGTAATCTCAGTTCTCATGATGATTCTCCCACGGTGAATCAACCAGAATACAGATCTATGATAGGAAGTCTTTTGTATCTCACTGGGACTAGACCGGATATTATGCGTGCAGTTGGGATTGTTGAACGATTCCAAGCCAATCCAAAAGAGTCTCATCTTCAGGCTGTCAAAAGAATATTCAAATATATACAAGGAACTCAATACTTTGGGCTATGGTATCCAAAGAATGCTGATCTTACTCTTCATGCTTACACTGATGCAGATTGGGCTAGAAATGTTGATGATTGGAAAAGCACAAGTGGTGGTGCATTCTGTATGGGGCCTCGGTTGGTATCTTGGTTCAGCAAGAAGCAAAGCTCTATTGCCTTATCTACAGCAGAAGCAGAATATGTGGTTGCCGCATCATGTTGCACTCAACTTCTCTGGAGGATGCAAACCTTACAAGACATTCAAATCAAATGTTCACCTCCTATCTCCATTATGTGTGATAATACAAGTGCCATCAGTATTTCAAAGAATCCTGTTATGCATTCCAAGACCAAGCACATTCCCATCAAGTATCAATTCTTACGTGAACAAGTGCTTGAACAAAAGGTGAAGTTGGAGTATGTTCCCTCCAAAGAACAAGTTGTTGATATATTTAGCAAACCTCTGCCCAGGGAAGCATTCGAATATCTCAGACAGAAGCTGGGAATGGTCTCTGCCTCTCAGAAGATCATATCTTCTTAATTTCAGAAGATTAAATTAGATACGCGGGTTTCCTGAAAGACAGTCGTGTATATACGCGAGTTAATACACAGAAAACCACGTATGGGTGGTTGCTGAAAAAGTTTCTGGGTCAGCATTCTTCAACACAAGCTATGTTGCTATTTGGTATCTCTGATGCTGTATGGCTTCTCTGGTGATGTTTCAGCTCTTATATTTCTATTCCATTCTCTGATATTGGGTGAAGATGCCTTGATGATTGGCTGTTGAAAGTGTTCAGGTTACTCAAGCTAAGGAGGAGTTTTGGTCATATGGTAAGGATGCACAGTTTCAGGGGGAGCATTAGCCTGGCTGAGAATAATGCATTGTTGGCATTATGATGGTTCTGAAACTTGATCTCTCTCTTGAGGTCTTTTTGGTTTTGGTTGTGAAAAGTCATACTTGTATTTTGATGAAAAGGTCATGTTGAGACCCATGATGTAAATTGTAATATTCATTCATGTAAGGACTTGTCAAAATGTGTAAACCCACTGGGTTGGGTATTTGAGTCGCATATGTAAATCCACTTGGTTTGATCTTTGATGTAAGTATGAGTCTTGGTGATAGGAAGGTCATAGAGTCATGTACTTCATTGAAAAATATGTTTGAAGATTCAGCATGAACTCAGGGGGAGCATGGTAACTTCAGTGCACATCAGATCTGCAGAGCTCTTATGTCTACATGAGGAGAAAGACCTTGTGTTGGTTTTGATTCGCCCTTTGCCCTTGATGTCAAAGGGGGAGAGTGACATGGTGTTTGAATCAGGGGAGAATATCATGAATAATGGTTGTGCTTAATGTATCTATCTGTTATGGTGATCAAACACCATCGTGGTTGCCATCAAGTCCAAAGGCGGAGATTGTTGGCAATATGATGCAGAGTGTTGTCCTTTATGGCAACCCACTTGATGAAGATGATGGCAACCTACTTGAGGAAGTTGTTCTTGACTTGATGAGCTTGCTAAATAATGTAAATCTGATGTATCTACAATCAGTACAGAAGGTAATGATGAAAAGAATTTCAGTATGTGCCAGAACATTGATGAAAAGTGTGTGTCTCAAGGCATACGTGGGTTTGTCTAGGCGAAGTAGCGTATGCACGTGGGAATTAACGTCACAAGTCGCGTATGCTCAAATACGCTCTAAATATGTAAAACAAGGGGTAAATACCATGGTTTTGACCCATTTTATTAAGCGCTGGATTGTCTATGAGATCCCGTCCAGGAATACCATTGGAAGTCATGTGGTTTTGGCTCATGGTATTGATAAAGGGTAACCCTATATAAGGAGAAGAAATTAATTGTGCAAGAGTGTGCATGTGCCTGGGCTTTGATGAATAATTCACTCTGAAGTATATCTGTATGGTTGAACCCTGTTCCTAATTGATAGATCTGAATCTATGATGCACCTATGAACATGATGAAGGCTCAAGATCTCTATATCTAGAAATGGTGAATGTCAAGGATGATCTGAAAAGAAGTGAAGAAGACTTGGCGCAATCCTGTTGAAGAGATTGAAGAAATCTGGGTAAGTTCATAGATCTGGTCTGTACTGCAAAGTTTATCTTTTATAGATCTATACGCAGGTTCGTTTCATGAAAAGCGCGTGTATACGCGTGTCTGTGGAAGGAAAAGCGTGTATGCGCAGTTAGGTTTTTTCCCTAAAAAATGCACTGAAGTATACGCGGGTTCGTTTTCTGGAAAGCGCGTATATACGTGAGTCTGATTAAATAAAAGCGCGTACGATTTCTGATCTAATGGTTGCTGAAGGTTGAATGTGTTTCTGCATATCTATTCTGAAGTCTGGGTTATATCTGATATTCTGGTTACAGTGGTCTCACTGTTCTGTTTGAAGCAATGAGCAAGGTATGATTGTTGATAAGTGAAGGGTTGTGTTGAAGGCTATTTGATCCCGGTTGAAAATTGATGAAATGTAGTGCAGGTGGTCTTTGAGGTCGACCTTCGGTCGAGGGGTAGTAGCTCCCTTCCGGGAGAGAGTGGTAAACAAGTTCGGGCGTAGTAGCTCCCTTCCAGGTGAGGCTGGTAAACGTGAGCAGGGGGTTGTGGCTCCCTTCTAGGTGAGGCTGGTAAACGAGAGAAGGTTGTAGCCTTGTGGGTGGATACACTAGTGTCTTGGTTTGAGTGTGCTCCGAGTACATGATTGTAGAAAGTTTTCTTAATAATAAATTTTGAAGGGTAGGGAGATGACGGCGGCGGTGGTTTTCTCCCGAATTGGGTTTCCACCTAAAAATCCTAGTGTTCATGTGTGTTGCATATGTGTGATGATTATTACATTACTGTCTACTTTATTACGCATTTACAAAAATATACGATGAATGAATAATAAATGATGCGAGTTAAGATTCAAACACATAATTAGATCTCTGGACATACGCGAGTTCTGTAAAGGATATCCGCGTATATACGCTAGTTGCCTTCAGTAAAGTAGCGTATGGGTTTTTAGAAAGGAAAAAGTAAAAGTTTGATTATCTGCACTAAATATTGATTCACCCCCCCCTCTCAGTATTTTTCCCAACAGATTGCCATGGGGTTCAAGGTGGAGGATGATGTCATGGTGAGGACTGCTCTAAATGCAGTGAGAGATGATTGGGAAATGTTTGTCCAAAGAATTTATAGGACCTCCCAAGCTGGGATTACATGTGGACTATCCTCTGACAAGAGGTTTTTTTCTCACATCTCACACTATTTGTGGTTTTTTTTTCTTTTATGTACTTAATTTTTGTGTTACTCGTTTGTTCGAGATTCTTTATAGTAGTAGGTTTTTTATATTGTATATTTAAACCAAATGCATTTGAATATTACTAGGATAAACAAAATATATCTACAGTAACTATGGCATCTATATAGAAATCTGAAAATTACATGATCTCAGTTTTGAAAAAAAAAACTATGTCAGTCCTTATACATTCTATTGACACGATTTTTGGGATGGCACCGATAGACCTGTGAAGTTTCACCAAAGTCAACTTTAAAAAAATTTATTGTTAATGTACCAAGACTTTTTAACGAATCCCTACCTATTATCATATCAATCAATGTTGATTCCATGGCATGGACATCTACTAATGCATGGAGTCACACTTCTACAAATGTATGTTACAAAGAAACCTAAAACATAACTGATAGGATTTTGAACTTGCTTACCTTTCATCAAATAGGCACCCTTGAGTCTTTGGCATGGCATCCTGACAACACTAAGTGTATGGGTTATTGACTTATTTCAGACAAAGATATTTCTTGTAAAGTGTCGATACGTTTTACAAGTACCCAAATGAATGACCTTGTTTTAGGGATAAAGATATAACCTCTTTAACCAATAGATCACATCAGATTCATTTTCTTGACATGTTATAATATTTATTTATTTATTTATATATTTAATGTGGCATTCACTGCATATTTAATTAGACAAAATTCCGATCTGTTATTATGAACAATCTAAAAACAAATTTTCTTTTCATGTAAACACAAAATTTCTCTACCAAATAACAATGGAGTAGAATAGAAATAATTTCAAAAAATTTAAAGAATAAAACACATAGTTTTTCTAGGGAACCGGACAGGGAAACCCTCGCTTGCTTCATAATTTTATGAATGAAAATTGATCAACAAATCTGATACACATACAAATTGGTTCTAATATGAAATTACAACAATTTTCCTACCTGTCCTAGGCCTAAATCTTATGCCTGGTAGCTGACATGCTTCCTTCTCCTATATCCACTAGAGGCTCTGATTTTCCAACACAAAACCTTAGGAAATAATCTCCTATTTCCTATTCTTGGCTAAGATCCTATTAAATATGGATTTCCCATATTTCTATGCACACTCCAAAGAGAAAATTTCCTTCCTCAATAGTTCATGCAAGGAACACTTGGCTCGTTCCTCCACAACCTCTCCTACTCACAAACTCGTGCTCAAGAATTGATTGATTAATTGTGTGCCTTTGATCTCCTTATTAGATTTTCGATTAGGCCAATTTTACTGAGTTTTTTAGATTAGGAGTTTAATTAGATCTTTTCTAGTTAAAAAAAGTCAACACTCTTAGTTAACTTGATCCTCCTAAAATTTAGGAGGCTAACTCCACTTATTCACCCAGTTCCCAATTTAACTCACTATAGAGAATAGATAACTCATCCTCCACAAACTTGCACTAGTCAAACTGCTTCTTGAACTAATAATCATCACTTCAACTCATATATGTCTAAGGATATCTCCAAATCGATTCCTCAAATCAAGGCAAATATCAAGGAATCCATTCCTTCACTACTTTTCAACACTCCCTCTGAGTGAGGAAGGGATTTTTTACAACTACCAACTTATCTCTGTGATGAAAAAAACTACCTCTTGCCAATGCCTTGGTCAATATGTCTATTGTCTGCTCCTCTATTGGAATGTACTATAGCTTGAATTTCCTCTTCTCAAAAAAATCTCTAAGATGGTGATACAAGATATTGATATTCTTTGAGAAATCACAAAACATTGAATTCTCAGAGAGTTTAATGCAACTACGATTATCAAAATGTATCATGGTAGGCTCCATCCTATGTCTGAAAAGTCCCACAAGTAACTTCCTCATCCAAATAGCCTTGCAATATGCCTCGCTAGAAACCATGTACTCGACCTCTATTGAACTGAGTGTAACTTATCTTTTCTTCTTGATGTACCAAGAAACTATAGCTGACCCAATGGTGAAGATGCCACCTGAAGTACTCTTCTTATATGTAGAGCACCTTTCCAAATCTATGTTAGTGAATCCCTTAAGCCTCACTCAATGAAGTTGTTTGTACCAAAATCCATATTATGTTCTACCTCTGAGATATCTAAACACATTGTTTGCAACAACCCAATGCACTATGGTTAGTTCAACCATTAACTCACTTAGCTAGTTGACTGAAAAAAAAAATATCAAGTTGTGTGTTGACAAAGTACATCAACGATTCGCTGAGTTTTATGTATACTCTAAGCTCCACTTGCTCTATTGTAGAGCATCCACCTTCTTCCAGTTTGTGACTATATGTGTGTCCATGGGCCTGCAATATTTCATATGAAATTTCTGGAGAATCTATGTTGGGTACTTTCCATGTCCCACAAATATATCACCATCACCCTGCCAAACCTCCAAGCCAAGGAAAGAGTGCACAAGCCGCATATCCTTCATCTGAAACTCCTTTGCAAGGTCCTCCTTATAATCCTGGATCAAGCTCTCATCTTTATTCAATATAAGGTCGTCGACATAGAGAACTAGAATGAGTGAAATCCATCAAACCATGATGTAGTACAAGTTGGCATCTGCTTCATTCTTAGTGAAGCCTAATCCTCAAATTTAGTTGTCAATCGAAGTGTACCATGCTCTTTGAGCTTACTTGTGACCATAAATATCTCTCTTCATCCCTACAGACTTTTGGGTCTCTATTGAATTTCTCAAACCCCTTTGGCTACTCTATATAGATCTACTCCTCAACAAATCCACTCAGGAATGTTGTCTTCATGTCCATCTAGTGGATCTTCCATGCCATCTGTTATCACTATAGAAAATCTATGAAATTTGGTTAGTTACATTTTTTCCTAAGTCCTAGTGTTAGATAGCGTTAGAGTCATTTTGATATTTTTCAAGGTCTAGATCATGTTTAAAGGTCTCATACCATCATTAAACATTGTTTATTAACCTCACTTCACTCTTCATAGGTCTCTTGCCATGTTTTAAAACCCATTTGTAAAGTCTGTTTTGAAAATTTGATTGAATAAGCCCAAAAACAACGTTTTCCTAGCGTGCCTAGTGTAAAAAGTCCATTTTGTGCTACGAAAATGCTAGTGAATTCGTAGCGCAAAAACCATAATTTGCACACCATGCACTACGAAATCGAGAATTCGCAGATTTGTCTCTGAGCTATCACATCTGTCAAATACAGTTAAATTTTCCATCATTAGGTGTCCTTCATGAGTTGTCCTCCACACATGCAACCATTCTTTGTCATTATTAGAGGTCATTTGTCATAAATTAGAGGTCAGTCATTATTGGTCCTTGAAAATTTCAAACAATTGGTCATTTTCATTTGTCTCATGCAAGAAAACACTGCATGCATTCTTAAGTGTTTAAAGGAAGAATTCATGGTGAGATTCCTAGTTATTAAATGAGGTTGTATTTCTTATCAAGGGAGGTTGTGTTTTCTCATTGCTAATTGAGACAGAGGTTATATTTCAAGCGAGGCAGAACTGATTCAAATTCAGGTTATATTATCCATTACTGTGAAACCTGAGTTCTTATCAAGCAAGTTTGTTAAACTTATCAAGCAAGGCAGAGTTCTTATTAAGCGAGGCTGAATTCGATTCCTGAGTGAAACAGTCTATTCAATAGGAGACTCAAAATTGTTAAATTGCTAAAGACACAAGGTTTTTAGAAGGGTTTATTGCATATTTTTGAAGATATAGGACTCAAGAGGAAAATGGTTGAGGATAAAAGAAGCCATAGGTCTGGTCATTGCTTAAGGACTGAACCTGAAGGTGTTGAAGTCCTTAAAAAAGATAATTCTGTCGAAGCAACTTTTAAGAAAGTTGGATGTTGGAGGTTTTGTGAAAAAATTCAAGGAGGGCACACTCAAGTTACCAAGGAGTTTGCCATGAATTTCACATGATCAAATTCAAAGATTGGGTTCTTAAATCTACCAATTTCCCTTGAAGTAATATCAACTGTAACAGAGATCCCAAGAGGTGAAGATAGATGGTTTAAAAATTTCAAATTTGATATGACACCATGCAAGATCTTTTTGAAGCCAGAGTTTTCAAAGGTTGAGTTGAACAAGGCTGTGCCAAGGAGTTATGGTAGAGACACATTTTCCAATCTACTCTACAATATTCAAAGATACTTCACTTATGAGGGTAGATATCATAAGGTATACACCTACCATTTTACGCTCTTGCTTCATTTCATAGGGATCATATCATTAGATTTACGTTTTTATCTCTTCAGAAGCTTGGCTAAGATGTCTGATAAGGTACAAATGAAAGTTGAATCATGTGAAACCTCTTTATTTCACCATGGCTTAGTCAAATCGATAGTCTTACATGAGTTGAAAAAGGCAAATAGAGATTGGGAAGAATTCCTCTTTTTGAGGATAATTGGAATAGAAGGAACAACTGCTAGCCCATAAGCTAAAACCCTATCAAATATTGTTGGTCCTCTGGAAACAAAGTCTAAAAGATTTGTTAAACTTAAATCCAGGAAAAAAGTGAAAGAATTAATGAGATCATTGAATATCCAAAAGACTCCTAACTCTATATAGAAGAAGAAAACCCTGGTTGAGGAAACAATTTTAGAACAGTCAACTAGCAAAGAAAATCCAAATAAGTTGACTAAAAGTAAAAGGTTAAAAGAAAATGGTAAGGCTATAGATGAAAAAGAGACAAGAGGCAATTTGAATGACATACTTCAGGCTATTGACATACAATAATCTCCCCTAGTGCAAGCAGACTTCATCAAATTAGATATAGGTGCCAGCAAGTTGAAAAAATTGAAGACATATAAAAAGTTAGAATTTGAAGAAGAGGTGGCAGAGTTTATTTTTAAACCTAGAAGACCCTCAAAGAGGCAATCTAAGAAGCTGAAACAGTCAAATTTGGTGATAGAGCAAACAGGGGAAGAAAGTGCTATTGTTTTTTAAGAAACCACAAATGCATCATCTGCAATGCCCGAAGAAGATAGAAACATGGTTTTCAAGGTTCAAAAGGAAAAAAGAAGCTATGAAGAGGTAAAGAATAAACTCAAGCTTGAAAATAATGAAATTGAGAAAATGAAGAAGAGAGAAAGAATATATGTTGAAGAGAAGGTCAAGTTCGAAAGGATGAAAGGGCTGTGGGAGCTTGAGAAAAATCAAAATCTTGAATTGATTGACAGTTAAGCTCAGTTTTTCATCTGGACCCCACCTGCAATTAAGGAAGCCAAGTTCATGAGGATGGTTAACATAAAATTGAGGGCTAATAACAGAAGGCTCAAGAGGAGAATTGAAGATTTAGAGATACAGTTAAATTAGTTTGGAGATGAGCTACAACCTAAACAATTAGTTTCATTTTTGAAATAAAATTTGAAGGTTATATAGTAATGCTCCATTTTTTATACTACTTAAGGTTGATGGTTATTGTTATAAGAATGGATCTACACCTAGAGACTAAGTTTTAAAGGTTTTTGACTTGAAATTTTGAGGAAAAAGCTGATAAATATGAAGACTCAACAGTTTCGTAGTGCGCTACGAAACTACTGAAGCAGACTCAGTAGTTTCGCAGCGTGCTACGAAACTGTTGTAGGATTCAGTTTTGTGAATTTTTTTAAATTTTGAAAAAGAAATGGTTCATTTTTGAAGCCTTGATGCTGATGGGAGATATATATTGAATATCAATGAATATTCAAAGGGTTTTGGCACATCTAGTTGGAGTCTTAAGCATTTTTTTCAAAGGAAAGGTCTGCACTACGAAAACACTGACAGTTTCGTAGCACAACACTATGGTAGTTTCCACATCATTTTTGAAAATTCAACATATACACAAATGGAAGGTAAAATATTTATGAATACTTTAGGACATTTGGCACGTGTTTTGAGTTCATATTATGCAGCAAATGGTTCGAATTGGTGTTAATGAAGCACTCAGCTACTATATGGGAAGCACTATCCTATTTTACAGGGACAAATAAGGAAGAGATAAAGGGAGTCTAACAGCATGAAAATAGACATGATCATGGTCGAAGACTAGAAGATGCAGTTGTCGAGTGTTGTTTAAAGTATTTAGATAAGGTTGTTATGTTTTAATAAATGATGTTTTAGTCCTAATTTTATTAGGATTCTAAACAAACAGTTTAACTATCAGTTGTAAATGCAGTTTGTTTTATGAAAAGTGTTAGGTGTCAAATTTTGAATTCTCCTCAAAGGATTGGAGAGAATCCTAAGATATAATGAATACTCTATAAAAGAGAGGAAATCGAATAGCATAGGGTTGCAATTTTTCTCGAACAAGTGTACTATTTGGTATTATATGCAACTTTGTTTCTATCTTAATACAATGGTATCAGTTTGTTACTTAGGATTCAGAAAATGCTATGGATGATTGATGTTGTTATGTTTCTCCTTTATCTTTTACTTGCAATGGCATGAGTGTATGTTACTTAGAACTCATTGTGAAGGTGCTCTAACTTCCTTCATATATTCATGGACTATGTGACCTACTATTTTATTGTTTTACTGATGCATCTAAGACTTAATATGCCTTGACTTCCAAATGAATTTGATATCTATGTTTAGTAAAAAAATAAAGTGACCCCATAAGCCCAATGGATGCTTGTTTATTGTTGTACAACCAATTACTAAATTTAATCCATTTACTCATAGAGATAGCCATCTGAATTTTATTGAAAATCATAAAAACTTTGAGAGAGCCCTCTCTGGCTGAGGAGGCTAAGTCTCAGCTAAAAGCCTGGTTTGAAATAGTTACTCAGGGTCTTCTTGATTAGCAGCCTATCAGGGCCTGATTTTGAGATAACACCATCTATGATGCTAGTGCTATAATAGTCCTGATGGATGAATATTATGCTATTGGGGCAAAGGAATCCTCATAGTCTATTCCCTCACTGTGTGAGAAGCCTTTGACCACAAACTTAGCCTTGAAATTCTCCACACTCCCATCTGCTCCATGCTTCAACTTGTACAACCATCTAGTTCCAACTATGGTTTTCCCCTCAGGTCATGGAACAACTTCCCAAACATAATGCTTCATGATAGAGGAATACTCCTCCACCATGGAATCATACCAAACCTGTTGAGAACTTGCCTCCTCATAAAAAGAAGGCTCAATGTCCACCAACTTTGTCATCAGTGCCATATAACTTGTGTACCTCTATGGTTGTTTACTCTGCCTAAACATGGTCCTAGAAGGTTTTATTTTCTCTTGAGCCTCCTTGATCAACCTCTCGACCCACTTGATCTTCTTCCTTCCTATGGTGGTTGGCTCTGGTTGATTTGTTTGCTCTCAGCCTGGTTTTTTCTCCTCATCCTATTGTGCTACCCTCTTTCCACTAGAC
This sequence comes from Pinus albicaulis, assembly GCA_034641835.2. NCBI lineage: Eukaryota > Viridiplantae > Streptophyta > Pinopsida > Pinales > Pinaceae > Pinus > Pinus albicaulis. The sequence goes on along the minus strand of CM076573.1, from coordinate 429,345,884 downwards.
TATGGCTCTGGCTGACTTTGAGGTGTTAGATGTGCCTCTTATTTGAGAGGGAGTACCTCCTCCTCAAGTACTATAATCTGCTCACACTCTAAGGAAACTCTCAGAGCTTGATCCTCCAAGAATGTCACATATCTCTTGAGAATTGTTGTCTTGAATCCTAGAAGATACATGCTACTATAGTTCAATAGTTCGGTTGTTATATTGTCGTATTTTTTTTTAATTTTTTTTAAAAGCCCCAAATTTAATTAGATATCCGACAAACACAATAATTGTTGGACATCCAATGATACACAAGTCGAATATTCAACACTAGTTATGTTCATCGAACATTCGATGATAATTGAATGTTTTCTAGATATCCAACAAACATTCAATTTTTTTCAAATATACGACATTTGATCATATCTACTATCAAGTGACCTTAAATTAAAAAATTCACTACATTTAACACTTTATAAATAAATACTATTTTAAACTTGAATTTAATTCATTTACATTTACACCCTAGCCATTTATTTTTTATTTATCATCCTATAATTTGTGAGCATAATGATCTGATATTTGAAGTCATGATAGAACCCCAACAATCAAAGTGCGAGCATATGGTCATTGAAACTACTGGGAGAAGACTAGAAAAGGTGTTGGGATATCAATTTCAATAGGGTGAATGCTACCTTGCCCTTGAAAATTTCGGCAACATCTGCTACCGGAAAATCATCCTTCATGTTTGTGTGAAGTCAAAGGTTTTCATAGTGAAGGCTTCTAATTAGTGAACATCGAGAAGCCTAGTTGATGATCCCTATCCTATTGACTACAAATTCTGTATTCATTATTGTTTTCATTGTAACACCTCTAGTAGATATTGATGGTTTTCATGAGCCTATTTTTGGTTCTATTCTTTATGGAAACAATATTATCTCTGATTCCATTATTCATACCTTTGAAACTATCAGTTTTTACTTCTATCCCATGGGGGAAGTATCTTTCGTCAACGAATGCCTAAACAACAGGAACCCTATCAATCAATGGTTCATGTTGTTGACGTAGTTTCCACACAATGATCTATCATAGCCAGAGATTCTATGATGAGTTTCATAGATACCCAACCTATGACAAAAAGTTGCATTCTATTGTCGAATACTGTAAGAATTTGAAGAATTATATTCAAGTCTATTGTGACATGTTGCACTCCCATTCTTATCCGAGTGTTGAGAATCATACGTTCTTGATATTTTGTTTGATCTTCTCCTTAGATTATCACCTCAAAGGAAGGCTTTAACCGTGTTTGTGAGGTGTGAGATTGATATCCTTCTATAAAATACTAAAGGCATCTTTTATATCCTAGTTATATTTATCTTTTCCCTCATTTTCTTCATTTCCTTTTGTTATATGTATGTGTGGATATGTAAATACCCTTGTTATCCTTTATAGGAGGATCATGACATTGTACACGAGTAAGGAGGCCTAAACCCTTTTGATTTTTTTGCATATTATTTGACCTCCTTTACACATATTCTAGTAACATTGTTTATCATAAATCTCACATAATCATAGCCTCTTGTGCTCCTAAGAGTTCAATACTTTTTTATTCTACTACATCAACTTGAACACTGAACACAATTGAAAATACCCTTCAAATGCTTGACTATTAAATGAAAATGGAAAATATAAAATTAAAAATACTTTTAAGTTGAAAACATAATCCAGAATTATTTTTAACTGATTGAATATTTTTATTTTTTAATATAAAAAGGTGGATTAACTATTGAAAATCCAAAGATATCTAAAAAATTTAAATTGACTTCCTTATAAATCACCACTAATATTATTTGGTTCGCTAAGTTGTGTGAGTCTTGATATGTCTACACACTCAACATTTGGCTTGATTAATCAAGACCTAGGGGCATATAAGTCAATAAAATCACTACAAGATCAGGCCCAAGTTGGGCCACACTAGCTCTTAACATGACTAGATTTTTTCCTACAAAGTTTCTAATTGCTGACCTTAACACTAGTGAGTGTCTTAACAATACACCCTGCCATTGTCTATTCTTTACCCACATAAATTACCAGTAATTATATTAAATAATTTACTTATATTTACATGATTTATAAATTTTTATTAAAATTTATTAGTTAGATTCTCCTCTCCATACTTTAATAACCAATGGTGAAAGAAAAGTATTAATTTAAATTAAAAGCACCAATCCGCGTTCTCTCCACCCACCTTCCAACCCATTTTATGTGGAGAAAAAAATAATACCCAAGAAAATTTTAGGGCTTACACGATGAACTCAAAAAAAAAAAAAACAACCCCAAAACAAATAAAATGAAAATTAAAGTCGTTGGGATAAAACATTGATGAAATTTAAGAGAGAACATAAAACGTTGACGAAATTTAAGCAAGAACTTAACACAGATTTAATGAGATGGGTTTTATAAAAGCCCATAACTTGGGCATATACAATCTCACCATTTCCTTTTATTTTTCTCATATAGTCGACAAGGGGTAAGAGAAAGGTCAAATATTTCTATCCCCAAAGGAGCATAACCAACACAAGAATGAGGAATGATGCCTAGAGAGATAATCTCCTTACAGGTGGGGCAATGTGGCAATCAAATCCGTATGGAGTTCTGGAAGTAGCTCTTCGTTGAGGATGATATCAGAAAATAAGGCATCATCGAAGATCTTGAAGATTTATCTACACAAGCATTTCCTTTTCTTAACCTAAAAACCCCTGATCTCATTCCCATTTCAGTTTTACCTAGGAATTTACCTTGAAGCACTTGGGAAATTTGGAATAAATCATTGATAACTCTATTGTCGACATCTCGAGTAAAAGAGGTTAGTAGACACTTGAATTTTTGAACTTAACTTATTTAGTGCACAACATCATTGCTCTTGTCAAGTAAGATTTCTATTAGACCATGTTTAATATGTAGTAATGTAGTTTCCATATTCAACACAAAGAGTATTTATGCATATAAGTATAAAAGGTTGCATGACAGTGATCTGGAAAAAAATGTAAGCAAATTAAATTATAATTGTACAACCCCCACCCAAGATGTCGTCTCTTGTTCTTTGCATTACCATTTTGAAACGGAGGGGGGGGGGAACTAGTGCATGCTGTGATTGACTTCTTTGAACTTGATCTTTGTGAACGGCTTCATGCAACAAATATGACATTATCAACTATTCTAGTAGCCAAAGTTCAAAGAATGTATAAATTATAATATGATGAAATAAAAATAATAGTGATGAAGTACTGAAGACGATAAGAATTTATTCTTACGTCTTCATTTGCACATAAAATTTAACATTTTCCTAGGAAAGAACTAGAATCTCGAGTAGAACCAAATTCTAGTTAATACATATAAGGACAATTTTATTTTAAAATAAATTTTGATACCATCTAGGAATTTTAGACGCCTCCAATATTCATCAGTTGAATTGGAACTGGAATTGAAATGGGAAACATTCACATCTCGAGCACATCGTGGCAGCCGAGAATTTACAGTAAACAACCAAAAAGGCCAAATATAAGAAAATATATTTCTCCTCCCTTCATTTTCTCCAACACCATTGTTATCGGTTGCCTAGGAATTATTACTATTAATAACATTGGTGGTCCTTCCAACTGCAACATAAAAAGGCTTGTTTTGACAATAACATTAAGATAAGTATATAGCCATGGATATTTTCATGGGATTTTCGAGCAACACCATCAACTTATGAAAGATGTTATTCACAAAAAGTAAAATCTTCATATTCTAAAATCTGATTTCAAGCGTATGGATAGACTTGTACACAGTATTAACACCATCTTCAAGGACCAACAGAGAGTTCCCCCACAGACTGTGAAGGATGGGAGGGAAGAGCTACGAAGATACCTAACAGAAGTGCAAAGCCTACTTCATTGATCCCAGGCACACCAACGGTGTCTCGAATGTCTCATGTGCAACCCGATGAGACTCTCCAAGGAAATAAAAAAATGGAAGGTAAGTTTCAATAACCTCTCTCAACTCCTTAAGGAAAATTTTTCAACAATTGGTAATGCTAACCAGATTGCCAAATTAGCACCGCAAAAGGCAGGAGTTTATAGAAAACAAAGTGACATTCTAAGTTCCTCGTAGAATAGTTCAGCCTCCGGGGTTAGAAGATGCCCAGAGACATAAAGAATCATTGTTGGCTTGTAAGAGGATCAAGCCTCTGCACTCTCTGGAACCTCCATTGGCAATCCAAGGCGATAGAAAGGGCATGAATTTTGTTGTGTTATCCATGGAAGAATACAATCTAAATTCTAAATGTCTTTATAGGGCATCTCCTGAGCTTCGCTGCCCACTGCGAACCGTTCCTAGCATAGAGGACACTGCAAATTGTTAGCCAGATCCCTTGAATTGATCTTAGTTGTCGGCATCACATTCACAGAGGCTGTCAAGGTAGGGGGAGGGTCAGACCTATCTTTCTCAGCCAACTTCTAGATCAACTGCTTCGAACCAGAGACTATGAAATAATCTCCACTATTTGTAGACAATAACCAAGATTGGGTTTCTTTTTGTATGTTAATGGATTCGGTGTACTGTGACGTGAAAATTTTTATCTTTGCTATGATTTAAACATATTAGTGCAGTGAAGTCAGTGGTAGTGTTTAACCCGAGTGGTAAGTGGTATTTTATTACTAGTGTTATTGGGTCAACCTTAGAGATGACCTATGGACTAGATCTGGGTAGTTTAGCTTCGACCTTATGGCAATGTAAACCAGGATGATTGATAAAGGGATAATATCATTTATAAGAGCATGTAGAGGGAATAAATTTATGAATAATATGTGGATCGTTGATTTTTATGGTGTGTACAAAGTGGAGATGTAGTATTAAAGCCTAGGTGTTGATTTTGGAAATGTTTCTTTTCTTAAATTCCATCCATTAACGGTTACTACTGTTAACATAGATGCACATATATGCATTTCATGCAGCTGCAACAATCACTTAGTAAGCTTCCAAACAAGGTTGGTTACCCACCCAGAGCATCCATTAATCCAATATCTCTCCCTTGGGCAAACAAATACCATAAAAGCATATAAATTATACAGATTCTGAAAAACAACAAAACCAAATCACCCAAAGCCCACGAATAAACACAAGTCCAAAAGGCTAAGGAAGATGCAAGAAATGACATTTGGAGACCTTACTCTACTCACTCTCCTATGCTAATGACTAATGAGTCCCACATTTCTCTTTTTTCTTTCCCTCTTTCTACACGATCTTGTCAATAATAATTTTTCTATACTATATTGCATCTAGAAATTTGATCTCGGTGGAAACAAAATGTTTCAGAGGTAAATTTGGAGCTAGGCTTGATTCGGAAACATACACATAAATTTAACAAGAAAGGATATGTAATGGATATAACTTTGTGGATCGATCACCCTCTTTTCCATATGTTCTCTCCAATTTCAACTAATTTCCAATGGCCTTCAAATATACCTCTTTTTCTTCTCATCTCATCGACAAGGAGTTAGAGAAAAGGTCGAATCCGGAAATCCCCAATGGAGAATAACCAATATAGGAATGAAGAATCATGGGTAGCGTGATAATCACCTCATAGGTGGGGTAATTTGGAAATCAAATCAGTATGGAGTTCTGGAAGGAGCTCTGCCTGGAGCACGACATCTGTAAAGAAGGCATCCTCAAAGAGTTCGCCACACACGAAGGTTACATGAAATATGTTTTATTTTATCAAGAAGATGATGAGAAATACATTCCACCAACTCTTTTTATGGATTTGGAGACTTGAAATATAAATGGAGTTCAAAAGAGTGAACATAGAAACCTTTATAACCATGAATATATATATTTTTTTAGATCTTGAAATAATTCGGTGAGTGGAAATCATTAGGGAGAAAATGTTGAAGAAGAAACAATGGATATCATTGATAGAGAAGCAGATGGAAGTGATAGCCTTGAAGGTTTTTTTCTATGACATTCAAGAGTTGGAGTAATTGGTTCAGGAATGGGCTCATATCTATTTGAAGCTTTAAATGATCAATACAACAAAAATCTAGTCTAGACATACACCATTTTTCAAAACTAGAGGGAGACTAGTGATGTTATTGTGCAATCTCACAATTCTCTTTTGAATCTCAAGAGACTGACCTTGAATGTTGAATCTGTTGTGGTACTTGAAAATAATGTTTTAAATAGAATTTTTGTGGAACGCCTCCACTTACCAAACCCAAAAAATTCACAAACAAACAGTTCACTACCCAAGATATATAAATAATGATATGTTTGGTTTGGTTTCCACTTTGATACCAATAACAAGATGCCCATTACTGCACATCTATCTTTGGCTTTCCATTAATGTGCATTTTTCTTGACTCTTTCATGAGAAGAGGATATGCCCTAATGATATGGGTGTTGGCTTATTGACCACAATCAAAGAACTACATTGATGTGATCTCACAAGGTCCTTCTTTCTGCATTGAGTTTGATGCAATATCCTTCAATGGGATTGGGTTTATGACTTGTGACGAGTTTAGCACAGTAAGTATTAGGAGACCCATATGAGAATTTATAGAGTTGGTAGTCACAAACCTATTGACTATAAGAGCTTTAATTTCCCCTAACTCGAAGAATCTCATTTTCTTATCACACGTCAAGTTGTAAAGTTGGTTTGATTTGTCGGTCCAGTCAGCACCTTCAACACCATCTAGACATGTGGAGGTTGGATCACCTAGAAAAATTTCAGAGAGGAGGAAGATTGAGGTCACTAAAACATATCAGAGAGGCATAAGGCTTGTGTGTGGTCCTTAGATAGAGGAAGGGGCCAATTCCACATCAGCAAAGCAGGAAACACCATTACAGCTTTTACACCAATTTTTGGTCATCTAACATGTTACTATTAGATGGACTAAAGTACACCATCTAAGACCAAATTCACCATAGTACAATTGCTCTCACTATGAAAAATAATTTAATAGCCCATACTTTATTAAGTTATTTCTAGTCTAAAAATGAAACCCCATGAGGAATAATTGAATAAATCCTATTTTTATTTTTTTCCTCAAGGGATAATTAGTTAAACCATTATTTAATTATTATTCCTGGTCATATTTAACCCAAAAGAGGAAAATTAATTAGATAAATCATTATTTTACTTATTATTTTCTAGGAATAATTATTTAAGGCGTTATTTAATAATATTCCTCATTAAATTTGACTAAATCATTTATAAATAATTGCATAAATCATTATTTTTTTTTAATTATTACTTAACCACATTCTTAAAATAATGAGGAGCATGATTTTGACTTAGTAGACTTGGAGTTTAATGAAGAGCATGAAAACCTAGAGAGGGTCATCAAGGACAAATATGCTCATATAAAATAGCTCAAGGACAACTTCGCAAGGGCTAATTTCATCATTTCCTTCCTAGAGTAAGAAAACAATTAGTTGAAGGAAAAACAATTGTCTTTAGAGAAAAGCTAGTTTGAGGCTAGTATGCACGATGTGAAGGGAAAAGCATTGGTTGACATTGAAGGCTCAGAGAAGCATGAAAATCAGGTGACAAGGAAAAGGCCAAGGACCATGGGTCTCCGAAGAGCATCGCAGAAGGAAAGAGAGAAAAGTCTACCATATGAGGAGCCCACCTTTGAAGAAAGAACATCCATGGAAATCAATGAAAAAAAGGGGGTTTTGGCTTGAAAAATTCAATATTCCCTTGGAGAACCTCCTTGACAAGGCCAACAGGGACAACAAGATGCAAAAACACATGGTTGATCACTACTATTCAAGAAATCGGATTTGCAATGTCAAATTCAAACAATTGCAAGCCAAACTGAAGGATACACTAAAATGTCAAAAGGAGAAGGATAACTTGGAGATTATTCCTGATGCTTCCCTAGTGGCATAACATACCTTATGAGGCATGTATGGAACAATTTAGAGCATTTTTGGAGCATTTGTTTTGTTGAGAAATTTTGGTCAAATGTGGAAATTTAGAAAACCAGTCATAGTGGCAAAAGCGTAGCATGGGCCACACTGCGCTTTTGTTGTGGGGGTCCATTGGAGGAAACATTGGAATTTTTGGATTCCTCTTGATAAGCACATCAATATCATTCATTGTTTGAGCCATGTCAGCTAGTTATGGGGGGTCAAAATGCCCAAAAATATTCAAAAAAATCACCTTTCTGCCCTATTTTTGGAGCCTTCGCTACAGTTTCTAAGTACTCTTGGGAGAATGAATATTTGGAGTGCTAGGAGCCACCTTTTTGAGTGCTTAATGAGCATATCATGTATCAAACATCCATAAATTTCCAATGGTACCTTCAGATCCTTATTTGGACACTTGGAAGGCCTCTAAAAGTCAATTTTCCTGAGCTTGCTACACTCTCTCTATGCTCACTACACTTTCTCGAAATTTGGCTACGCTTTCTCCACAAGGAAAATTTTCCAATTTTCTTGAACTAGATTTAATTTTTGACCTATGTAATTAATGAATGATGATTTCATGAGGTGTAATTGAGCTATTAAATACTGAAATAGGGTAGATACATGCTTGTTAATGTAATTTTGGTCAAATGTATCTAGTTTCCTATGATGAGGTGAATTGGTTGACCTCCACTAGAGATTAGGATTTTTTTGATCTTATCATGTAATCAATTCCACAATTGATATATTTGACCCTTGAGAGAGAGGAGATGTTGTTTTTATCTATATCTATCATTTTCAGAGCCATTTGACTGGTTGGACATCAGAGGATTATAATATTGTAGCTTGTACTTTCACTTTAATATTCGGAGATCAAATGATGTAGTTGCAACTATTATCTAGGAATTCATATGCAATGAATTTATGATCATGTAACTTCTCTTTTATATTCTTTATTGAATGATATACAGCTCATTTTTCATATCTTGTATCTTCAGTGGCTTTCCTTACAGTTCATAGTCAGAATTATATTAATTTATCTATGTTTATATGGAAATGTCATTTTTTGTTTCATGCTTCAAGTTTAATGAATTCATGATTGAACATGCTCATTAAATCCTTCTACCTTTTTAGACTCAACACCATACCTAAAAAACCCTAAATCCATATTATATCCACTTGTACCTTTCTCCTTTATATGTTGCAGTTGTAAACCCTTTGATACATAGACCTAACTACTTCGTTTCATCACTGATCTAGAATCAAACCCTAAAACAATAAAAACCTACCTGAGCCTACCATATCTAGCCTAATATCCTTCATGTCATAGTCAATCCTTGGCTATAATCTCATTGAGAGAGCCCTCTTAGCCTGTTAAGGCTAGCTACTAGGTCAAAGTGGTCTGTGGTTACCTTTGTCAGTGTCCTTTTCAGCCTTTGGAGAGCTAGTGGAGTGCTAACATTATAGCGACCATACTGGGGAACAAAGTCACAGATCCTCCCTAGGTTTACTATTACTTTTCATAGAATTCTAGGCCTATGGGTGATAGGCCCTAGTGTTCATGAAGTTTGATTCAAAGTTGCAAAGAACCGGTGCAGAAAGAAAGAATACACTGGATTTGAAAAGATACACAGGATAAAATCCCAATCCACATCGAGCTCCTCCTGTTGGACATTAGAAGAAAATTGTCAGAAAGTAGAGATATCAACACTCATATATTCAGTTGAGTCCATCTTCATTGGTAAGGTATACATCATTTCCTACAAAAATATTATCACTTGAAGATATTCCATTCGATCTGAAATTTGAATTATCTCTGTTTAAATGAACTCAGAAAATTCCTCGTCTGAAATAGTGTTTCATGCTTTGAGGTTTTCTGAAGTTACATCATTATCTAAAATATTATTTTATTCTCTAAAGCTTGAAGATAGCACATTATCTGAAGAATCCAAATTTGAGTTAGATTTTGATAGGAAAGTTTGGAGTCAGTTTGATAGACTGGAAAAATTAGGCAACCAGCTCCAATATACATTTGAGAAAGTTATCATCAAGTATCATAAATAATATTTGTATACTCCCACACTATCTAGATCAATCATTTCCTCTTCTTCCATTCCTTCTACATCATTTCCTCCTCATAAACCTTCTCAATCTACCCTTCCCATTGTCACTCCTACACCACATTCAATAGGGTTCATGGAAACATTTGTACCTCTAGTTTTAACTGGTCAACTTGCACCCTTACCACAAGTATATGGTAAAATACTTCCTCTCTTTGATGAAACCTCAGATATTAGTGCAAGACAACACTTATTGAAATTCATTTATTTAGAAGAGATTGATGTCGATGATGCAAAAATGAGGATCACTACGAAAGTTTCTCAGGGGATATAAAAACATGGTTCCATTATTTGACTTCCCATAAGAGTATTTAACTGATGCATTTATATCTATATGGGAAGTGAAAAATAATCCACTTTAGATTCTTTCCGAATATGAAAAGTTAAAAAGAAATCCTAATGATTTTTTTTAGGATTTTACTGCTCACTTTAAACGAGCATATGACTCAATCCCCAATGATATCAAGCCTCCTCCAAGTTTGGTTCTCTTACACTATATAGATGCTTTGGATCCGGATATGGCATACTAGATCTGAGAAAGAATCCATGCAAAACTTGAGGAGATGCAGCAAAACATAGTTAGTGTCGAAGAAAATTTGACAATCAAGAAGTCAAAGACCAAAGATGAAATAAAGGTGATAATCAAGGAAGAAAATCCACATCCTCTGATTCCAAATTTGATACTCTCATTGAGACTCTATAGAGAATGGTAGATATAATGTCTATCACTGAAATGAAACTAGAAACAAAGGTTCGGAATCCTATTTTTCGAGGTCAGAAGTAGCCACAGTTTAGGATTAAATAGAGGGAACAAAGAGCTCTAGAGAAGCCAGCACAATAACAGATCCACACTCCTTTGCAACAGAATTATTCTCAAGGAGTTGAAGAGGAAGAATATATTATGGAAGAGAAACATTGACTAACAGAAGATGGACAACCTATTTTCCTTTCAGAGGATGAAGAATACATTGAGAAAACAAACTTACCAAAATATGAGGACTACATGCTTACAAATCATGATGAGTTGGAGGTCCAGTATGATGATTATCAATGAGGTTATATTAATGTTGTTAGCTCACAGCAGAGGAAATATTCATTGAGAAACTAGGATGTTCCTATCACTCCTATCCATAAGAGGAAAACTCAGCAAAAAGATACTCATCCCAAGCAAAATCCCCAAGCTAGTGAAAACAAGGGAAGGGAGCCTGTAGCTACAAATTAGAGCAAGAAAAACTAGGCATCTACAAATACACCAAACAAAGAGAAAGGAGGAAAAAATAGTAATCTATAACAAAAGACCAGCCCGACAAGAGGGACACCCCTGTAAAAGAGGTAGATAAACAATCCAATCTATTTAGCTTAGAAAATTAAATCTCTAAGTTGAAAGTTTCTATCCCCTTAACCGAGCTTGTGAAAATTAACCAATACAAATCTCATGTTTCTAAAATTTTTAAATTAAACCCTATGTCAAATATGGTTAATTTTGAAGATGATCAACTTGAGCTCCTTTTTGGTCCCACCATAGATGGTTAACTAGAAGATATTCAATTTCCCTCATTTTATCTCAGTTTGAGGGTTCGTGAGTGTATCCTCCATAATCCCATGCTTGATTCTAGAGCTTTTCATAACTTGATGCCAAAGGCCATAATGGAAAATTTGGGCTTGGACATAACCTGAACATACCATGTTCTATACTCTTTTGTTTTTGGTAGAGTACGTTGTATCGACCTTATAAAAGACTTGGTAGTTTCACATGAGAAAATTCCTACTAAAAATGTTTGAATGGAGTTGATAGTGGTTGATATAAGTCTGTGATAAGGCACGTAGCTATCAAGGTCATGGGGATCAAAGTTGAGAGGTAGTCTGCAATTGGATTTCTCTTATGCCACCATCCCAATTTTTAGGAAACTAAGGAAGTTGTACCAAGAGGCAAAAATGAAGTACATGATCACCAGTAAAGAGAAACCAAGTAATCACCTTATCAATTATGTACATACTGATCTTCAGTCCTCTATTTTTTTTAATGATAGTGGTTTTTATGATTTATATAGTCACATTATATAAGTTGAGGAAATTCTAGAAATTTCAAATAGTATCTGAGCAATTTTACATGAAGGACAAGGAAACTAGCCTCGTACTTCAAAGTAGATATCAGAAAAATCAGAAAAAGGAACTAAACATGTTGAAAAAGTGGCACAAAAGGAAGAAACAAATCAGACTACAGAATTCCAACTTCATGATGGTGATAATTATCTTTGCAACATGGATTTTGTCGGTGCCTTGGGAAAATATGGGGCAGGCATCGGAATTAGGATTTGTAGTTGAATTCATCAATAAGTTAAAATTCCAAAAAATGTTAGATTGTGTTCTTATAAGTTATTATCTGATTTCTCTAATAATGAAGCTCAGTACAAGGTATTGAGCACCGACCTCAAAATTCTAAAAATTTAGGTGCAAATAGAATTTCTATTTATGGAAACTCAGAGCTTGTAATTAAGTAGGTAAAAGGGGAATACCAGGGAAAGTTTCCAAGGATGAGAGAATATAGGAATGATGTACTTGACATTCTCAAAACGTTTACTCAATATAAATTGTTAGTCATTCCAAGAATTCAAAATCTTATGGAATATTCGCTTGCTACATCAGCAAGTGACTTTAAGATTCGAATATTTTCTAATACGAAGTTTGAAATTCATGTCAAACACTGACCAATTTTTCTTGAAAACTTGAAGTACTGGCAAGGATTCTGGGATAACAAACACATGAATAATTTTCTGCAGATGGAAGATGAGTTTGAAAATTATTATATTGATGAAGTATATGATAAATATAATGAAGTGATTGAGGCTACTCAGGTTGATGTATTACAACTAAAAGATAATAACATTCCAAGGGATTTTGTGCCTTTGGAAGATTTGTTCGATCAAGATGATTTTTCCATAAAGCCGACTGTTGGAACAGGGTCTCCTACAAAAGCTGTGAATCTGGTCCATTTTGTATATTTTTTATTATATTTAGTCTAACGCAAGGGTTTTGGGTTGGGTCAAAGCCCCTAATGCATTGTAAATGGGTCAAGGGTAGACCAAGAGTCTAAAAACCATGGTTTGCAAACCATTTGATGCGTAGGCTAAAGTAGTATAATTAATTGAACCTTTTTTTTGTTGTGAGGCAGAAAATGAACTAAGATTGGTGTGAATTGTGAATTAGTAGATATGTTTTGGGTTTTTGGGGAAGGGACTCTTGTTGGCTGTGTGCACAGAGATCCTCAGTCCTGTTGTGTGCAGAACTTGTTGCTGTGTGCCTAGGTTGGGTTTTGGGTATTGCAAAAGGATCTTAATGATTAGTGAAAGCGGAAGGTTGTTGAAATCTATGATATCTGTTATGTTATGCATGATTCTATGTTGAGCTCAGCAAGTAACTGTGTTAAGTACTTATGCTGCGTTGACAATTGATCTAAATCTAATTGTTAGAATTTATACAAGAATAGCTACGATAGTTGCTTTATTGTCTTGTATCTGTTAATTATTGTGATTATATGTGATATTGCGAACGTGGATGCGAAGGGACTGATAGATATGGGTTGTGTAATATGAGATCTGATATTTTTGAAGCCAAAAACAGTTCTACCTGACTTAACTGCCCTCTCCCAAGGTGCGGAAACCTTGTTCTAGCACCCTCTCATACTGCTTTGGGTGAGACTTTACCCTGTGCAAGCAGGTCACTGCCGAAAGGGCCAGTAGCATAGGGGTTTGTTGGCAAACCTTAACCTCCAAACCTGGGTCAGGACCCCTCGAGCCAACAAATGGTTCCGTTGCCAGGACCAGGAGCATTTTGAGAGAGGGATTGGGTAATGCTAATGTCGTATTGGAAACCTGAAAGAAAAGAAATTGATGAATGGTTCAAACAGCAAGCTTTGGAATTCGCAGTGAAAGAAAACCGCAGTAAGAAGTTGACCACCGAAGAGTGGAAAAGAAGTATATTTTCATAGAGGTCTATGAGATCTTCTTTGTAACCATTGCGATCAAGCTCCAGGAGTGGCTCGCAAGGTTAGTCAAATTCCAGACGTGTTGGAAGGACAAGCGGGTCACATAGTGGACCCCAAAATTGATCCAGCATTTAGAGAAGGCTGATAACACCATCACTTGCACAGTAGACCATTGGGTGGATAGTGTGCTACAAGGATTTGTGACAGAATTTGCCATGGATCAATTTGTCTCCTACTGTGAAGCAGAGCGAAGATTCTTCAAAGGATTTAGGGGTAGGTTTCTGAAGACTTTACCATTGTTGATTAAGGTATTACTGTGCAAAAAAAGTATTTTGTGTAGACACACCGAATGAATGACCTATGTTCTGGACGGGAGTACAAAACGAAGTGGCAAATACTATCGGACCAACCAAGAAGGAGGTAGATCTATCTACAGCCCGGTAAGAGAAGCAACTATGTAGAGTCCTCCAACCACACCACTTTTGAACCATCATAGGGGTAAGAATTCACTTACACCTCCACCACCAAAAGACGATATGGTTACGCACATGAAGTTACCTACCTTTGAGGGTGTGGGAGATGAAGACATGGATCAGTTCTGGTTTGTTGCAAAATTGGTATGGACTGCGCAAAATGTAGCTTGTGATGTAGTGAAGAGGGCACAACAGTCCCTTGCCTTTGAAGAAATAGCTTTGGAATGGTACATGAGATACATCGGACAACATGCAAACTCAACCATTGATGAGATCAAGAATGCCTTGAAACAAAATTTCAAGAAGCCTAAGTCCTATTCTCAAATAGTGGTCGATCTAAAGGATTATAAGCAAGGGCCTTCTGAGTCGGTGTAGGAGGCCCATCAATGACTAAAGAAGGTGATCAGAGAAGGAGGATTTCAGTATGATGATAGGTAGCACATGGAATGGTTCATTGCTATGTTGTTTCCTCACCTGCGCGTACCTATTGGTCACCAAACTTTTGAATCACCAGAAAAATCCCTAGAGGTCGCTATGAAGTTAGAAGATGCGCCTAGAGATGATACCCAGCTAGGCGTCCAGAAGATCCAAGGACAACTGGAGGTGATGCACATGGAGATCCAGAATCTGTGAAAGGACAGAGGAGCAGAGGCTAGCCCAAAAATATGGTGCATACGATGCAGGATGAATGGTCACACCAACGATAACTGCCCTATGTTAGTAGACTACATGTAGGTCGGGGGACCTAGTCTGTTGTGCCCTAGGGAAGTTGCAAGACCAAGTGGGCCGACACTATGGTGCGATGATTTTTGCATTGTAGGGCTACACAAGACAAACCATTGTCCCCACCTTGCTGCGTATGTCCCAGAAGTAAAACAACAATGGTGTAGGTTCTGAAAATCAATAGGACATGATGAATAGAACTGCTAGACGTATGATTTTTTGATCTATCGAGGGAATCTATATAGGGTGCAGTCAGATCCATCCTCACTAAGATCCCTCTTGAGCACATGGGGCTCTCCATCAAGGGGTATGGGAGGCAGAAGAGGTGGAAGCGTAGGTCAGGGACGAGGAAAACTAATCTATTATAACTGTGAATAGGTAGGGAAATTTTCCAGGGACTATCCAAACTATACAAGACAGTCCTTCCTATATTGCAGGTAGCTGGAGCATGTGATTGAAGAATTTCCAGTCTCGATAGCGAAGATACAGGAAAATTAGATGACACGTATGCATAATGTGTAGAGGGTTAAGGCCGAACTACGAGACAAAGATCCAAGCGTGAATGTCATAACACACAGTGGGATGGCCACCAAGGGGCCTGGGGAGAAAACTGCAACCAAGGCTCTGATCTGACCAGCAGTTATCAAAAAAGAAGGTTTGGATATAAAAAAGGAGAAATAAACATTTGTCACAGCTCGCAAAGACTTTGTTTAGATAGAGGCATCTACTTCGCAGCTGCCTGAAGACCACAAGGCATATGAGGAGGTAAAATCCTTTTTACAGGCATGTATGAAGTTGTTGCGCGACCCAAAGGCTATGGAAAATCTTCAGGCATTGATAGCTAGCTGTGCAACATGACCTATCCTCTCGCTATAAGTCAAGGATGTACACAAACTCTATAGATATAAGAAACGCACTAGTAGGGAGATGCGGTCAACTGCGCAGATCGGCGATTACGAGATGGATCGGGTTATTTTGGACCTAGGGTCAGATGCGAATGTATTACCTAAACATACTTGGAAAATAATGGGGGAACCTAAGCTGAAATGGTCCACTATTCAGTTTCATATGGCCAATCAACAAAAGATCATACCCTTGGGAAGAGTATCGAATATTGTGGTGGACATCGAAGGGGTTAAGGTGTAGGCTGATTTTGAAGTAATTCAGATTGTCAAAGATGCAGACCCATAACCTACACTCCTAGGCTTGGATTAGGCCATCGATATGGGGGGCATCATTAACCTAAAGAAGAGAAGCATGGTATTCGATAATACCGGCACAAGGGTAATAGTACCATTAGATATTTTTGAAGTTGAATGATACACAGAACCAGTGTGTGATGAAGAAGATATAGATCACATCTATAAGTTGATTGCATGCAATGAAGGTTGGATCAACCCCACACCGGAGGGGGTACTCTACTGGGAAAAGGACAATGAATGTTTCTCTGACTCTGATGGGGAGATAGAGAATTGGAAAAACCGGTTACATGATGTCTCTGCACGGCGATGTCTTCGAATCACGAAGAACGTCTGCTAAATCTCCTCAGAGGTAAGAGATCTACCTTATTTAGATGGTTCTAATAATGTTAGTGACTTTTTCCAGGCATTTGAAGTTGAGGTTCCCCAAGAACAACTATTATGGGTCTATAAGCTGGCCATGCGTGGACCACCTGCGCAATGGTGGGTGACACATGACGAGGCATTCCAGGATTGGGAGGAGTGTCAGAATATGATGATCCTATGATTTGAGGCCCTATATGACATGCAAATAAAAACGTTCCTTGGATCTGAAGATCCACGCAAATATATGTTCGCTTGGATAGAACAATAGTGTGATAGACCTACCCAGGAGTGGGTTCATCTGCTTATTCATGCCCCGGGACGACTTCCCACTGCATGGTACTTAGATGCAGAGCTCCATCAGTGCACCTGCCACTAGGAGACTTTGAAGGATGAATTTCTGGGAACATTTGGATTAATAGGCAGGACAGAGGTGCTTGATGTAGCTCTGCAGGACATTGACATTGTAGCATGGGGTAAATCGCACCTGTGTGTCACACCTGAATTACCCAATTGGGAACCATGGTTACCAAGCATGATCAAATACTATAGCCTAGCCCCAAAAGATGGTAAGAATGATGTATAAGAGGTTTTTGACTCAGAATTGAATAGGGTGTGCATGGTTACCAGATCACTCGGGCTACGAGCGGATAGCATTGAAACGCACCCCACGTTGGCTAAAATTGGGGATGCGAATATTATATATCCGACAGCTCCCATAATAAGGGGACAACTGCGCTCACTTCTCAGCCACATGGGTTATTACAGAAAGTTCTTTCAGAGGTATACAGTGATTATAGCACCTCTGAAATATTTGCTTACGAAGGTGGCTCGGTTCTGTTGGGATGACACATGCCGACCGAACATATCTTTAGGTTTGAAGTACTTAGGGATTAGGCCTGTGTTGGGGGAAGATGCACAAGAGGCGCAGGTGCTTAACACAAGCGTAGAAGATACACCAAGCACACAGGAGATGCGAAAAATAGCTGTTGGCACACTAACATCTGGTAAAAAGCAAAAGTTACCGTTAAAAGGAGCGGCCTGCTGGCATTTAATGGGGTAGATTTTGAGGATTTTTTACCGTTTACCTGATGGTAAGTTCTAGGTCAAGTTTACCCTACCGTTGGATACCTGTAGACACTATAAAAAGGGTTGGATAGCTCAAGCAAGGGTTTCGTCTCATAACTTGTACTTATCCTCTTTATATCACGCGAGCTTGAGTTGTAAGATTTTTCGGGTCTGCATTGTCCCCCGCATGTCGAATCAACCTCCTCTTCTGATAGTAACCACCCAAAGTCAGGATTCATTTTCTGTGCTAGGATGACAGTCAGTAACCCAGCTGAGCCCTCGACACCTACTACCCCAAAAGTTGAGGAAGTAATGGAGATCGGGTCTGAGGATGAAGAAGTTCCCTCAATTCCAGTCACAAGGAAGGGAAAAGAGTAGGCACAGGGCTCAGGGAAGTCCCCCAAAGCTGAAAAATGGGCTTCAGGAAAGCCTAGGACCTCCCCAAGGCATGCCAAGTCCCCAGAAGCAATGCCTCAGGCTCAGGCTATGCCGGAGGAAGCCCTGCCTGCCAATCTGATCAACTGGTTACCTCCCTTCATCTGCCTATACAGGCGCTCGACGTGCACACCAAAGAACCTTGATGGCCTGGTTACCTATCTGTAGACATTGCTAACCCCAGGAGAAGTCCCTATCTTGAGTGACCCTTATGGGAAGCTCCATGAGGTTAAATTAGACGATCACGACTTGGCGAATTAGGAAGCCTTCCCTAAGTAGAACCCCACGCTGTACTTTGACACAATTTACACGGACGATGGGGTCACAGTCGTTCCTCAGCGTTGGGTAAGCGGATTGGCTAGATTTAGTCTTTTGAACCTCCTTCGTATGCCCCACTTTGGCCATTAAAATGTCAAGGATTAGCTTGCCCGATAGTTGCTCGCCCTAATTCACAATGACTGCCTATGGATTCGAGATAGGGTCCCCATAGATGTTGCATTGGTTCACAGAATCACGGGCCTTCCCATGAATGGGCCACAACCTCTGTAGCATTTGGGCAATAAATATGAAGGGACACCACTGATTATGTGCGTAAGACCTACCATGTGGAAAGAAATACATGGGGCTTCATCATAAAATCCATCAGCGACCCGGCTACACAAATGGGTACCATATTACTAGCTTGCAAGCTAATGAGAAAGTGTCAGGTTGCAACCGTCCCTACCTATGTCATTCGGCTAGCTAGTCAGTGTGTGAAGGGGGTTTCCCTCAATTGGGCCCAATACTTATGCAACGAGTTCTTAGCCTACATCAGCGAATCACAAGAGCAGGGAAAAGCCTTTTGCTATGCTTGGCTACTATTTCTTATAGCACTTTTTTCCTGGGAAACCCCTACGGAGTCGGTCCTCCCCAAGCTCCCTCCAAATATGTGTGAAGGGGCTCGGTATGCCCACTTGTGGGATTCCAAGGATTAGAAGATAACCAAGTCTTCTGGGTCCTCTTCCAGAGTAGCATGGCTGCAGCCATCAATTCTTGACCTCGGCTATTCTCCACAGTATATGACAGATACAAGAGTATCACATCATTCCAGGTTACCAATAACAACATTCAGATTTGTAGCCACAAGGATCAAACGTGGACGTCACTTCCTTATATGGTAGCAGACAAAGAAATTTATAATGTGATTGTGCTATGGCCTTCCGCCTAGAAGATAGGCTTCAAAACTAGTGCAAGGGGCACTGTTGGTACTAGCACAGTGTAGGTAATTCGACCTATTATCACCAAGGAGACTGGAAGCATAGGGAAAGACATAGGCGTAGCCCCAAAAAAGGACACACAGCCAAAGCAAACCACCATGAAGAACACTGAGGCTGAAACCCAGGTCGATTCACAGCTGGGCACGGAGGAAGTAAACGTCAAAGGTACAAAGCGAATAGGCGAGCTTGTCAAGGGACCTCGAAAGAAGCAGTGCACCTAGCAGAAGGAACCAGATGAGACGGTTACATTGACGGATGGATATCTTGAACAAATCACAAATGCTATCACACTAGCCAAACAAGAAAAATGGTTACCTTTAGAGGAACACTAGAAGGCTGCGATCAACGCCATCCAGGAATAGCTTCAAACCTTGCAGCTAAAGACAGACACGATATAGACTAGTGTGTTTCAGGGAAAAATTTCGTTGGCATCTAGTAGTACAATGCTAGCCACGAAAGAAAATCGTCTCTATCCCTTACCTAGCGCCACCCTTATGATCAGTTCGTCGGACCAGGAGATCCAGCTCCAAGCCGATGCAGGGGTGCAGTTGAGTCTTGCCAAGCTACCCCATGTAGCATTACAAGGTCTCCACACCATGGTGTTTTAGGATATTCACCATTGGGACCAGCAAGTACACCAACAACTTGGTATGGCCAAACACACCATCGCACAACAAAACGCAAAGGTATTATTTGTTGTCGCGCAACAAGTAGAGCTCAAAAATTTGATCCAATAGCTCTACACAGAAGTTGTAGAAGAAATCTCGGCTGCAGCCACCCACCGAGCTAAACTGGAAGGATTGGTCGTAGCATTGAAGGCTTCCAAGATGGAAATGCAGCTCATTAAGACATAGTTGGAGTAGCAAATCTTTGACTTATAGGTCAAACGGCAACCCGAAACACCCCCGGAGGTACGAGCCTAGTGCACTATGCCAGTGACCATGGCTAAAAACACCATTACAGGACAGATTTCCCAGGGCACCCAGTTACTCAAGGATGCCATGCAACTCTAGACCAAGGTCCAGCGTGATCCGGTCCTCTAGAAAATCAATCAGGACTTGCAACAGAAAGAGTAATCTTTCAAGCAGATCGAGGCTACATTACCTACCTTGGTCCCTACACAACATTTGGCGCAATTATGAACCAGCAACGCCCTCCAAGATGAGATCGAGGAACTCTGCCATAAGAAGCATGTTATCAGAGAGCGCTTGAAGCCTTGGGCTATTGCAGCCCTCCAGCTCTCACATGATGTTGATGGTGCTATGAAGCGACTAAACCAGACACTAGAGAGTGTCACGCCTATGATAGAAGGACCGAAATCACAGAAGCTTGTAGATACTGCGTAGAGCGCTGCTACTCAGAGTCAATAAGTGCTTCTCCCATTGGTCATAGTCGTCAATGCACTGCGTGCGCAGGTGGAGACCCCACCACCATAATGACTCGAGATGAGTCAAAACATTGTGTTGGGGGACTGTTGGAATAGGGTCTCCTACAAAAGCTGCGGATATGGTCCATTTTGTATATTTTTTATTATATTTAGTCTAACGCAGGGGTTTTGGGGTGGGTCAAAGCCCCTAAAGCATTGTAAGTGGGTCAAGGGTAGACGAAGAGTCCGAAAACCATGATCTGCAGACCATTGGATGCGTAGGCTAAAGTAGTATAAGTAATTGAACCATTTTTGAGTTGTAAGGAAAACAATGAACTAAGATTGGTGCAAATTGCGAATTAGTAGATCTGTTTTGGGTTTTTGGGGAAAGGACTCTTGCTGGTTGTGTGTGTAGAGATCCTCAGTCTTGCTGTGTGTAGACCTTGTTGTTGTGTGTGTAGGTTTGGTTTTGGGTATTATAAAAGTATCTAAAGGACTAATGAAAGTAGAAGGTTGTTGAAATCTGTGATATCTGTTATGTTATGCATGATTCAATGTTGAGCTCCACAAGTAACTATGTTAAGTACTTATGTTGCATTAACAATTGATCTGAATCTGCTTGTTAGACTTTATTCAAGAATAGATGCGATAGTTGCTTTATTGTCTTGTATCTATTAATTATTGTGATTATATGTGGTATTGAGCACGTGGAAGCGAAGGGACTGATAGATCTGGGTTTGTAATATGCGATCTGATATTTGCGAAGTCGAAGGTAGTTTTTCTTGACTTACCTACCCTCTCCCAAGGTGCGGAAACCTGGTTCTAGCACCCTCCCATACTGCTTCAGGTGAGAATTTGGCCTGTGCACACAGGTCACTGCCAAAAGGGACAGTAGTATAGGGGTTTGTTGGAAAAATTTAACCTCTGAACCTGGGTCAGCACCCCTTGAGCCAACACTGACTATGGTTCCTACCGAGAAAGGTGTTGAATATGTGAATATTGAAACAACATAAAATCCCAAAATGGTTAAGTTTTCCAAGTCCTTATCTCCAAATATGAAAGATAAATACATAGCCTTATTATCTTAATTTTCTGATATATTTTCTTCAGACTATGCAGATCTGAAGGTATATTATAGAAATATCATTCAACATACAATTCCAGTCAAGCCTGATCAAAATCCATTTAGAGAAAAGATGAGAAGAATTAATCCAAGGTTATTACCATCAATAGAGAAAGAGGTAAACATAATTTTTAAAGATGGTATCATTTTTCCCATTATATTTTTAGAATGGATGTAAAATCTTGTTCCGGTGAGAAAGAAAACAAGAAAGATATGTCTTTGTATTGATTTCATAAACTTGAATAACGTGTCTTTAAAGGATAAATATCCCCTTCCTGACATGGACCATGTCCTATAGAGAGTGGTTGGGTCCTCTCGAATGTCGCTTCTTGATGGATATTCGGGATATAATCAAATCTTAGTGCATAAGGATGAACAAGACAAAATTGCTTTCACAACACCTTGGGGCACATTCAAGTATGCCAAAATGCCATTTGGGCTCAAGAATATAGGAGCCACCTTTCAAAGGGCAATGGAAATGGCCTTCGCAAATGAAAATGATGTTTTTCTAGTAGTGCACCTTGAGTATTTGATTGTATTCTCCCATTCTGATGATGAGCATTTATATCAGTTGAGATTTGTATTTCAGAAGTGCAGGAAATTTGGGATTTCACTCAATCCCAAAAAGAATCTTTTTTTTCCATGGAGGAAAAGCTGCTTGGCCATATGATCTCCAAAGATGGTATCCATATTGATCCCTCCCAAATTGAGGCTACTCAGTAAATAGGTTTTCCAAGCATCAAGAATGAAATCCAAGCCTTTAATGGTAATATGAAGTTCTTGAGAAGATTTATCCCAAACGTTGCCGAGCATCTTCGAGAAATGACGCATATGATTAAAAATGATAGTGAGGTAAGGTGGTCAAAGGATGCTAAAAATTCATTTAATTCAGTTAAGCTTTCCTTGAAAACAACTCATATTTTGATCATCACCAACTATACCATTGATTTCATCATATTTTCATTTTCCTCCAAACATACTTTGGCTGTTGTTTTGATGCAAAAGAAGAATAAGACCGAGAAACTAATTGCTTTATTCAGTTGTACCATTAGAGATGTTGCCCTGATATATAACATCATTGAGAAGCAAGCCTTGGATCTAATAAATACATTAAAGGAATTTTGAGTATATATCCTTCATTCACACATTCTCGCCTATGTTCGTACTGTAGAAATGAAGGATGTCCTAATGCAAACTGATCTGTAAGAGAAAATATAAAAGTGGATAGCAGCTATGTTAGAGTATGACCTCGAGATCAAGACTACAAAGCTAATCAAAGGTTAGGGATTGACCAAGCTGATGGTTGAATCCAATTTACATGCAATTCACATTAATCTCATTTCAGTTTTTTTCGAAAAAGAAGATGACGAGTCACTCATACATGTATGCTATTTTTTTCTCTCATCTCCTTGGTATGCTGACATCATTTATGTTCTTGAGCATCTTAATCCTCCTCAAAACATGTCTAAAACTAAGGGTATATCATTAAATTTAAAATCTTCCAAGTACTGCATTTTAGACAATGCTCTATATTGGAAAGACCTGAGAAGTGTCTTGCTAAATTGTCTAGTAGAAAGTGAAGCCAAGGAGGTAATGATTTATTTCCACAAGGGAGACTATGTAGGTCATTTGTTTTGGAAAACTACGAAAAATAAGGTGTTGAGGGCTAGTTATTATTGGCCTATTCACTTTGCATATTTGTATAAAACCGTGATGAGCTGTCACGAATGCCAGATATTTCAAGGTAAGAGGAAGCTGCTCCCACTACCTTTGTAGCCTATATCCATGAAAGCGCCATTTAAGCAGTGGGGCCTATAGTTTATTGGATAAATATAGCCTGCATCTTCTGCCCAACATAAGTGAACCTTAACAGCTACCAACTACTTCACCAAATGGATTGAAGCAATCCCAATGAGGCAATATACAAATTTAGTCATTATTCAGTTTTTGGAAAATAATATTTTGTTTGGTTCTGCCAAAAAAATCATTACAGATAATGTGGTTTCATTCAAGTCTAAGAAAATGGTTGATTTTTTCGAGAAATACAACATCAAATTGGATAGCTCGACCGCATATCATCTGCAAGTGTTATGCGGAATATGAATTACGGATAAAACATTATTCCCCCTAAATGTGGTGAATTTCATTTAGAACAACAATTTAAAGACTTTGCAGATACTTTTTCTAACAGTGAATAGACACGCAGAATAGATCGAGAAACTTACTTGGACTCCAAGTGCTTGCAATTCTCCTTCTGTCACTCTTGTTGTAGCTTCAAATCCAAGCTAGATCGCCAAAATATTTACTACAAGAATGAACAATAAATAGGAAATAGATAGCAATATAAAGATGCATATTCAATTTATTCAGCTAAATCAGTGACACATGAACCATATACATCAAATAAGAATTCATAATGTGGAAGATAGAAGCTTATACGGATACATATGTGGGAAAGTAAACAACAATATTTATGAATGGATAGAAGGAGAGGTTACAAATAGTGATTGATTTGATGTCACCATCTCCAGCATCATCCCAGCCTCATCACAATGAACATATCTCTAGCATCATATCACTCAAATCAATTCCTCAATTGAAATTACACCAGCATTTCTCTACCCAAATTATTCCTTTCAAGCAGTAGGATCTGTGCTCAATTTATAGATGAGATGAAGGTAGTTTTACAATCAATGACTTTCTATTAATAGGAAAGGCATGTTCCCAATCTCATAGGTATCAAATGAACACATGGATTTGAAGTTTGACACATATGCACTCTTCTAGAAGGCATTGGCCAAGTGGAGATTTTGGAACAATGAGAATTTCACTCCCAATTGACCAATGCACCCTTGAGTGTCAGGAAGTGCTTTGCAGAGCACCTTTGAATGGAGGTAATTGCATATGAAATGCACTTATCCCCTTCAGATACTATTTTGGTGAGCTCATAGGTGTTATAATATATACTTCAAATCTTGGAAACCTTGCAATGGAAGTCAGGAATGATTTGTATTTGTTCTTTGGCTTAGGGCATAGAGAAACTGAAATGATAGAGGATGATAGGCCCTATTCATTGGTTCTGGGGCTAATGTCCAATTAAACCAGGTCATTGGGAATGGTGCCCAAATTGACCTATAACAGATTGCACCCTAAAGCATGAAGTCATAACAATAATAAAAATATTTTTTGAATGAGATGATTTACACTGTGATGGGCTAGAGCTGAAGCGGAGTGGCGACCTGCATCAATATTACAATACATTACATCATGATATATCCTCTTAATCATAAATTTTTGAGGGAAGGCATTCCCATGTTCAGCACATAAACTATCTAATAACATGTACATAGTGCATAAATTTGTCTACATTGGAATGTTGCCCAATACATACATGCCTACAAATATATGCCCATGTTCGGATGATGATCTGTATGTAAGGTCACTGTACACATGATGTGTACAACAATCCTCAAGTCGTAGCCCAGATGGTTGAAACTAGATCTGGGGTCTTGTTATCTCGTTCACTCGATCATTTGGGTAAAATTCTAGCCATGCGAATATATGATTTGTAGTTGAACATGGTAAGACATCATTTTATTACCAGGAAATGATGTGAGTTGTTAACAACCATGAGAGAAGAACCATTGATGTCAATGGCCCTCAAGGTACTGTAGTAAATTTAGTAATGTGTGAATAGATCATTTGATGTTGAAATCCAAACAAAATCTTTTGGTCAAAAATCTGGAAGCGAGAATCTTGTCGATGTTGTAACAAGCCTCATAGTACTGGAATATGATGTTTCTAGGTGAACTTCCTGGATGATTATTTGATGTCGAAAAGAAGCCACTTTATTACGAAGTTGGATTTATTGATTTTGGAGACAAAGGTATGACTTAATATAGCAATGTTCATGGATTACTGTCATGAGAATGAAGGTTTATGAATATTTCAGAAGATGAGTATTCACTGGATGACTTCTCTTGAACATATCGATGACAATGAGATGAGTTGGTAGCATTGACCCAAAATCAAAGTGAAGGTATGATGAACCATAGGTATGAATGAATTTTCAAGAATATTACCCAACCGAAATAGTTGTGATGATGGAGTGAAGTGTCATGTTCAAGAGCGACCTGCTACCGTAAAAATTTTGTTCACTTTCCCAAATTTTCCATGGCCATTTTTCAACCAATACCTCTTTATTTTTTAACAAGCTTGAGGAGGATAACATTTTCTTGATCGATAATTCAACCCTTCGGGCGAATAATTTATTACTATTTAATAATTTAACGAGTCTGGCGATGAATGAAACTAGATTCTTTCCATGATTGAAAAGCCCATCGATATTTTATGCTTTAACGAGCCTAACGATAGTGACAGCCTGGTCCTTTTTCATATGTAGAGAGTTTGAAAAAGAGGACGAAAGAAAACTCCATAAGTACTTTTTCGTAAACTTTTTGTTCAGAGCCGAAAAAGTGTATAATAATATCTAAGAGAACCTCTTTAGTCATGTTTGACCAAGGTATTCCTTTTTCGTAAATAATCTATCTCAGTTCATAAAAGGTTAAACTTATACTGAGTAGATATCAATTCATTTACTTTTACAAACCCGAAAAGACAAGCGCTTGACAATCTTTTCACATTATCAAATTCTGAAGAGAGCTAAAAGAAGACTCCAGGGGTTCCTTTTTCATTGTTATCAAAGCTCGAAATAGAGATAAAAGTGCACTTCAAGTCTTTTTTTATTTTTAACAAAGCTCGAAAAATAAGGATAAAAGTATCCTTTGCGGTCAAATCATTCTTAAAATAAATATGCACGACTAATCTGTTCATCAGTTGTAAAACTTGTTTAGAACAACATCAAATGGATTAAAAATATTTGTTTCATGATAAAAATAGAATAAAACCATAGTCACAGCAATAAATATGATTTTCAAATAATCACATGACTAATAAAAAAAAATTTACTATTCATTTTTACCATTCAATAGTTACCATTTGCATTTTGGAGCTCTGAACCAGTTTTTCCCCTGCGGCCTAAACTTCAACAGTCGATTGCCTATAATTGGTAAGAATGTTTTGAATGTCCCTAGCAAGAGCACATGTTGAATGTGCCCTGCAAGGGAATATGACCCCCAAGCTTCATTTCATTCAACTAAGTAGATTATTGGTTACTGATAGCTAGATGGAATGAAGGTTCATTATAGGGGAGGATTTGTTTCATTTTTTAATGAGCTTGACACAGGAAAAGAACTATGCTCATGACCTGTTTCATTTTTTAACGAGGTTGACACAATAAAAGAACTTTCCTCAAAGACACTTGTTTCATTTTTTAACAAGGTTGACACAAGAAAAAAATAATTATCCTCATAACTTGTTTCATTTTTTAATGAGGTTGACACAGCAAAAGAACCATCCTCATAACTTGTTTCATTTTTTAACAAGGTTTACACAGTAAAAGAACCATCATCAAAGGCACTTGTTTCATTTTTTAATAATGTTGACACAAGAAAAAATAACTATCCTTAAAGGAACTTGTTTCATTTTTTAACGAGGTTGACACAAGAAAAAAGAACTATCCTCAAAGGCACTAGCCAAGTGGAGATTTCGGAACAATGAGAATTTATCTCCCAATTGACCAATGAACCCTTGAGTGTCATGAAGTGCTTTTCAGAGCACCTTTGAATGTAGGTACCTGCATATGCAACACACTTAGCCCCTTGAGAGACTGTTTTGGTCAGCTCATAGGTGTTATAATATATAGTTCAAATCTTGGAAACCTTGTAATGGAAGTCGGGAATGATTTGTCTTTTTTCTTTGGATTAGGGCATATAGCAACTGAAATAATATGGGATGATAGACCCTATTCATTAGTTTTGGGGATGATGTCTAGTTAAACTAGGTCATTGGGAATGGTACCCAAATTTACCTATAAGAGCAAGGTAATGGATTGGCCACATATTCAAACAAATCCTTGGTCAACATTATAAAAAAGATGTTGGAGGTGAACAGGAAAAACTGGCAGAAGAAGCTTGTTAATTCTTTGTGGGTGGACAAAGTGAGTAGAAAGTAGTCAATAGGCATGTCTCCTTTTTAATTTGTATATGGAGTCGAAAAATTTTTCCCTACATCACTTGCAGTCCCAGTTATGAAATTATTACAGGAAGCAGTTAGTGAACTGAATGATGTGCATCGTTGGAAATATCAGATGATCCATCTTCAAGAAACAAAGGATGAGGTGGCTCAAAAAACCTCTAATATTTAATATAGAATTCAGAAGGTATACGACCAGAAGACAAAGGCTGATGATTTCAAAATTGGTGATGTGGTCCTCCGTTGGGATGCTAAAAAAAAAGACAAAGGGAAAAATGGTAAATTTGAGAACTTATGGAAGGGACAATACAAAATTTCAGCCTCAAGAGGACAACATGGTTATCTATTGGAGGAAATGAATGGAGAAGATTTCATAGGAGGACCAATCAATTGTAGGCTTCTCAATCACTACCTTTTCTGAGCAGATTTATGAAGATCCTTAATTTCATTGTATATATTAGTTTAATTTTTCAGCCAAAGTGTGAAATATAGAATCATCGGAGCTTGGAGACTGAAGTGAATGCCATAAAGTTCCATTGATTTGTTGTTGATTTCTAAGTTCAGTAAAATTTGATTCAATTCAGTTTTGAGTCAGTGTTCATTATTTAGTCTTGTCTTTTGATTTTGACTCCATGCCCCATGGTTAGGTTACTTTGTCTATGGTGTTATTGACACCTCCAAGGAGCTGCCCTCCCCAGATGTAGCCAATGTTATTGTCTGTTGGCTTGAAGGGTCCTGACCTAGGTTCAAAGTTAAACTTAACCAAAAAAAACCTCTTACTACTAGCCCTTTCAGAAGTGACCTACTTGCGCAGATCAAAGTCTCACCCAAAGAAGTATGGAGGTGTTGATGAGAAAAAATGTCCAGCCAATAGTAAGGGATATCCCCGATATAAAGTCTCGATTAGACTCTAAACCGTTTATGATAGGGATCTTGTCCGGGTGTGGGTCCAGCTACCAATGAATACTCCTTTTTCTCGGACACAAATGAGCATTGAAGTCCTATGAACACATGATTATTTGGATTGTACAATGCAAATGGTTGATGAGTCTCAATGAACATAAAACACTACAAATAGAAAGATGAGTTAAAGCATGCTGCCAAAGGAAATGTTGTTAGCAGCACATCATTAGGGTCACACTTGTGAAAGCTGTTCAAACCACAGAAGAAACAGTTATTTATGGTTAGAGCACCCTTCACTTCCTTAAGCAGTCTCAAGAGATAAGATAAATGTTAGTAACAAAGTTGCTAACATCATCTAAATAAATAGCCTGACATCATTAACGCATTTAGTGAGCTAAAATGTATAAATGATATAATCAGAAAATGCAGATTACTTAATCATAAATATATCGGATACATAAGAAAAAATATTCATAGTGTTAACACATTAATCCTCATCAGATCCGATAGTAGAATCAAAACAATTACTTGTATTCATTCTTAGAAAAGTGCATTCAATGTTATACAATTCTCTTTGCTCCCTTAGAGTCCCAAATAAAAGATCTTTTACAATTCCTCGAAGGGAGTATTTATAGAACAAAATTAACCCTTGGGTATCCCTAACTTTTCTCCTTCTTGATCGCTGACATACTCTGCGACTTGAGGGAATTTGCAACTTGTGACCTTAACCCTTTTTGCGACCTGCGACCTCCCTTGTGTTTTGCGACCTGCGACCTCTTCTATTTGCTGCAATACCTGACTTGGTCATGGAAGTAGTTGGGTGATTGTAAGATCAGGGACATCTACCTGTTGATGTTCCTTGATATAAATTCTCCATGCTCTATAATCCAGAGCCACTGGGGCAACCTAAGCTGTATCTTCTCTCAAACTGTGAAGGCACTCAAGAGAATTTAGAATAAAAGTGTCTCTCTTGATCATGATTTGGTTCAATAGGGAGGCCAGTTTAGTATAGATCCAGACCAGTGTCATGATGAATTGAACAAGGTTATCTTGTGATTTCCAGTAGGTCTCTTGAGGCGGTTGCTTGCCTTATGGGTTGTAGAAATTCTTGAATATATTTGGCGAACTCTTCCCACGTTTTATCCTCACCCAGTGCACCTAGAGAAGGAATGTGGTTTACTTCGGCCATTGAGTCAATGTCGCTCATCAGATGTTCATATGCGGACATTACCTTCTCCAATCCTTGATTAGTTTCTCTTTAGATTGTACCTTTATCTGAATTTTAACCTTGTCATTTTGGGTACCAATCCAATCTTTTCTAGGCAAGGTGTCCAGAGCTTGTGGATACATGTTAGACCATTTCAGTATTCTGTCCAAGGTAGTAGAGGCTTCCTTTAGCTCTGTGTTCCTCCTCTTGGTTTCTACCCGTGCTTTCAGTAGTGGCACGATGGTTTGTTTTATCGTGAACAGTTCTTCATATACCTACTTCATGGTGGCCTTCAAAGTGTCCATCTCTCCTTGAATAGTGAGTGGAATTTCATTGCTAGGGGCATTCTTAACGTGAAGCTATTGGATTTCTTCTTCTAGTGCCCTCTTTTCTTGTTCCAACTTGGTTGTATTTTGTTCAGAGGCCTATATTCTATTCTGTAGGGACAAGATTTATCTACTCATTATGCTTATGTTCTCCTCGGTGGCTGCTGCAAAAGCGGTGCCAGCTGATGCGCTCATAACTGGATTCGTCCTAGTATCCAAGACTATATCCTTCTCTGTGGTGGTTTTAAGGGGTGCAACAGGGTTTCATGCCAAGAATATTCTCTTCTCCTTCCTGATCTTGTTTGTGAACTGATCATTGGTAATTCTTGTCAGATCAAGCACTCCCTCATCTTGATCTTCAGAGGTACCCAATTCCGAGAGAGCAAAACACACATTTCTTAGAGGAGTTTTCTGGGGCACATCAATGTGTGGTAGCTCCATTTGTTTCTCTGTCTCTAGAGGAGGTGTCTTTTTTCCTTCATCTCCCTTGGAGGAATCCTCCCTTGACTTCCGAATTTATTCCTCCCTCCTCTTTTTATCTGCTTCTACTCTATCTTGTTCTTCCTTTAGCCGGCGCTCAGCTTCTGCTTTATCTTGATCTTCCTTTAGCTGGCGCTCAGCTTCTGATCTAGCTTCATCTTCCTTTAGTTGGTGCTCAACTTCTGCTTTATCCGGCTTTATCTTTAGCTGGTGCTCAGCTTCCACCTTTTCTTCCTCTTATTTCCTCTATTGTTCCTCTTCCCTTTTCTTGTAGGTTTCCTCTTCTCGTCTCTTTCTTTGTTCTTCTTTCAGTTGTTTCTTTCATTTATCCTCCTCCTCCTTTGCCTTCTCCTCATCTTCTTTTTGAGCTTTAGCCTCCTTTTCTCTTTGCTACGTGGAAGAGTTATTTCCTGTACCTGTCCTTTTCTTCTTGGCTTTGGAAGACGAGGCTCCTCCCAGCATATGGATTATTTCTTATAAAGTCTGGTTGTCCTGATCTTCATGATTGGTTGATTTCCTCTGGAGCAGCCTCCCTGTATTTGTTGTACCAGTTCTTGATTCTATCTTCAACTTTGAAATCAATATGCTGGTAACTCCATTCAAATTTGGTTGGCTTGCAGTGGGCAGGGATGATTCTCTCAGGATCATATGTCCAGTGTGACATGGGAAGTAGAAAAAATCCTTTGACTTGTTCAACCTTTGACTTTACTTCCCTGAAATCTTTCACTGTGTATGCGTTGATAGTGAGTGGTAGAGTAGGCGATGGCTTCTTTCTACCCTTAGTGAGAACCTTTGAAAAATTGCCCGACATCTGGTAACATGTTTCTTGGAGGAGTAGTTTGTCGATGATGAACTAAGGTAGTGCGTGGGGAGCCTTGAGTGACCTGAAGACTCAGATAAAAGTGCTATCCGTGATAGGAAACCATTTGACCATTCGGGTTATCGTCTCCATGGCTCACCCAAACATGCATGAGGTGTCTTTTCCAAACAGTTTCCTGGAGAGAGTGGAGATGAAGCTGTGTGAGATTGACTCCATGTCTTGCTTCTATCTAGAGTCCCAGAACACCAGTAAATCTTTGTGAATTTGGCCGCCATGCTCCAGATCCCAATTGTGTGCCCACTCCTCAAAATGGCACCTTGCATATACTGCATCCAAAATATAAGACGCCATATAAAATTTCAATGCATACCCTTCATCAGGTGCTAGTGCTGCAGATATGTTCGATTTGAGGGCCGCCACTATCAAGTTGGCCCAGTTAGAGTAGGAAGTATACACAGTGACAGCATACATCAGAGAAAACCAAGTGCCGTTGAAAGTGGTTTCATCTGGATGGCCATACATCCTACATAACATTGCAACTATGAGCTTGTAGACTTTCTTGAGACCTGTTGTCGGATATTCTTGGTCCTTCTTGAGCTTGAACTTTTCTGGGTCCTCCCACCATCCTCTTAAGGTCTCAGGTATGGGAACTACATGAGTGGTTTCCCACTCCTTGGCAAAGGCCCATTCCCGGGTAGGAAGTGCATGATATATTTCTACATATTGTCCCTTCATATTTGCAAATGATTTCTCGGCATGATCCCGAATAACCTAGATCTTAGGGTCGACCTTTTTCAGGATGGACTCGATCAGCTCTACACATGGGAATATAGGTGGACGGGCCCCCGTGTAGTGGAGCTTGAATCTTTTAACCTGAATATACACCTCTTGGTCTAGGGGGTCCTCTAGAAATTCAATATTTGTGAATTCTTGGTACACCTGATCCCAACTCATATTATCCCCTTTATCAAATGTGCAGGCACTATCTCCATAGATAGTGGAAGAGAAAGAGGTATTTCCTCCTCCAAGATTTCTATCTCAGGGCTTTTGATCCTTTTCCAAACTGCCGGAGGCCCCATATCACTTTAGGCCGATGAGATGGATACACACTCTAGATTGGCTTCAAGGTTCCCTGGCATGTTCATAAAACGATTCCACGATAAGATAGATGTCATATTTATAAATTCTTGGGCTACTCCTACCTCTTCTCAACTATTTTCAAGGGAATGGATGAACCTGTGACCTAGCGACCTCGTGAGTGTGTCACTGGGTCACTAGGTCACGTTGCTTTAAAATTTCATAGAAAAGCGACATAATGACTTAGCGATTTGTGACTAGGTCGCGACGTTGCTGAGTCGGGGAGTCGTGCCAATTTAGATCTTCATGGAAATGTGACCTAGCAACTTAGCAAATCGCGATCAAGTCACAAGGTCACTGAGTCATGAAGTCACGTCACTTTCAACTTTCATGGATATGCGACCTAGCGACCTTGTGACTTGGAAACCGAGGTCGCCAGGTCACCAGGTCACGGAGTCGAGGGGTTGCTCTAGGGCTTGGCAAACGGTTTATGTGGTGATAAAGACCTTTAGCTTGCTTTTAATAAATAAAGGGAGGTAAGGTGACACATCAAGTGGAATGCATGCATGAAGTTCCTCATTGGAAAGGGCTAGAAAGGGAACCTGAATAGACTGATGCAAGGAAGGCTTCCTTTAGGAGGTGCACAAGGAAGTCAAGTTATGGGTAGGAGAAAGCTATAGCAACAGTATTCATGGAAGGTTTAAATAGAAGCTAGGTTAAGTTTTAAATAGGCTAAGGTGAGGGTAATGGAGGCAACAATCAATGAAAAGGAAACAACAGGAGGATTAGGCAACTTACCCAGGAAAAACGCGCTCCAGCTGGCATGTCAGAGGTGTTTTCTTTCTCTGTCGCGCAGGTCAATTGCTGCCTATGTGACCCTTCTATATATAAAGGGGTCACACATGTGGAAAAAAAATGAGGGTTGCAAGGTCGCAAATGAGTTTATTTAATGAGATATGCAACCTCGTGACTCTGCGATCTTGCGACCTGGGGGGATTGTGGGGTTGCAGGATTGCAAGGTCGCAATTGTTTGGTTTCGAGATGATATGTGACCTTGGGACTTTGTGACTTGTTGGGTCACAAGGTCGCAGGGTCACAAATTATATGAGTTGACCAATTATGTGACTTAGCGACTTAATATTTTGAAAGAGGGAACTTAGGCTTGACTCTATTTTTCAAAAGGTCAGGGGCTCAAAAATTTAAAAGGGACAAAATTTTGGACGGTGTTGTAGCGGCTACAACATATGGAGATTCACTGATAGGACCCAGGATATCTGTCGGTGCTTCATCTTGTGGGGGGGCTTAGCATGCCGATCCTTTCACTCCATGGGTCCCACTACTTTCGTCCTCATGCCTTGCGTGTTTGTTTCACATATCTGCATGTCCTAGGGTGTTGGTCCACCATATTTGCATTCCTGGAGACCGAACGGAAAATGTTGGAGTAACCTCAGGGATTTCCAGGATCTATTATAGTTACTTTGTCCTTGTCATTTTTCTCTGCTCCCAGCGAACCTGGTGGTTCTGGCGGAGTCACTGCCTAGGAGTCACGGAAGTTGCTACGCCGCCAGCGAGCCTAGTCAGTACCCCGGCAGAGTCATCTTATCGCCTCTCTGTGAAAGAAGCCTTTCTCAATCCTTTAAAATTTATTCATGTGCTAATTTTCACTTATTTTAAATGTGCTCAGAGCACTTATTTTATTGTGCTCAAGGCACTTATTTGACTATGGAAATTATTGCCTGGGTGGACGAGGGATCCTGAATTATTTTTCTTGCAAGAGAGGTTGCTCCTGGTCTATATGAAGAATTTTGGGTTTTTCCAGATATCCTTTCGTCTCCTAAGGTCTTCCCTGTCCCCTTTCCACCTAGTGATTGATTACACTGAGACTTTCTTTTGTACAACAGTCCCTTGGGCTAGCATACTAGGCAAGATACCTAGCTTGGTTCCTCGGACTTGGTCATGTTTCCCCATTGGGTGCATATCATAGGAAAGCTTGTGCAATTTTTTTCATTTCAAGGGCGATTCTTCACCAGCATAGATTCTGGCACATCTTCCAATTGAGTAACTTCTACATATCCCCTTCGACTTGAGATGCCAAAGGGAAAGGGCCAATGAGAGCTTGCTTGAAACAAGTGATTTATTGAAAACAAAACAGAAATGAGAACAAAAAAAAAACACACAAGTATGGTACAGGGTATGGTGATGGCCCCCTGAGGCTGTTAGGTAAAATAGTGTTTAAGGTCGTGCCCATTGACTAGGAGGACCTCAATCCTCCCTTCAAGGGTCTGTAGCCTGTAAGTCTAGAAGATGACCTTTTCTTTAATTTGGAAGGTACCTGTCCACAGGGCCTAGAATTTGGAGTGTTAACCTTTATCCTCATGAGCTTTGTCCCATTTGAGGACAAGGTCCCCTACTTCAAAAGATTTGTTTCTGACAGACTTCTTGTCAAACCAACATTTTATTTGACTTTGGTGGATGGCAATTTTTTCTCGATTTTTTAGCCTTTCCTCCTCCAGCTTCAAAAATGTGTCTATTTGGGCTTGTAAGGTAGGGAAATGAGTGCCATGAGTTTCTTGAGATAATTGAAGGGCTAGTAGAGAAAATTTGGGAGGAATAATAGCCTCTTTGCCATATACAAGGAAAAATGGGGAGGTGCCCAAAGATGATTTGGGTGTGACCCGATCATCCCATAGGGAATTATGGAGTGTGTTATGCCAATTTCGTTGTTGGGATAGCGGAGTATTTTTGATGATGTGGATGAGTTTCTTATTAGTTGACTCGGCTAACCCATTTCCTTGGGGGTAATAGTTGGCAAAGTGTTTCAGCACTATACCATTTTCTAGAGAAAACTCATATAATTTAAATGACAAAAAATATGTTGCATTATCAAAAACAAGGGAGGTTGGAACACCAAACCTGATCATGATGTGTTGGGTGATGAAAGCTATTACCTCTTGATCATTGATTTGACGCAACGGTATTTCTTCAACCCACCTTTTGAAGTAGTCTGTGGCTGTGAGGATGTATCTATGTTGCTTGGAAAAGTGTGGCAATATTTCCCCCATCACATCAAGCCTCCACTGCTGAAAAGGTTCTTCCACCACGACAGACTACAATGGGGTGGATGGCCGTATTTCCCTATTGGCGAACTTTTGGCATCGTGGGAATTTCCGGACATAAGCATGTGCATCTTTGAACATAGTAGGCCAATAGAAACCGGCACGCATGATCTTGTGAGCATTGATATACCCCACATAGTGCCCACCCACTGGACCATCATGGAGCTCCATCAAAACTTTATGTGCCTCATCATACTCCAAACAACGTAACAAGACTCCATTGTGGTGTTTGAGGAACAACATACCCTACACTAGTTGGTAGGATGCAGCTTTCAGTCTTAATGCAGGTTTCTGTTGAGTAGTTAAAGTGGGGCCCATGGTATCGTGGCTCAGGTATTGCTAGAGATCAACGTACCATGAGGAGGTATTCCGTTGGGATATACTATCAGTTTGATACATATCGATTTTGTGTTCCCAACTCTCCTCTTCATTGCTTCATGAGTCTGTGGCTTCCACAACCATCCGGCATAGTCCTTGGCCTTTTATAATGTGTGTTGGCTTGAATTCGAATTCGTACTCGTGAAGGCACGTCATCCAATTGCCTCGTCTCTTGCCTAGCTCTTGATGTACGAAAAGTGAGCAAACATCTCGGTTAGGTTCGAATATTGTGACGTGACTCTTCAAAATATATGGCCTGAAGTGTTTGACTACCTTGTACATAGCGTAAGCTTGCTTATCAATATCTGTATAATTCAGCTTGGCACCTTGAAACCCAGTGCTCATGAATGATATGGGCCACTCATCATTGTTGTCATCTTTCTGAGTGAGGATGAACGCCAGAGATGAATCTGAGGTAAAGGTGTACAAGATAAAGCCTTTGCTGAAATCTGGGCTATGAAGAGAAGGTGCTTCTGTGATGGCCCGCTTGATGTTATTGAATGCTTCTTTCTAAGGAGAATTCCATGTGAATTTAGCATTCTTCTTGATCATACCCTGCAACGGTTTCACAATTTTGGCGAAATATGATATAAACTTTCGTACGAGGTTGATTTTCCCTAGGAAAGACTACATGGCCTTCTTGAAACTTGGGGGAGGTATCTGGGAAATGAATTTAGCACATTCTGGATCCACTACTATGTTATCCCAAGTTATGATGTGCCCCAATAGGTTTCCTTCAGAGATGACGAAAATTCTTTTCTTCGGGTTTAGTGAGATCCCATATTTTCGACATCTTTCAAAAATCTGCTTGAGGTGATGTAGGTGGTCAGACCTATGTTTTTAAAATACTGTGATGTCTTCAAGGTATACTACCACACTTTTCCCTATGAGGCCCGTGAAGGCAATGTCCATGGCTCTCTGGAAGGTCCTGCTAGCATTGATTAAGCCAAAGGGCATGCATTTGAACGCGAAAGTTTCCCATTTAGTTATGAATGTGGTTTTTAGCCAGTCGAGTTTAGCTACTAGTACTTGGTTATAACCTGAAAAACCATCTAATAAAGAGAACATTTCTGATCTCGATACACCTTGAAGGATTTGTTCCATTGGGGGCACCAAGTAGTTGTCCTTGTCCAAAGCTCTATTCAAATTTCGGAAGTCTACGCATAAACAAATTTCACTAGATTTCTTACGAATTGGGACCAAGTTTGATACCCGGGTTGAATGTCGGACTTTGAAAATTATATGTGCATCCAAGAGTTTCTTCAGTTCCTTTTGGATCATCGGCTCTAAGGTGGGGTGTAATTTCCTTAGTTTATGCTGGAATGGTTTCACTCCTTCCTTCATGGGTATCACGTGCTGGATGATCCACATGTCATAGGTTCGTAGCTCATCATACATCCAGGCAAACAAATCTCGGTATTTCTTAAATAAATCAGTGAAATATTACCTCTCCTTAGGGGTGCATTCATTAGCAAGATTGACGAACTTGGGTTCCTTGTCCATCCTGAGGTTTATTTCTCGGTGTGCTAACGTGGAACTTTGCACCTTCATGTTGGGAGGGCCTCAAAAATAGTTCTGTAAATCAAACAAAATTTCGAGCGACATGATCCTTTTGGGTATGGGATTTTCCTTACGATCCCCTTGCTCCTTTTGCAATGCATGATCATGATCCTCTTCTTCCATAACTGCATCATTGAGCACGTCCGTATTGAGCATGAAATCTAGTACCTGTTGATCATCATTAAAAACACGTAAATTAGTGACATTGTCTAGTATGGATGGCTTTTAAATAATTTCAATAGAAAATCCATATCTAAGTGGGGTGAACCTAGAAACAGCATTAGCAAGTGTATCAGCTGCTACATTGTTCATTCTAAGTATGGATTTAATATCGAAAGTGTAAAAAGTAGAAATTAAATGCCATACCTCTTGTCGGTAACCTTTCAAATGTGGATATAAGCAATGGATGGTGTTACGTACTTGATGGGTGATAATCTCGGAGTCTCCAATTACCTTTAAACAAAAAAATTTGAGATCTATGACTTTTTTTAGCCTAAGCAACAATGCTTCATACTCGATTGTATTATTCATGCACTGGAACTCTAGCCAGCAGGAAATTAGACACTTGTTCTTATGAGGGTCCAGTAGGATACAGCCCGCGCCTGCCCCATCATGGGTTTTGGAACCGTCGTAGTACAAGGTCCACATTTCATCTTCTGATTTGACAAGGCTATCCAAACACACAAGATACGCACTCGGCGTAGCGGTTTCTAGCAGGTCTTTCATTGAGGCGGAGTGGTTTTCAGTGACCAACAATAGCTCAGACTGGATGTCTTGAGTGACCAAATATTAGGGAGTTTGGTAGCATCCAAAAATGGATTCTAAGAAACACATACCAAGCTCCTCTTACGTGAAACTAACTGGTTCATTAGTTTCGTCTAGGTCAGTCACCGTGTGTTTCATGTAAGGCTCACTTTCGACCCGGATTTGATTGTTCCTACCCTTGTAAGGGAGCCACAGGTGGGACCAATTAGTGGCAAAGTATCCTTGTAGCTTGCTAGACCAATATCTTCTCAAAATAAGGTGATAGGCCTCGGGGATATCCACTATTACTATGTCAATGCACTGATTCACCCTAGAATCTGAGGATAAGTGGATAATGACATTATTTAATTCACCTACTGCAGGAACCTGATATCTAACGAGTTGAATGACCCTTGCATCAGTTTTATTAGGGCGTATGTTTAACTTTTTGCATACAGATAAGGGCATAACATTTGTGGATGCACCAAAATCGATGAGGAAATTATGGACATTGAAGTTGAAGACCTTGAAGGGTAGAAGGAAAGGTGGTGTGGATCCCTTGGATTTTGCTTTCATGACATTCATGATAGACTAGGGACTAGCAGTAGCTTGGGCAGATGTGGTACTCACAATTTTGGTCGTCGGTAGGTTGGAAAATACTTTGAGGATAAGATCTTGTTGGTTAGCAATGCGAGCAATTTCGTAGAGAGAAATATTGGCCTGAGTCTTCTTCATATCCTCGATAATGTTATACCCAGAGTCTGTGTGGGATAATTTTGGTGGCGAATTTCAGAGAAACTAATGAAGATTTAGCCTTTGGTCTTTCTCAAGCATTTTTTAGGCTAAATTTATCAGGAGTCTTGGTTTGGTTTTCTGTGTTTGGTGGCAATATTTTCCTTAAGAAAGCTTTTCTTTTTTCCTCGAAGGAATTCTCAGGGACCGGGCCTTTGCTTCTTAAGCCATAGTTTCGAGGGGGTTTGGATTAAGGGTCATTATCCAAGTTTATTTCAGTTGTGGAAGGGGGTATTTCCCCATGTATGACCTCAAAAGCAATGACAGTGGAACCCATATATGCATTCAGGGGAGAGGCTTCCTCGTTGTCTGAAATAGCCTCCTCCTCTAAATCCCCAGGAGTCTGGTCTTCTAGAAGTTGATTCACCATGTCGGTCATGCTATTAATCCACTAGGGGAAATTTTTCTTTGAGTGGGAGGCTTGATGGAA
Organism: Pinus albicaulis; assembly: GCA_034641835.2. Lineage (NCBI taxonomy): Eukaryota > Viridiplantae > Streptophyta > Pinopsida > Pinales > Pinaceae > Pinus > Pinus albicaulis. The sequence continues at coordinate 429,305,915 of CM076573.1, read as the reverse complement.
AGAACATAAATTATCATTGTCGATTTCTTAAACTTTGAGGCTAGCACTCAAGTTTGATGGAGGTCGGTTAACAACGGGGTTATTCAATCTAAAGAAAGCTTTCTGCATTTTAGCACCTGAGACAGAGTCATTATTCTTCCTCTTCAGATCAGAGACTTCATTGGTTCATAGCTTGAGGGACTTTGTGATACTTTCGAAATCGAAAGGGTCCTTGTATTTATCTCTGGATTTATGGTTTTAGGATTGGACTCTCTTCGTGGTCGACTTTTGATCATCCTGGCCATCATAGTCGATGGCTCCCATGGATAGTATGTCCTTTTAGACAGTGAGGGTGGTGGTGTAATTTTCCACCATCGTAGCTCTAGCTTCGCGTTTCACGAACATGACAATATCCTGAGGGATATCCCGCATGTAGTAGTCAATGGTGATGGAATCATATAAGGCCATGTTCGGTGGGAATTTGTTCAATATAGTAGCAAAGCGTTGATTGAAGTCTTTGACTTTCTCCTTCTTCTGGAATTTCAAAGTGCTAAACTCTGTGAGAAGCATAGAAGGATTTTTTTATTCCAAAAATTTTTGAAGGAAAGTACGACAAAATTTCTCCCAAGAAGAAATGGAAGCAACAGGGAGAGACTGGTACCATGTATCATCTTTATTCTCTAAATTATGAGGAAAAATTCAGCATGCTACGCCATCAGAATTCACCCTCATCATTTGTAAGGCAAGGTAAAAGTTTCTTATGTGATCTTCGGCCAGCATACCCTTTTCAGGGTCGAACTTGGGGAGGTGCTTCTCAGGGTGTCGGGACATGTCATGGAGGTGACCATGGAGAAGCGCAGGAGATTGCAGCTATCCATGCGGTCGCACACACCCAGTCATGTGCGGGCATGTAAACATGTGGTATTTCCTCACTTTCAGATTTGTTTTCATGCTCGATTCAACAAGCTACCATGATGGGAGTGCATGTCTCACTTTCCTTGATTCCCTACTTTCCTAATGTTTCACCATTAATAAAGGAAAGGGAATCATGGCTTTCATTCATGGCAGTAGTCCCAGTTTGACCTGCCCATAGCCTCTATCACTCGAGCCCTTGTTTTCTTCGCCTCTGGGCCTGCACCCTTAGGGTCACATTTGCTTGATCGTCGCTATTCATATGTTGGCTGTGTTGAGTTTCTGTTGATTTTGGCCAACCACCTCTTCATTTCAATGGGACCAGACCGAATTGACACCACGACATCGCCGTAATATTCTATCATAAGACCTACCATATCCGAGGTAGTGAACTTGACCAAGGCTCCTTAGTGAGTTTGCTGGTCACGGAGTTCGAGGGTTGACCAGGGGAGCCGTTGGCCAGGGACGTTTTGTAAGCCTTTGATGAGTTCGGCGGTGACTGGGCGTAAGGCCCTTAGTCGAGGTGATCCGTAGAAAGGGGGTTATTCTTCAAGAGAACACAGGGGGTGGTGACCAAAGAGCCAGACATGATTTCCTCACGGGGTTTGCAATGAAATGTTGCTTGTGTGTTGGGAGCCCCATTATTCGGTGCCCTCCTTTAGCGCCAAATATGTTGATGGGAAAAAAATGTCCGGCCAACAAGAAGGATCTCCTCGATAAAATTCCCAATTAGACTCTAAAATATTTATGATAGGGATCTCATCTATGGTGTGGGTTCAGCTACAATGCCGAATACCTTTTTCTCGTACAAAAATGAGCCCTCGAGGTACTCCACGAACACATGATTATTCGGATGGTACAAGACAAATGGTTGATGAGTCTCACGGAACATAAAACACTACAAATAGAAAGATGAGTTAAAGCATAGAAAGAAGGAAATGATGTTAGCAACACATCATTAGGTCACTTTATAGAAAAGACCAAACCATATAAGAAAATGTATTTCATGGTTAGAGCACCCCTTTCACTTTCTTAAGTAGTCTCAAGAGATAAAGATAAATTTTAGTAATGGAGTTGGGTAATATCTTTCATAGCATAACATCATTAACATTTAGTGAGCTAAAATCAGTAAATGAGGCACATAAATACGTATTACTGAATCATAAAGATATTTCAGACATATAAGACAAAAAAATTCATAGTGTTAACACATTAATCCTCATCGGATTCAAGAGTAGAACTAAAACAAATCTGCTTGTATTCATTCTTAAAAAAGTGCATTCAATGCTATGCAATTCTCTTTGCTCTTTGGAGTCCCAAAAAAATATATATATTTTACACTTTTAGCGAGTATTTATAGCAAAATTGATCCTTGGGTATCCCTAACTTTTCGCCTTTCTTGACCACACATACTCTTCCGACTTGAGGGAATTGCGATTTGGCGACGTAACCCTTTTCTGTGGCCCGAGACCTCTCTTGTTCATCAGGACTCGCGACCTATCTCTATCACAATACTTGAATTGGTCATGGAAATATTTGGGTGATTGCAAGACTGGGGGACATCAGCATCGTTTTTGTTCTTTGAGGTGAATTTTCATCATGTCGATAATCCACACCACCGGGGAGACCCGAGGCGTATCTTCTCTCAACCTATGAAGGCACTCAAGAGCATTTGGAATCAAATCATCTCTCTTTATCGTGATATGGTTCAATAGGGAGGCTAGTTTGGTATAGATTGACCTGTCGTGATGAATTGAACAAGGTTGTAATATCTCAAATCTGGAATTTTCATAACAAATTAGTAATTAATTTCAAGGTATTCTAGAGTTGGAGATGTATCCCTATGATAGATAATAGATTTTATAGTACATATTTCCAATAATATGATCAAGAAGAATTCGCCTTTAATTCACTTTTGGACTCCAAAAGGGTGGGGAAAAAGGGGTGATTTTTTCCTAAAATGAGTGTATAAAGAAATCCGTTGCATAAAAATAAGAGAAATTTCTGTAGCATATTTTAGCTAGAATGTGAGGGACTACCATGTCAAATTTCAGGTCAAAACAAATGATCCTAGCTATATTGGGCAGCTTCAATCCTATTAGGCTTAAAAACCTTGATTTCTACAGACTTATTGTATATTAAGTTTTTGAAGTTAAAGAAGCATAAATTTCTAAAGGAAGTAGATGAAATATGTTTATAACATCATGAAATCAGATCTTGGAAATACTTATGAATTTTCAAGATAAAAATAGAGATTTTACATGGATAAACCCTCAAGATTGAGGTGTTGCAACATTAGAAATTGCCAAGAGAGGTGATATAACATAATTTTTCTGGCATAATGAAGCACTCTAATTTATTATATCTTAGATCCGGAATAGATATATGCATGAAAAACAGATCTATTACAGATCTGGAAGCCAAAGAGGTTGTTTAATATACCCCTCGGGGATTTCTGCAAAGAATACATGAAAGGTCAGAGTAAGATCTCAGTTTTTCTCCGCAATGTATCCGCAGAATGATTCATGAAACCTAAGTATATAATTCAATAAATGAATCATCTCAAACATACATGGATTGGTTGGCTAATCCATGGATCACCACAAAGGCAAGGAAATCTCCTTTACACTAGAGATAACAGCCCCAAACAATGCCAAACCTCTCGAAACACTGCCTTTCCACAAAATTAATGCGTATCAAGGAGAGAAACTCGCACTGTTGACATAATATAAAATTTGGCCTCGATTCCAAGATCTCGAAACTAAAGCCCAAGAAGTATGCACTTTTCCGTAGGTTAAATGACACACTCACTTAGAAGAGCCACTACTACAAGCTAGACTCTAAGAAGATCTAGTCTCTACTTGCTACAACTTCACTTAGACAATGAAACCTCATTGATTGAGAGGCCAAGAGGGATGGAGCTTGGACATATGCCTTCTGACAGTTGAAAAGAAGGTCAAACTCTTCCAAGAGCTACTCAATGGAAGGATGGAGAACCCCTAAGCAAGAGGATCCTCACCAGTCTCTTGCTAAAAGCCTAGAGAACTAGAATTCGTTCAAGCATATAATTCTCCAAAATCTTAACACATTCAACAACTCCCTTTATACTATCCTTCCTTTTATAAGAGTGAGTGATGTGCAAAACCTTAAACCACCTCCAAAACTTTAGCTCCTTTCACATGAAGCTCCTCCATACAAATGACACCGAGCCTCTAGATGGTTCAATGAGTTTATTGCAACTTCCAGATTTGGTCCTCGTTGACCTAGCCAATTGTCTCAATCCCGTTTCACACACAGTGATTTTATTACAATGGCTCAAATTTATCCTTTTTTACATTGGGCATGTATTTATTCTTTGATCTAAGGAGTTTTCCATGTCCTCCATTAGCCATTTATTCATAAACATGAAAAGAAAAGTAAAACAAGGAAAATCGAATATTCCTATTATTGGGCTAATTCTAGAAATATTACAAAGGTTATATTATGATGCCGACAAGTCTCTTGAGGCGGTCGCTGCATTATCGCTTGTAGAAATGCTTTCAACATTCTCAGGACCTCTACCCACATTGTCTCCTCACCTATTGCATGCAAAGAAGGAATGTGTGTAATGCTACTGAATAATGTTCGTTTAATAAGATGTTCGTATGCAGACATTACTTTCTCCAAACTTCGATCAATTTCTTGTATTATACCTTTATCCAAATTTGAACCTTGTTATTTTGGGTGCCAATCCAATTTTTCAGGGCAAGGTGTCCGGAGCTTGTTGATACATGTCTGACTATCTCAAGATTCTCGTGCAAGCAAGCAGAGGCTTCCTTTAGCTTAGTGCCCTCTCCTCTTGGTTTCTTCCGTGATTTCGGTGAGGGTTCGGCGGTTTGTTTTATCGTGTGAATAGTTCTTCTTCATATACTTGCTTCATGGTGGCTCTGCAAGGACCATCTCTCCTTGAATAATGAGTGGCATTTCATTGGTAGGGGCATTCTTAACCTCGAAGCTGGCTGGATTTCTTCTTCTAAAGTCTCTCTTTTCTTGCTCTCGACTTTGGCTACCTTTTGTTAGGAGGTTCGTAGTCTATTTTGGAGGGTACCCCTTTCCGTCATTCGCTTTTATGTTCTTCCTGGTTGCCCAGCGGTAAAAGCGGTGCCGCTGGATACGATCATAACCGATTTATCCATCTAGACGAGTTATATCCTTCTTCGTGGCCGTAAGTGGTGCAACAAAGAACCACCGCCAAGCATCTTCTTCCGCTGATCTGTGTGGTAACTGACTCCAGTAAAGTCTTGTCGTACCGAAGAGACCCTCATCTTGATCTCACAGAGGTACCCAATTTCGAGAGACCAAAAACACATTGGTTGCGGAGTTTTCTAGGGCACATCGGCGTGTGGTAGCTCCAATTATTTCTCTCGTGTTTGGAGGAGGTGTCTTGCTTTTCGCAGGTGTTTTATTTCTTCATTTGCGTGTCGAATGTGACCCACACTTTATATAAAGGTTTCATATGTGTGTAAAATAAATGAGGTACGTCACAAGGTCACAAATGATTTGATTTGATGAGATATGCGACCTCGCAACTCGCGAGCTTGCAACCCAGGGGGAATGGGAGGTCACAGGATCTGCAAGGTCACATCTGTCGGTTTTGGGAAGATACGCGACCTCACATCATAAATTCGCAGGGTTCACCTAGTTGCGGTGGTCAAAAATTTGGATGATTTCAGAAATTCTATGACTTAGCCACCGGAGATTTTTAAAGAGTGAACTTAGGCTTAACTCTATTTTTTGAAAACGTAGGGGCTCAAAAATCTTGTGGTAAGTACTTTATAGTGTCAGAGCGGCTACAACTCGGGGGTATTGGAGCCGCAGTTTCCACACCCTAAGAGAGAATTGAATGGTTTACGTGCTTTCATATTTATAATTATAAAGGGAATATCCTTTCGTAATGAAACCCTAATTAGAAATCCTAACTAGGCAGATCATGTCTATTTACGTGAAGTTATTTCCGCTTGCGCACCGTACAGGCTCAACAATCCCTTCAACAAACATTAATACATAAAATTTAGGCTCGACGGTAATAGATCCATGCATTGAACATTCATATAAGGAAGATAGTTGCATAACCGATCCAAATATAAATAATGCACTAAATCGATAACACATAGAATGGGGATTACAAAGTTATAATACTACCTACTTGATACTCGTAATTATCCAAAACATCGCTATTATTCATTCGCGCCTACAATACCCTTACAATACTTTAGTTCTACCCGCACACACAACAGCGGGTCCACACACAATGACTAAGGTCTTCGTGCACACACCAACAAAAAGAACCTTTTTATACCTGTGAAAACCGCTTTATAGCTAAGATTATCATAATCGTATCAAGGTATCTTCTAAAAATTCTCTATTTGACTCGATCTAGACTCTTTTGTTATCTTTACCCGCGCTCATCTAAGTTCCACGAACCGTGGTTTTCGACCCTAGTTCTACCCTTTTTCCCATTACAACTCAAGATGGGCTTTGAACCACACCAAATCCCATTGACTTGTGCCTTCCTTAGACACGACTTATACTTACAAAAAATACTATATTTTTACCAAAAATTGCGTCCTAAGGGACCTTGCCCAAGAGGCCCCCAACATGCCGCCCTCGTACCCTCCCAAGTCACATGGCTCGTGGGTATCTATCTTGTTTAAAACTCATCGTGGCAACAATGAAGGAGCCAGGATTCCTCACACCTCCACTCCGCCTGTACTTTGCACTATCTCCCCCTAGTTTTTTTTTTGATGTCGCCCTTTCCATAAAATGGGGGGATTTTTTTCTTTTTGACAAGTTTGTTCCGTATCTTCATGGCGATAGCTTTATCGTTTCACTAATCGATGGCTTCTGCAGTCTCATATTCTTCTCTCCTCTCCACATCTCCTTCGTCGCACACGAGCCTCGCCTATCCGTAATCGGGGGCCATCCGTTGACAGCACAAAAGTAGGCAAGACCTCCGAATATCGAACACATGCTCCTTTTGCACGTAATTCTTATGAAGCATCCCTAACCAATGGACTTTTTGCACCTGAGGTCCACAATCCCATAGATGTTTTGAGTAATGCAAACTCCATTGTCAATTATGGTGGCAATAATTTCTTGAAGTTTCCTTGACTAAGGCCGCCTCGTTGTCGCACACTTCTCGGGGGAGTTTTTGCCACAACTTAGCTATAAACACTATGATCTATTGCTAAAACTCTTCCTTCATTTTTTGTAATTTTTATCTAGAAGTTTTCGGTTTCTACAAAACATTTGATTTTAACCGTGGCGCGTAGGAAGCAAGGATGACCACTGCAAGTCACCACACAATCGATCGATCACGTGTTACAATTCATCTCATTGTGCTACTATGACCTACTATGTTATCTAAGGCTAGAGGGATTCTTCTACCACCATGATCTCGCTTTTCAACTTCACTTTAGTCATTGGTGTACGCGCACCTCCGTGCACCAAAACTCTGCCGACAATAATAGTTTGGCATTGTGTTCAACTTATCGTTCGTAAAGATGCACAATTATATCCTAACCTTTGTGTATGTTCACACTTGCACGCACAACTTGGGTTGTCGGAGAGTGACCGTTGCACTTAGAAGGTGATTCTCCCCGTCCATCATGCTGATGATCATATTTGTAGGTTGGGCTTTCTTGAATCAATCGTGCTTATGATTCACACTAGACCGGATGTTGTTGGTACAAACCAACACCCAACCCCCGAACGTAACCCTTCTAAAGTCAGCTTTTGTATTGTTCTTCCATTGTTGTCCACCTATCTTCGCAGGGGGATGTTGTAATCGTATCTACTATCTTGCGTGTGTCCCTCCCTTGGTTAGTTTAATGTCCTTTGTTCCTCCAATCTTCTAGTGCCTTTCATCTTCTTCCGTGTGCCGTTGAAGGTTTCTCGTACACACTTCATTCCTCTTCTCGAGACCCTCGCTGCTTAACTGTGTAACCATTCAGGTTTCCAAGGTCCACCTACTTCTCCTTCATGTTCTCGCTCAGTTTATTTCTCTACTTTCTTCGATATCTCTTTCTGCCTTTTTCCGCACCGTATTTTCATATTTTTCGATGTGTTAATTTGCTTATTTTTCTCTATCCTCTAGTGTTATCTATTTTTCCTTCATTGAAGTTGTGATAGGTCGGGTGAAGCCAAGCCCAACCTTTGGATGCTACTAGCTGTGTAACAATGACCTCAAGTCAATCTACACCGTGTCACCATAAATGGTAATTTTACCATACGTGGTTGTTGCATGCTCCGGGACCCGCACATGCAGGCATGGTCACCCGAATATAAGCAATACCTCAATACTTCTCATAAATAGTCGAGGATAATTGAGGTCGAGAGTGAAGAGATGCTACCAAGACACATTCAAATAACAAAATTGAGAAAATTTATTTTATTTTAACTTTTTGGTCAAGAAGCGATCCTTACAGATTGGTGTATTGCCCCTTCGCACACACTAGGTTCCATGCTCCGGGGAGAACTACACCCTCTAGTGTCTCCCATGCTACCTCGCGCAAACAACATCAACAACCACATAGTAGGAATTATTCCTTTGTCCTCGCCTAGCGACATTTTCTAGAAACTCTTGAAAAGGTATTTGGGACCATTGTAGTCAAGAAATTTTCCTCACACATTACCTCGCTAGGCAGACTGGGCCAGGTGGACCTGCCTTAGGTGACACTTACGCATAATACAACCGAGGACTAGGATTCTGAGGTGAACCGCAGGATCTCGATCTATTGTACCAAGAACCCCCCGGAGTCACACCCAACCCCGGTAATCCTTTTTCACCTTTGCAGCTAACATCTCGCTATTACTCTTCCAAAAAATGGCCATGGGATGGGGCCCTTATTGGGCAAGCTAGTGGATTCAGTCAATCAACATAGCATTAATTAGAATTTATTCTTGGGTCCATAAGCACTCTTCATGCACTAACGCCAAAGCATCGGCACACAAACAATTATAATGGGGTACTCCCCTGGCAGAATCCTCAACAAATTGAGAATACCTACATTGTTCAACCTCCTTTCCCATGGCATAGGTTCTACCTTCACAAATACAATAATATAGCACGCCTAGTTAGTATTCAAGCACCAGCTTTGGGATCGTTTCTCATTCACCACCAGACTATCAAATTTAACAAGGGGAATCTTTCCAAACACATCTCCATTAACAAGGACACCCAGGATCACCCGGACCGCACTTACTCCTCACCACATCTACATCCTTTGGGCTTCGTACGTAGGGTTTGTGTGGCTTGAATACTTCGGCCGCCATGAAATTGGCTCAATTATGTAGCCTGCGTGGCACTCAGTATTCTCATAGGGTCATCGATAGATACCTATCTTTCATTGCTTGGCATGGGGATATAAGAGATTTCTGATGTCCACACTGGAGGATGAGACTCCCCTTGGTCATACCGCCTTCTTTAGCCTACAACACAACTTCTTGGAATTCTAGTACTACTTCATCCACATCATCAAAGACGCGTCTGAGAGGTCATGAGTGGTGTGGATAACTCTTTATATGGCGTCCTCTCAGGCTCATGGCTACTGCCTGTCGGAAATGAACTTTAGGTTGCTTGTGTTGGACATGAGCCTCACGGCCAGAGACAGGAAGTCCCCAAAGATGAATGCTCGGGTTGCAATTCATAGATAAATTTAGGGCACAATATACTTGCAAAGAAAAGGAACCGAATGTGACATGTGCCCTTCCTTCTATGTAGAACCGAGGTGACAATGATCTGATTCGTCAACACATCTTACCCTCATAAAAATAGTCAAAAATCTCGTAATATCCCTCTTAATGTGGAAAACCTCCTCCATTCAATGGTAAAATTTTCACCTAGTTTTACTATTCCAATGGCTAGTTTCTCTTGTTGCGCACTACTCATGTGCTCCTACCACACCTATCTACTATAAGTGTGTGCACACATGAATTCCCATTCTCTGTCACATAGTCATTTTTTAGGTATAGAGTTATTCATATATGGCTTCAACAACATGGAAATACCTCAGAAAACTCCTCGTCACATAACATGGCCAAGTGCACCACTCCTTCATCAATGATCTCTTTCATAATATATGGCTCCAACCAATTCTTGCTAACCGGGTGGCACACAGCGCACCTAATGGGTCATATAGCAAAGATCTTGTTAACAAGAAGTTGAATGGAAACCGATCCTCCTAGGATTCTTGCATGTAGTCCTATAAGCTCATAACACTGAAGGGATGTGCATATCCCAATCATTCTTATTTTCATTAAAGATCTTTGTGAGTGAATTATCCTAGTTTTTGTTGAAAGCTTCTACTGCACCATTTGCCTGAGGGTGGTGGCCCGAGACCTCCCTTGTCTGTTGTGACCTATTCTATTTGCTACAATACTTGAATTGGTCATGGAAGTAGTTGGGTTATTGCAAGATCAGGGACATCTACCTGTTTTTGTTCCTTGAGGTAACTTCACCATGCTCTATTATCTGCAGCCACTGGGGAGACCTGAGGCGTATCTTCTCTCAACCTATGAAGGCACTCGAGAGCATTTGGAATCAAATCATCTCTCTTGATCGTGATATGGTTCAATAGGGAGGCCAGTTTGGTATCGATCTGGACCGGTGTCGCGATGAATTGAACAAGTTTGTAATATCCCAAATCTGGAATTTTCTACAACAATGAGAATACCCTAAGGTATTCTAGAGTTGGAGATGTAGCCCTATGATAGATAACAGATTTTATAGTGCATATACTTCAATAATATGATCAGCAGCAGCCTTTAATTCACTTTTGGACTCAAAAGGGTGGGGAAAAGGGGTGATTTTTTTCCCTAAAATGAGTGTATAAAGAAATCCGCGTAAAAATAAGAGAAATTATTGTATCATATTTTAGCTTAGAATGTGAGGGACTCCCATGTCAAATTTCAAGTCAAAAAAATGATCCTAGATATACTAAACAGTTCCTCCAATCCCTACTACGCTTAAAAACCTTGATTTCACATGACTTAGTGTATACAGAAGTTTTTGAAGCTAAAGAAGCATAAATTTCTAAAGGAAGTAGATGAAATATGTTTATAACATCATGAAATCATATCTTGGGCAATACTTATGCATTTTCAAGATAAAAATAGAGATTTTACATTGATAAACCCTCAAGATTGAGGTGTTGCAACATTAGAAATTGCCAAGAGAGATATACAGCATAATTTTCTGAAGAAAGAAGCACTAATTTATTATATCTTAGATCTAGAACAGATATATGCATGAAAAAATAGATCTATTATAGATCTGGAAGCCAAAGAGGCTGTTTATTACACTCCCCTTGGGGATTTCAGCAATACATGAAAGCACAGGAGTAGATCTGAGTTTTTCTGCAATAGATATGTAGAATGATTCATAAAAACTGAAGCATATAATTCAATAAATGAATCATATCTGAAACATACATGGATTGGTTTCCAATCCATGGATCACCACAGTGCAAGGAAAGCTCCTTTACACTAGAGATATTGTCTCCAAAACAATGCCAAAACCTCTGAAACACTGCTCCACAAAATTAATGCAGATCAAGGAGAGAAACTGCACTGTTGATGATAATATACACTTTGGCCTGATTCCAAGATCTGAAACTGAAGCCCAAGCAGTAGATGCACTCTTCCAAGAGGTTAAATGACACACTCACTGAGAAGAGCCACCAATATAAGCTAGATCTAAGCAGACCTAGTCTCCGCTTGCTACAGCTCACTTAGACAATGAAACCCTCATTGGATTTATGCTGCCAAAGAGGGATGGAGCTTGGCCATATGCCGAATAGTTGAAAAGAAGCACAAATCCCTCCAAGAGCTACTCAATGGAAGGATGGAGAACCCCTAAGTAGGAGATCCTCACTAGTCTCTTGCTAAAAAGCCTAGAGAACTAGAATTTGTCTAAGCAGACATAATTCTCCAAAATTATAATACATTCAACCACCCTTCTCTTGAGACTTCTCCTTCCTTTTATAAGATGAGGATGTGCAAAAACCTAAACCACCTCCAAAACTTTATCTCATTTCCCATGAAGCTCCTCCATACAAAACTATGCTAAGCCTCAAGATGGTTCAATGAATTTAGACAGAACTGAGATTTGGTCCTGTTGACCGAGTCAATTGTCCCAATCCTATTTCACACACAAGTGGATTTTATTACAATGTCCCAAATTTATCCTTTTTCACATTGGGCATGTATTTATTCTTTGATCTAAGGAGTTTTACATGTCCTCCATTAGCCATTTATTCATAAACATGAAAAGAAAAGTAAAACAAGGAAAAATTGAATATTCCTATTAGCTTGGGCTAATTTAGAAATATTACAAAGGTTATCTTGTGATGTTGGCAAGTCTCTTAGACGGCTGCTTGCGTTATGGGTTGTAGAAATGCTTGAATATCTCTGATGACCTCTTCCCACATTTTCTCCTCGCCTACTGCACGCAAAGAGGGAATGTGGTGTACTTCGGCCATTGAGTCAATGCCGCTAATAAGATGTTTGTATGCAGACATTACTTTCTCCAAATCCTTGATCAATTTCTCTTTGTATTATACCTTTATCCGAATTTGAACCTTGTCATTTTGGGTGCCAATCCAATATTTTCTAGGCAAGGTGTCTGGAGCTTGTTGATACATGTTTGACCATTCCAGTATTCTGTCCAAGGTGTAGGTTTTAACCCTGAACAACAATTATCTACACACGAATCTTATAACAGAAAATAAACAATAGCGAGAGCATAAAACATAAAACAGATCCTCACAGAGATTTTCCCCTGGATCCCAAATCGGGACGACCAGCTTGATTTTTCATTATATTCCTTTTAGTGTTACAACACACATATATATACATGCTGAAGCATACATAAACCCCAATCCATAAACCCTGGATTAGAACATAACCGTAGTTCCCTTGACTGGATCTACAAAAATACCAGGGCCCGAAAAACCATACCCATAGTCGTGGAAAGAATATAACACATACCCAACACAAGGAAGTAGAGGCTTCCTTTAGCTGTGTGTTCCTCCTCTTGGTTTCTGCCTGTGTTTTCAATAGTGGCTCGATGGTTTGTTTTATCTTGAAAATTTCTTCATATACCTGCTTCATGGTGGCCTCCAAAGTGACCATCTCTCCTTTAATAGTGAGTGGCATTTCATTGGTTGGGGCATTCTTAACCTGAAGCTATTGGATTTCTTCTTCTAGCGCCCTCTTTTCTTGTTCCGACTTGGCTGCCTTTTGTTAGGAGGCCTGTAGTCTATTTTGGGGGGCAAAAATTTCTCTACTCATTTTGCTTACGTTCTCCTTGGTTGTTGCTATAAAAGCGGTGCCAATTGATACGATCATAACCGGATTGGTCCTAGTATCCAAGACTATATCCTTCTCTATGGTGGCTGTAAGTGGTGCAGCAATGTTCCACGCCAAGCATCTTCTCTTCTCCTGCTTGATATTGTGTGTGAATTGATCATAGGTAAGCCTTGTCAGATCAAGCACTCCCTCATCTTGATCCTCGGAGGTACAAAATTTCGAGAGACCAAAACACACATTGGTTGCAGGAGTTTTATAGGGCACATCGATGTGTGGTAGCTCCATCTATTTCTCTATCTTTGGAGGAGGTGTCTTGCTGCCTTTGGCTCCCTTGGAAGAATCTTTCCTTGACTTTTGACTTTCTTCCTCCCTCCACTTTTGCTTTGCATCTGCTCTATCTTGTTCTTCCTTTAGTTGGCACTCAAATTCTGCTTTATCTTGATATTCCTTTAGTTGGCACTTAGCTTCTGCTCTAGCTTGATCTTCCTTTAGCTGGTGCTCAACTTCTATTTTATCCTACTTTATCTTTAGCTTTTGCTTAGCTTCTTCCCTTTCTTCCTCTTCTTTCCTCCATTGTTCCTCTTCCCTTTTCCTGTGGGTTTCCTCTGCCCACTTCTTTCTTTGTTCTCCTTTCAGTTGTTTCTTTACTTTATCATCCTCCTCCTTTTCCTTCTCCTTAGCTTCTTGTTGAGCTATAGCTCCTTTTCTCTTCCCTCAGCAAAAGAGTTATGGACCGTACCTGTCCTTTGCTTCTTTTCTTTGGAATGCGAGGCTCCTCCCAGCATATAGATTCTTTCTTATAAAGTCCGGTTGTCCTAATCTTCATGATCAGTTGATTCCTCTGCAGCGGCCTCCCTGTCTTTGTTGTACTGGTTCTTGATTCTATCTTCAGCTGGGAAATCAGTATGCTAGTAACTCCATTTAAATTTGGTCGGCTTGCAGTGGGCTAGGATGATTCTCTCAGGATCATACGTCCAGTGTGACATGGGAGGTAGACAAAATCCTTTGACTTGCTCAGCCTATGCCTCTACTTCCCTGAAATATTTCACTATGTAGGCACTGATAGTGAGTGGCAGAGTGGGCTATGGCTTCTTCTTTCCCTTAGTGAGAACCTTTGAAAAACTGCTTGAAAAATGGTAACATGTTTCTTGGAGGAGCAGTTTGTTAGTGATGAACTAAGGTAGTGTGTGGGGAGCCTTGAGTGACTCAAAGACTCAGAAAAAAGTGAAATCCGTGACAAGAAACCAGTTGGCCACTTGGGTTATCATCTCCATGGCTCGGCCAGACATGCATGGGGTGTCTTTTCCAAACAGTTTCTCGTAGAGAGCGGGGATGAAGCTGTGCGAAATTGACTCCATGTCTTGCTTATATCTGGAGTCCCAAAACACTAGTAAATCTTTATGAATTTGACTGCCCTGCTCCGGATGCGAGTTGTGTGCCCACCCCTAAAAATGGCACCTTGCATATATTGCATCCAAAAGATAAGAAACCATAGAAAATTCCAATGCATACCCTTCATCAAGTGCTAGTTCCTCAGATATGTTCGATTTGAGGGCTACCACTATTAAGTCAAGCTATGGGGAGGAGCAAGCTATAGCAATAGGATTCATGGAAGGTTTAAACAGAAGCTAGGTTGAGTTTTAAATAGGCTAAGGTGAGGGTAATGGAGGCAATAATCAATCAAAAGGATACAGCAGGAGGATTAGGCAACTTACCCAGGAAAAACGCGCTCCAGCTGGCTTTTCAGAGGCATTTTCTTTCTTCGTCGTGCAGGTCGAATGTGACCTATGAGACCCTTCTATATATAAAGGTTTCACATGTGTGGAAAATAAATGAGGCTCACAAACGATTTGATTTGATGAGATATGCGACCTCGCAACTCTGTGAGCTGCAACCTAGGGGGGTCACGAGGTCACAGGGTCGCAAGGTCACAATTGTTTGGTTTTGGGAAGATACACAACCTTGCAACTTCGCAACCTAAGGGTTCACCCAGTTACAAGGTCGCAAATTAGATGAGTTGAGAAATTCTGTGACTTAGCCACTTGAGATTTTGAAAGAGTGAAATTAGGCTTAACTCTATTTTTCAAAAGGTTAGGGGCTCAAAAAATTAAAAGGGGAAAAATTTTGGAGGGTGTTGTAGCAGCTACAACTGAGGGGTACTGGAGCCGAGTTTCCACACCCTAAGAGAGAATTAAATGGTGTGCGTGCTTTCAGATCTATAATTATATTGGAATATCCTTTGCAATGGAAACCCTAATTAGAAATCTTAACTAGGTAGATCAAGGTTAGTTTATGTAGGTTATCCTGCTTGCACACTGATAAGGCTCAACAATCCCTTCAACAGTATTAATACATAAAATTTAGGTTTGACAGTAATAGATCCATGCATTGAACATTCATATAAGGTAGAAAATAGTTGCATAATTGATCCAAATACAGATAATGCACTAAACATAGATAACACATAGAACAGATCATAAAGTAGAATACTAATGCATTCGATACTCAGAATTATCCAAAACACGTTTTTATTCATTCACAGTTCACAATACTCTTACAATACTTCAGTTCTACCCGCACACACAGCGAGTGGGGTCCACACACAATAGGACTAAGGTCTTCATGCACACAGCCAACAGGGTCCTTTTATACCCAGAAAATTCTGCTTTACAGCTAAGAACATCATAATCGTATCAAGGTATCTTCTAAAAATTCTCTATTTGACTTGATCTAGACTCCCTTTTATATCTTTAGCCTGCGCTCATCTAAGGTCCACAAACTATGGTTTGTGACCCCTAGTTCTACCCTTTTTCCCATTACAACTCAAGAGGGGCTTTAAACCACACCAAAGCCCATTGACTTGTGCCTTCCTTAGCACGCACCACTTATACTTACAAAAAATACTATATTTTACCAAAATTGCGGTCCTAAGGGACCTTGCTCCAAGAGGCCCCCAACACAGTCTTGTGACTCATCCCAGGTCACAGTGGTTTTGGGGTCTTCATCTTGTTTTAAAACTCATCAATGGCAACAATGAAGGGTGCTAGGATTCTCACAATTTGATCAGCTATACTTTGCACTCTCTCCACCAGTTTTTGTGATGTTAGCCCTTCTGTAGTGATATTTTTTCTTTGATAAGTTTGGTTCAAATTTTTCATGGTGATAGCTTCATCACTTCATCGACCGATGGCTTCATGTGGTCTGTCACAATATTATTCTTCCTTCACATCTCCCCTTTGTCGCACAATATCTCGCCTATCTATAATCAAGCCATCTGTTGAGCAGGTACAAAAGTAGGCAAGACCTCTTGAAGGCCGTCGAACACATGCTCTTTGGCACGTAATTCTTATGAAATATTCCTAACCAATGGATCTTTCTGCACGAAGGTCCACAATCCCATAGATGTTTTGAGTAGTGCAATTCCCTTGTCAATTATGGTGGCAATACTCTTTGAAGCTTCCTTGGCTAAGGCCGCCCAGTGTGGGCACACTTCTGGCGAGTTTTTGGCTATAGCTTATCTTGAAACACTATGATCTATTGCTAAAACTCTTCCTTCATTGTTTGTAATTTTTATCTAAAAGCTTTCAGTGCTGCTACAAAACATTTGATTTTAACCGGTGGCGCGTAGGAAGCAAGGATGGCCACCTCTCGCAAGTCACCACACAATCGATCGATCACGCGTTACAATTCATCTCATTGTGCTACTATGACCTACTATGTTATCTAAGCTTAGAGGGATTCTTTAGTCTTGACCATGATCTGTTGCTCAACTTCACTTAGCTGCTGGTGCATGCGCACCTCCCTACACTAAAACTAGCCGATAATAATAGTTTGTATTGTGTTCAACTTACTGTTTGGAAGCATGGAAAATTATATCCTAACCTCTAGGTATGTCTACACTTGCACGCACAACTTGGGTTGTTCGAGAGTGACTGTTGCACCTGGGAAGGGGTAGATCCTCCTGTCCATCGTGCTGATGATCATATTTGTAGGTTGGCTTTCTTGAATCGGTCGCACTTGATTCACACTTGACTGGATGTTGTTGGTATTAAAATGCAACACCCAACCTTAAATGTAACCCTTCTAAATTTGCCTTGTATTTTTCTTCCATTGTTGTCCACCTATCTTCAGAGGGGGATGCGACTGCATCTACTATCTTATGAAGGTCCTCCTTGGTTAGTTTAATGTCCTTTGTTCCTCCAATCTTCGAGCCTTTCATATTCTTCTGTGTGCCCTTGAAGGTTTTCGTGCCACACTTCGTTCCTCTTGGAGACTCTGCTCTAGTTACATCCAAACCATCTAGGTTTCCAAGGTCCAAGTCTTCTTCTCCTTCAGGTTCTTGCTCAGTTTATTTCTCTACTTTCTTCTCGATATCTCTTTCAGCGTCTTTTTCTGCACACGTCTTTTCATATTTTTGATGTGTTACTTTGCTTCTTTTTCTCTATCCTCTGGTGTTATCTATTTTCCTGTCATTGAAGTTTTGATAGACTGGGTGGAGCCAAGCCCAACCTTTCATGCTACTGGCCAGGTAGAAATGACCTGGTCAATCTACACATGTGTCACCATAAATGGTAATTTTTACCATATGTGGTTGTTGCATGCCCGAATCTGCACATGGTGCATGGTCACCTGAATATATGCAATACCTCGATACTTCTCATAAATATTTGGGGATAATTAAGGCCGAGAGTGAAGAGTTGCGACCAGCACACATTCAAATAAAATTGAGAAAATTTTATTTTATTTTAACCTTTTTGGGTCAAGCGAATCCCATAGATTGGTGTAGCTTTCCCCTTCGCACACACCAGGTTCCACGCCTGGGAGAACTACACCCTCTAGTGTCTCCCATGCTACCAGCGCAAAAACCATCAACAACCATGAGTAGCAGAATTTATTCCCTTTGTCTTGCGCATGGCGCACATTTTCCAGAAACTCTTGGCAAAGGTATTGGGACCAATTGTAGCTGATAGCCTTCTCACATTGTCTCGCTAAGGTGATCACGTGTGCAGGGACTGCCTTAGGGTGACACTTGCGCATAATCTTATAACCGAGGACTAGGGTTCTGAGGTGAACTGTAGGATCCTCGATCTATTGTACCAAGAACCCCCTGGAGTCACACCCAACCTGGTAATCCTTTTTCACCTTTGCAGCTAACATCTGCTCATTACTCTTCCAAAAACTGGCCATGGGATGGGGCCCCTTATTGGGCAGGCCAGTGATCTAGTCGATCAACATAGTGTTAATCAGAATTTAGCCTTGGGTCCATAGGCACCTGTCATGCACTAATGCCAGCAGCTGGCACACACAAACAATTGTAATGGGGTACCTCCCTGAGTGAGGAATCCTCAACAAATTGAGAATACCTACATTGCTCAACCTGCGTGCCCATGGCATAGGTTCTACCTTCACAACATAATCATATAGCATGCACTCTAGGTAGTATTCAAGCACCAGCTTAGGGATCATTTCCTCATTCACCAGGTCATAATCATCAAATTTAACGAGGGGGATCTTTCCAAACACATCTCCATTAATAGGGACAACCTGCAGGATCAGCGGCATCTGCACTTACTCCCTCACCACATCTACATCCTTTGGGTCTCGCACAGAGGGTTTGCGTGGCTTGAAACACTTCGGCCACCATGAAATTGGCTCAACGAGTGTAGCCTCCTAAGTGGCACTCATAGTATTCTCGTAGGGTCACTGATAGGATACCTATCTGTCATTTCTTGGCATGGGGATATAACATTTCTCAGGGATGTCCACAGCTTGGAGGATGAACCCTTGGTCATCTTTCCATTTCCTTTAGCCATCGTGGACACAAATTCTTGGAATTCTAGTACTAATTCATGCACATCATCAAAGACGGGCTCTGGAGAGGCTGTGAGTGGCACGGATAACTATTTATATGGCATCCTCTCGAGGCTCATGGCTATCATTCTTGGTTTGAAAATGAACTTCAGGTTTCTTACGTTGGATGCAGAGCTCTCACAGCTAGACATGCAAGTCTTAGAGATGAATGCTTAGTGCAATTCACAGATAAATTCAGGGCACAATATACTTGCAAAGAAAAGGAACCGAATGTGACATGTGCCCTTCCTTTTATAGAGGAACTGAGGTGACAATGATCGAATCTTCATTAAATGCATCTTACCCTCCTAAAAACAGTCAAAAATCTCATAATATATCCTCTTTAAATGTGGAAAACCTCCTCCATTCAATGGTAAAATTTCTTTTTCACCTAGTTTTATTATTCCAACGGCTAGTTTCTCCTGTTGCGCACTACCTATGTGCTCTTACCACACCTGTCTACGCCTTTCCTTTGTGCATTGTGCATACAAGTGAATTCCCATTATCTGGTCATATAGTCATTTTTTAGGCATAGAGTTATTCATATATGGCTTTAGTCAGCTTCTGTTGAAATACCCAGAAAAAATCTCATCGCACAACATGGCCAAGCGCACCACTCCTTCATCAATGATCTCTTTTATAATATATGGCCCCAACCAATTCTTGCTAAACTTCCCTGGGTGGCACACAGACTGAATGTCATATAACAAGATCTTGTTAACAAGAATTTGACTAGAAATTGATACTCCTAGGATTCTTGCATGTAGTCCT
This sequence comes from Pinus albicaulis, assembly GCA_034641835.2. Classification (NCBI taxonomy): domain Eukaryota; kingdom Viridiplantae; phylum Streptophyta; class Pinopsida; order Pinales; family Pinaceae; genus Pinus; species Pinus albicaulis. The sequence goes on along the minus strand of CM076573.1, from coordinate 429,286,055 downwards.
ATAAGCTCATAACACTGAAGGGATGTGCATATCCCAATCATTCTTATTTGCATTAAAGATCTTTGTGAGTGAATTCTCCTAGTTTTTGTTGAAAGCTTCTACTGCACCATTTGCCTGAGGGTGGTGGCCCGAGACCTCCCTTGTCTGTTGTGACCTGTGACCTATTCTATTTTCTACAATACTTGAATTGGTCATGGAAGTAGTTGGGTGATTGCAAGATCAGGGACATCTACCTGTTTTTGTTCCTTGAGGTAACTTCACCATGCTCGATAATCTACAGCCACTGGGGAGACCTGAGGCGTATCTTCTCTCAACCTATGAAGGCACTCGAGAGCATTTGGAATCAAATCATCTCTCTTGATCGTGATATGGTTCAATAGGGAGGCCAGTTTGGTATAGATCTGGACCGGTGTCGCGATGAATTGAACAAGGTTGTAATACCCCAAATCTAGAATTTTCTACAACAATGAGAATACCCTAAGGTATTCTAGAGTTGGAGATGTAGCCATATGATAGATAACAGATTTTATAGTGCATATACTTCAATAATATGATCAGCAGCAGCCTCTAATTCGCTTTTGGACTCAAAAGGGTGGGGAAAAGGGGTGATTTTTTCCCTAAAATAATGTATAAATAAATCCACGTAAAAATAAGAGAAATTTCTGTAGTATATTTTATCTTAGAATGTGAGGGACTCCCATGTCAAATTTCAGGTTAAACAAATGATCCTAGCTATATTAAACAGTTCCTCCAATCCCGACTAGGCTTAAAAACCCTGATTTCACATGACTTAGTGTATACAGAGGTTTTTGAAGCTAAAGAAGCATAAATTTATAAATGAAGTAGATGAAATATGTTTATAACATCATGAAATCATATCTTGGGCAATACTTATGCATTTTCAAGATAAAAATAGAGATTTTACATGGATAAACCCTCAAGATTGAGGTGCTGCAACATTAGAAATTGCCAAGAGAGATATACAACATAATTTTCTGAAGAAAGAAACACTAATTTATTATATCTTAGATCTAGAACAGATATATGCATGAAAAAATAGATCTATTACAGATCTGGAAGCCAAAGAGGTTGTTTATTACACTCCCCTCGAGGATTTCAGCCATACATGAAAGCACAGGAGTAGATCTAAGTTTTTCTGCAACAGATCTGTAGAATGATTCATAAAACCTAAAGCATATAATTCAATAAATTAATCATATCTGAAACATACATGGATTGGTTGGCCAATCCATGGATCACCACAGTGCAAGGAAAGCTCCTTTACACTAGAGATATTGTCTCCAAAACAATGCCAAAACCTCTAAAACACTGCTCCACAAAATTAATGCAGATCAAGGAGAGAAACTACACTATTGATGATAATATACACTTTGGCTTGATTCCAAGATCTGAAACTGAAGCCCAAGCAGTAGATGCACTCTTCCAGGAGGTTAAATGACACACTCACTGAGAAGAGCCACCAATACAAGCTAGATCTAAGCAGATCTAGTCTCCACTTGCTACAGCTCACTTAGACAATGAAACCCTCATTGGATTTATGCTGCCAAAGAGGGATGGAGCTTAGCCATATGCTGGATAGTTGAAAAGAAGCACAAGCCCTCCAAGAGCTACTCATTGGAACAGTGGTGGCTGTAAGTGGTGCAACAGTGTTCCACGACAAGCATCTTCTCTTCTCCTGCTTGATCTTGTGTGTGAATTGATCATAGGTAAGTCTTGTCAGATCAAGCACTCCCTCATCTTGATCCTCGGAGGTACCCAATTTTGAGAGACCAAAACACACATTGGTTGCAGGAGTTTTCTAGGGCACATCGATGTGTGGTAGCTCCATCTATTTCTCTGTCTTTGGAGGAGGTGTCTTGCTGCATTCGTCTCCCTTGGAGGAATCTATCCTTGACTTTTGACTTTCTTCCTCCCTCCACTTTTGCTCTGCATCTGCTCTATCTTGTTCTTCCTTTAGTTGGCTCTCAAATTCTTCTTTATCTTGATATTCCTTTATTTGGCGCTCAACTTCTGCTCTAGCTTGATCTTCCTTTAGCTGGTGCTCAACTTCTAATTTATCCTACTTTATATTTAGCTTTTTCTTAGCTTCTTCCCTTTCTTCCTCTTCTTTCCTCCATCGTTCCTCTTCCCTTTTCTTGTGGGTTTCCTCTGCCCGCTTCTTTCTTTGTTCTCCTTTCAGTTGTTTCTTTAGTTTATCATGCTCCTCCTTTGCCTTCTCCTCAGCTTCTTTTTAAGATATAGCTCCTTTTCTCTTCCCTCAGCAGAAGACTTACGGACCGTACCGGTCCTTTGCTTCTTTTCTTTGGAATACGAGGCTCCTCCCAGCATATGGATTATTTCTTATAAAGTCTGGTTGTCCTAATCTTCCTGATGAGTTGATTCCTCTGCAGTGGCCTCCCTGTCTTTGTTGTACTGGTTCTTGATTCTATCTTCAGTTGGGCAATTAGTATGCTAGTAACTCCATTTAAATTTGGCCCGCTTGCAGTGGGCTGGGATGATTCTCTCAGGATCATACGCCCGGTGTGACATGGGAGGTAGACAAAATCCTCTTACTTGCTCAGCCTATGCCTCTACTTCCCTGAAATATTTCACTATGTAGGCAGTGATAGTGAGTGGCAGAGTGGGCTATGGCTTCTTCTTTCCCTTAGTGAGAACCTTTGAAAAACTGCTTGAAAACTGGTAACATGTTTCTTGGAGGAGCAGTTTGTTAGTGATGAACTAAGGCAGTGTGTGGGGAGCCTTGAGTGACTCAAAGACTCAGATAAAAGTGATATTCATGATAGGAAACCAGTTGGCCACTTGGGTTATCATCTCCATGGATCGGCCAGACATGCATGGGGTGTCTTTTCCAAACAGTTTCTCGTAGAGAGCGGGGATGAAGCTGTGCGACATTGACTCCATGTCTTGCTTATATCTGGAGTCCCAAAACACCAGTAAATCTTTGTGAACTTGACAGCCCCACTCCAGATCCTAGTTGTGTGTCCACCCCTCAAAATGGCACCTTGCACATATTACATCCAAAAGATAAGACGCCATATCAAATTCCAATGCATACCCTTCATCAGGTGCTAGTGCCTCAGATATGTTCGATTTGAGGGCTGCTACTATTAAGTCAAGCTATGGGGAGGAGAAAGCTATAGAAACAGGATTCATGGAAGGTTTAAACAGAAGCTAGGTTGAGTTTTAAATAGGTTAAGGTGAAGGTAATGGAGGCAATAATCAATCAAAAGGATACAACAAGAGGATTAGCCAACTTACCCAGGAAAAACGCACTCCAGCTGGCTTTTCAGAGGCATTTTCTTTCTTCGTCGTGCAGGTCGAATGTGACCTATGAGACCCTTCTATATATAAAGGTTTCACATGTTTGGAAAATAAATGAGGATCACAAGGTCACAAATGATTTGATTTGATGAGATATGCGACCTCACGACTCTACGAGATTGAAACCTAGGGGGGTCGTGAGGTCACAGGATCACAAGGTCACAATTGTTTGGTTTTGGGAAGATACGCGACCTTGTGACTTCGCAACCTGAGGGTTCTCCCAGTTGCAGGGTCGAAAATTAGATGAGTTGAGAAATTCTGTGACTTAGCCGCTTGAGATTTTGAAAGAGTGAACTTAGGCTTAACTCTATTTTTCAAAAGGTTAGGGGCTCAAAAATTTAAAAGGTGAAAAATTTTGGAGGGTTTTGTAGCAGCTACAACTGGGGGGTACTGGAGCTGAGTTTCCACACCCTAAGAGAGAATTAAATGGTGTGCGTGCTTTCAGATCTATAATTATATTGGAATATCCTTTGCAATGGAAACCCTAATTAGAAATCCTAACTAGGTAGATCAAGGTTAGTTTACGCAGGTTATCCTACTTGCGCACTGATAAGGCTCAACAATCCCTTCAATAGTATTAATACATAAAATTTAGGTTTGACAGTAATAGATCCATGCATTGAACATTCATATAAGGTAGAAAATAGTTGCATAACTGATCCAAATACAAATAATGCACTAAATAGAGATAACACATAGAACATATCATAAAGCAAAATACTAATGCATTTGATACTCAGAATTATCCAAAACACGTTTTTATTCATTCACAGTTCACAATACCCTTACAATACTTCAGTTCTACCCACACACACATTGAGCGGGGTCCACACACAATAGGACTAAGGTCTTCATGCACACAGCCAACAAGGTCCTTTTATACATAGAAAATTCCGCTTTACAGCTAAGAACATCATAATCGTATCATGGTATCTTCTAAAAATTATCTATTTGACTTGTTCTAGACTCCCTTTTATATCATTAGCCTACGCTCATCTAAGGTCCACGAACTGTGGTTTGTGACCCCTAGTTATACCCTTTTTTCGATTACAACTCGAGAGGGGCTTTGAACCACACCAAAGCCCATTGACTTGTGCCTTCTTTAGCATGCACGACTTATACTTACAAAAAATACAATATTTTTACCAAAATTGCGGTCCTAACGAACCTTGCTCCAAGAGGCCCCCAACAAAGTCTTGTGACTCATCCCAAGTCACAGTGGTTCTAGGGTCTTCATCTTGTTTTAAAACTCATCAATTGCGACAATGAAGGGCGCTAGTATTCTCACAATTTTATCAGTTGTACTTTGCACTATCTCCACCAGTTTTTGTGATGTCAGCCCTTCTACAGCGAGATTTTTTCTTTGATAAGTTTGGTTCAAATTATTCATGGCGATAGCTTCATCGCTTCATCGACCGATGGTTTCATGTGGTCTGTCACAATATTCTTCTTCCTTCACATCTCCCCTTCGTCGCACAATATCTCACCTGTCTATAATCGGGCCATTTGTTGAGCAGGTACAAAAGTAGGCAAGACCTCCTGAAGGCTGTCGAACACATGCTCCTTGGCACGTAATTCTTATGAAATATTCCTAACCAATGGATCTTTCTGCACGGAGGTCCACAATCCCATAGATGTTTTGAGCAGTGCAATTCCCTTGTCAATTATGGCGGCAATACTCTTTGAAGCTTCCTTGACTAAGGCCACCCAGTGTGGGCACACTTCTGGGGAATTTTTGGCTACATATTAGCTTGCAACACTATGATCTATTGCTAAAACTCTTCCTTCATTGTTTGTAATTTTTATCTAGAAGCTTTCAGTGCTGCTACAAAACATTTGATTTTAATCGGTGGCATGTAGGAAGCAAGGACGGCCACCTCTCGCAAGTCACCACACAATCGATTGATCACGTGTTACAATTCATCTCATTGTGCTACTATGACCAACTATGTTATCTAAGCTTAGAGGGATTCTTCAGTCTTGACCGTGATCTGTTGCTCAACTTCACTTATCTGCTGGTGCATGTGCGCTTCCCTGCACTAAAACTCGTCGATAATAATAGTTTGTATTGTGTTCAACTTACTGTTTGGTAGCATGGACAATTATATCCTAACCTCTAGGTATGTCTACACTTGCACACACAACTCAGGTTGTTCGAGAGTGACTGTTGCACCTAGGAAGGGGCAGATCCTCCTGTGCATCGTGCTGATGATCATATTTGTAGGTTGGCTTTCTTGAATCGGTCGCGCTTGATTCACACTTGACTGGATGTTGTTGGTATTAAAATGCAACACCTAACCCTGAATGTAACCCTTCTAAAGTTTCCTTGTATTTTTCTTCCATTGTTGTCCACCTATCTTCAGAGGGGGTTGCGACTGCATCTACTATCTTATGTAGGTCCTCCTTGGTTAGTTTAATGTCCTTTGTTCCTCCAATCTTCAAGCCTTTCATCTTCTTCGGCGCGCCCTTGAAGGTTTCCGTGCCACACTTCATTCCTCTCGGAGACTCTGCACTAGTTCCATCCAAACCATCTAGGTTTCCAAGGTCCAAGTCTGCTTCTCCTTCAGGTTCTTGCTCAGTTTATTTCTCTACTTTCTTCTTGATATCTCTTTCAGCGTCTTTTTTTGCACCCTTCTTTTCATATTTTTCAATGTGTTACTTTGCTTCTTTTTCTCTATCCTCTGGTGTTATCTATTTTCCCGTCATTGAAGTTGTGATAGGCTGGGTGGAGCCAAGCCCAACCTTTCATGCTACTGGCCAGGTAGCAATGACCTGGTCAATATACACCTGTGTCACCATAAATGGTAATTTTTACCATACGTGGTTGTTGCACGCCCGAATATGCACATAGTGCATGGTCACCTAAATATATGCAACACCTTGATACTTCTCATAAATATTTGGGGATAATTGAGGCCGAGAGTGAAGAGCTGCGGCCAACACACATTCAAATAAAATTGAGAAAATTTTATTTTATTTTAACCTTTTTGGGTCAAGCGAATCCCATAGATTGGTGTAGCTTGCCCCTTCACACACACCAGGTTCCACGCCTAGGAGAACTACACCCTCTAGTGTCTCCCATGCTACCAGTGCAAACAACATCAACAACTATGAGTAGCAGAATTTGTTCCCTTTGTCTTGCGCCTGGCGCACATTTTCCAAAAACTCTTAGCAAAGGTATTGGGACTAGTTGTAGCTGACAGCCTTCTCACATTGTCTCGCTAGGGTGATCACATGTGCAGGGACTGCCTTAGGGTGACACTTGCGCATAATCTTACAACCGAGGACTAGGGTTCTGAGGTGATCTGTAGGATCCTCGATCTATTGTACCAAGAACCCCCTGGAGTCACACCCAACCTGGTAATCCTTTTTCACCTTTGTAGCTAACATCTGCTCATTACTCTTCCAAAAACTGGCCATGGGATGGGGCCCCTTATTGGGCAGGCTAGTGATCTAGTCGATCAACATAGCATTAATTAGAATTTAGCCTTGGGTCCATAGGCACTTGTCATGCACTAATGCCAGCAGCTGGCACACACAAACAATTGTAATGGGGTACCTCCCCGAGTGAGGAATCCTCAACAAATTGAGAATACCTACATTGCTCAACCTGCGTGCCCATGGCATAGGTTCTACCTTCACAACATAATCATATAGCACGCGCTCTAGGTAGTATTCAAGAACCAACTTAGGGATCATTTCCTCATTCACCAGGTCATAATCATCAAATTTAACGAGGGGGATCTTTCCAAACACATCTCCATTAACAGGGACAACCTGTAGGATCAGCGGCATCTGCGCTTAATCCCTCACCACATCTACATCCTTTGGGTCTTGCACAGAGGGTTTTCGTGACTTGAAATAATTCGGTCGCCATGAAATTGGCTCAACGAGTGTAGCCTCCTAAGTGGCACTCATAGTATTCTCATAGGGTCACTGATAGGATACCTATCTGTCATTTCTTGGCATGGGGATATAACATTTCTCAGGGATGTCCATAGCTTGGAAGATGACCCCTTAGTCATCTTTCCATTTCCTTTATCCGGCATGGACACAACTTCTTGGAATTCTAGTACTACTTCATGCACATCATCAAAGACGGGCTCTGGAGAGGATGTGAGTGGCGCGGATAACTCTTTATATGGCATCCTCTCAAGGCTCATGGCTATCATTCTTGGTTTGAAAATGAACTTCAGGTTGCTTACATTGGATGCGAAGCTCTCATGGCTAGACATGCAAGTCCCAGAGATGAATGCTCAGTGCAATTCACAGATAAATTCAGGGCACAATATACTTGCAAAGAAAAGGAACCGAATGTGACATGTGCCCTTCCTTTTATAGAGGAACTGAGGTGAAAATGATCGGATCTTCATTAAATGCATCTTACCCTCGTAAAAATAGTCAAAAATCTCGTAATATCTCCTCCTTAAATGTGGAAAACCTCCTCCATTCAATGGTAAAATTTCTTTTTCACCTAGTTTTACTATTCCAACTGCTAGTTTCTCCTGTTGCGCACTACCTATGTGCTCTTACCACACTTGTATATGCCTTTAATTTGTGCAGTGTGCATACAAGTGAATTCCCATTCTTTGGTCATATAGTCATTTTTTAGGCATAGAGTTATTCATATATGGCTTCAGTCGGCTTCTGTTGAAATACCCAGGAAAAATCTCATCGCACAACATGGCCAAGCGCACCACTCCTTCATCAATGATCTCTTTCATAATATATGGCCCCAACCAATTCTTCATAAACTTCCCTGGGTGGCACACAGACTGAATTTCATATAACAAGATCAATCTTCTTCTTTGAACACCTTCTGCCTGATGTGCCTATCATGCTAGGCCTTTTCGCATGCCTTCTCTACTTGCTAATGAAAGTTAGAAATGAACCGATCCTCCTCTAAGGAAACCAGTTGCACAAGGAATTCCTACATGATGTCAAGCTCAACCATATTATTGAATGCTCCGATGCATAAGCATGCGAAATATTTGATCTTGTTAACAAGAAGTTGACTAGAAACTGATCTTCCTAGGATTCTTGCATGTAGTCCTATAAGCTCATAACACTGAAGGGATGTGCATATCCCAATCATTCTTATTTGCATTAAAGATATTTGTGAGTGAATTCTCCTAGTTTTTGTTGAAATATTCTACTACACCATTTGCCTGAGGGTGGTAAGGAGTACTCTTCTAGTGATGGATCTGAAATTCATTTGTGATAGCTTCAATGGTTTCATTAACAAAGTGCGTACCACTATCACTCATCAATATTTCCAGGCACCCAAATACTGTCAAGGTATTTTCAAAAATGAAATGCTCACCAGTGTGCACCGTACAATCCTTGACTGGCTTAGCTTCTACCCATATGGTTACATAGTCTGTGGCAGTGATGATGTAGCGCACACTAATATTCTTCCCTAGAGGATTGATAGGTCCAAACAAATCTATAGCCCATTTATAAAAATTCTACATGGCCATTTGTGGTTGTAGTGGCATCTCATCTCTTTGTGGCGGCTTCCTCGTTCTTTGAAATTCATCACAATCTCAGTTGTATGCATGTGCATCACTGTTCAATGTGGGCCACCAAAACCCAACATGCAACACCTTTTGCGCAATAGCCTTCCCTGCATAGTGGCCTCCAGCCATCCCTCCATGAGCCTCAACCAAGATGTCCCATATTTCATGTTCCAAAAAAATACCTTCTTAGCACTTCATCCACTCCGAACTTGTATAATTGACTAGCAATCAGGGTAAAATCAGTTGCATGCAAAAGCTTCTCCTTCTTTTTCTGCACCAAATATTCAGCAAACGCACTTCCAGTAGTTAGAAAGTGCATAATGTTGGAAAAGTGTTCATCGACAGCCTTAATAGAAAAGAGTTTTGCATGGTGTAGCCCCTCCTCTAGACTGGTTGGTTCCTCCTCATTCTTAATGCGTGATAGATGATCAGGTCGAACATTCAATCCGCAAGGCTTCATAATGATCTCAAAATCATATTACTGAAATAAAAATAGCCATTTACAAATATCCTTGCATATCACAGGCTTATTGACCCAGTATTTCAAAGCAGAGTGGTCAATGAACATCTTGAATTTCCCTCCTAGTAGATAGTGCCTATATTTTTTTAGAGCATACACCATGCCCAATATTTCCCTCTTTGTGGTTGAGTAGTTGTGCTCTACACTGGAGAGCTTCTTACTAGAAAAAGAAACAGGGTGATCAATATCTCCTTCTCTTGGTTGTGCTAAAATAACTCTGAGTGCAATGCCGAATGCATCAACATGTACATGGAAGACCTTGGACCAATCTGGGAATATTAGAATAGGTGCAGTAACCATATTTTCCTGTAGAATCTCAAAGCTCTTTTGACATTCCTCGTCCCAGAAAAAGGGCACATCCTTCTTCAAAAATTTCTCCATAGACGTAGTGATCATAGCATATCCCTTAATGAACTTTTTGTAATATTTGGTGTGTCTGAGAATGGAGTGCAACTGTTTTTCATTGGTAGAGACTTTTAGGTTGATAATAACTACAATCTTGTCTGGATCTACCATCAATCATTTCTGATACACAATATGGCCCTAAAAGATACCAAAAGGAAAATAAAATATACATTTCTTTAAGTTAAGAGAAATCTGATGCTTTCTGCAAGTGTCAAGCATCATGCCTGGGTTGGACACATGCTTCTTTACTAGTCCAAACATAGTCCAATAATAAAAATATACCTCCAATAATTTGTGCATGAATTCTTTGAACACAGCTACTACTACGCACGAGAAGATAGCAGGTGCATTCTTCAACTCAAAAGGCATGAATGTGTATTGAAAGGAACCCCATTCTATTGCAAAAGTGGCTTTGATTCGATCTTTTGGCGCAATTTTGATCTCTTGCTACCATGAAAATCCTTCAATAAAAGAATAAGCCTATTGTCCTCTGACATTATCCAAGATCTCATCTAAAATTGGAGTAGGGAAGGGGTCATGAACGCATGCATCGTTCATCTTGCGCAGATCCACACAAATCCTTATCTCTCCCTTAGCCTTCTTTTCTTGAACAGGCATTGGGCTCACCTAATAAGACTGCTCTATAGGCTCAATGATGCCTGCACCAACCGTATTTTCTAATTCATCTTTCACTTTCTGCTTATACTTGGGATTTAATCAATATGGTCGTTGCTTGACAAGGCGTGCATCTAGTTTTAGTGTGATCTTCCTCAATCACAAGTCTCCAAAAATTCCTTTAATCTCAAAGAACTTTTTGGGGAACAGGTCCTGATACTCTGTTAATAGCTCCACAAATTTTCCCTTTCTATCATCATCCCAATAATCTCAGACCTTGGCCAATTTTGGTTGTTCTTCTATCCCAATGTTGACTTATTTTAACTTCAGAGGCTTAGTGACATCCACCATGCCGAAAAAGGGTCCTACAACTACGCACTCCCCTTCAGACTCAGGGATTTTGATGTTTCTTGGATCTTCTTAATTATGTTATACTAACAGGTTCCTGCAGTTGACAATATCTTACATCTGTGCTTACAATCACTACAAGGAAAAGACCCTCTAGTGGATGTTTTTGAGGAACCCCTTATTAAAATACCCCAGACATCCATTTCTAGCAGAGGTTACTAGAGGAGGTTGGTGGACAGAGGTGTTTGCGGATGTATTTCCTATGGTGTGCTTACCACCGTAAAAATCACTGGTGCGTGCAACATGAGAAAGCACCAATGTGCATAAAAAATTGGCACACTGGACACTGTGCGCTCCATACACACCCTCCTGGTGCATTTGATTTTTGTAGTGCATTGGTCCTTTACAAAAATTCTGCACTAGAGCCTCATAAAAAACACATGAAAATAGAAACCACTATGTGCGGAATGAAGAAAATGCACTGGTGCACCCATAAACCCCGCACACCAGAACAAGGTTAAATAAAAAAAAAATATGGCCAAAAAACCGCACAAAGCATTGGCACATTGGACATCGTGCACTCTGTACACACCCGTCCGGTGTGTTTTATTACTGTAGCACCCTGGTGCTTTACAAAGCATCCACACTTGTGCCTCATTAAAAGTGCGCAAAACAGAAACCACCCAGCACGGAATGCCAAAAATGCACCGGTGCTTCCATAAAACCCCGCACACCGGAACGGTGTTAAATAAAAAAAATTACGGCCAAAAAACCACACAAAACATTGGCACACCAGACACCGTGTGCTCCGTACACACTTGCCCAGTGAGTTGGATTATTGTAGTGCACCAATGCTTTACAAACAGTCTGCACCGGTACCTCATAAAAGTCACGTGAAAACAGAAACTGCCCGGTGCGGAATGAAGCAAATGCATTGGTGTGCCTATAAAATCCCGCGCACTGGAAAAACATTAAATAAAAAAACATTACAGCAAGAAAACCACATTTTTCACTTTTTTCAGTGCTATAGAGCTCTTAAGCACCGATGCAATTTATCCTTGTTTGAGTCGCCCTGACATCGGTGCTCCCATTGCACTCATTACACGCACTTTTGGTGTGCATTTCCCACTAGTCTCTAGCTTGAATTTTGCAAAACGGTGGACAAATTTTCTTTTGCAAATTCTACATCCAATATGCTTCCTCGACAAGCAAATGTACAAGTATTTTTCTTATTTTTCCATAATTAAGCCTTTTAGCGGATTAGAATTTCAAATAACCTTAAAATTAACCATTTAAAAGGAAAAAAAAATTGTCATGCAGTGCGCTCGGGTCGTTCGGCTCGCACCGACTTGCGGTGCTACATGTAAATTTACAAGCCACATCGTAGCTGGTGCTAACGGTTGCCGCACCAGTTCCTGGGCAGTACCGATAGGCGCACCGTTTTATTTTAAATTTTTTAAAAAGTGCGCTGCAGTTGTTTACCAGGCCGCACTGTTGACAATGTGGAATAGCGGAAACATGGTGCATTGACTAAATTATCTGCCCCAAGGATGGTAATGTTGTCAACACACCGTGTTGCCATTATTCCACATTGTCAATGGTGTGGCCTGGTAAACCAGTGCTAACCGTATCCGCACTGGTTCTGGAGTGGTACCGAACGTGCACCGTGTTATTTTAATTTTTTTTTAAAAGTGTGGTGGGGTCGGTTACTCGGCTGCATCGTTGACCTGGTGGAATAGATGTGACGTGGTGCATTGACAAAAATAGTAGCCCAGGGATGACTATTTTTGTCAGAGCACGGCTTTTCGTATTTCACCTGTGTCAATGGTGTGGCCTTGTAAAAGGCCGCACTATTCACTATGTCACGATGGCAGGAGGTCGGTTCGCTGACTTAACTATATGCCCCAGGGTGTAGATTTTTGCCAACGCACCGCCCTCCTGACACTATACACAGTCAATGGTGTGCTATAAATTTTTCTGGAGCACCATCCTCGGGGCACTTAATATTATTAAGTGCACCAAGGCTAGTGCGCTCCATAGAAAGATGCACCAGGACCAATGCATGACTGTGTTTTTGGTGGACTGAATGTTTTTTAATGTTGCTTTCAAAATATATATATATATATGTATATTTCTAAATACATGTCTCATTTAATAAAAAAATTGTGTTTAATATGTCGATCATTCAAAGACATGAAAGGAGAGAAGAGGGGGAACAACAACAACAACAGGCGGAGTAGTATAACATGGTTCACCTATGGGAGACATGAAAGAGGGAGAGATATGCATACCCTCACCGTATTACAACAACTACGCAGCGGCTCCTATGGCAGGTAGGCCTCCTCAATTTCTATGAGGAGGCTACTTCCCTAAAGGGCCATAGTTTGTTTTTGAGACATATTATCGGAAGGTGGCATGCCTAGCAATAGGCTTTATGGGTTGGGCTATCAAGGAGATGGGTGGATTTTCCCTCTTTCCCAGAGGTTCCGACTGGCTATGTAGCAGGGAGTCAATTAGTTTACTCCCAGAGATACATTGGAGAAAATGTATTGTCTCCTACAGAGTTTTGGGTTGTTGGTGGTCATTTACGTATTGGTGCATTTGGTAGGGAGGAGGTGTAGTTTCTCTCGCTTATCATTTCGACCATTTTGCACAACACCAGTGACGGTCAAAGAATTAGTTGCTCGCTTCTATATTATGTTGATTATTTAGTACAAGAGCCACGACTTGTCAAGTGGTCTGCCATTTTTTGTGGCAGTTTTGTACAACCTTAGATAGATGTCTTGCTCATGCACAAGGGAGGGTGAACTTCCCTTTTGCTTCAGAGATTTTTTGTTAATTTTTCAAGATTTTTCCAAAGACGAGGCCTAATTTTCTTCAGAATCCTCATAGGATGACGTTTGAGGCACGTTTGCACATGTGGGGGCAAATAATTCCCAAGAGGGGTGACACTAAGTTTTTCACGAGGACATCGGAGGATGCACTAGAGTTGCTAGTGAGTGTTGATGAGAATCCCTTCGTTATGGTCCCCTGTTGTTACACAGTTTTGGATTGGTAAGGGTGTGCCAACATCCTCTTCACAACTGACGAGTTGCCAGATGATAGAGGTAATATTACTGTTTTATATATTAAATTTATTTTAGCATGTTCTTTAACTTGTTTTTATTAAATTGTGTAATGAAATTGTCTAATTATTGTTGTGTACTTGTATATATTTTGCAGACATTGGCTCTTTTGATAGCGAGGAGATGTCGGTCCCACCACATGATGTAGGTGTGGATCCTGATGATGATCAGGGCATGCCAGATGCCAAGGATCATCAGGAGGCCGATGCTAGGCATGGTCGACTTGATGCTAGATACTGGATGGAGTTGGGTGACCAACTCAGTGCATTGACTGTTGAGGAAGGCATCAAGCCCGATCCTTACAGAGACATATAGGTTGATTATAGGATATTACAGATGTGGAGAGGCATGCCACAGGACATTTACAACCTAATGTGGCATGTCGTAGGAGTTATAATAGCTTTTATGTGACTGACGAGGTCTATTAAATGTTATAGGCGTGGTCGAGACGCAGTAGGTGATGGATAGTCCATGAGCAGCGACTCTTCATCTCATGATTATTCACCTCACGCTGCGTTAGATGAGCATGAGCCTCCACTAGCATCCACCAGTAGTCATCATGGAGATGAGGTTGGACCATCAGCCACGTCTAGTGAGCAGCTTGCAACATCCATCAATACTCATGATCATGAGCAGCATGGACCATTGACCATCGAGGCTTCACCATTGACTGAGCAGGTCTCCACTAGTACTGATATTGATGTTGTACTACCACCAGCTAATCCATGAAATTTATATTGCAGTTGTATATTTTTAACATTATATATATATATATATGGTCCATGTATTTTATGTTCATGTTGCAGTTGTACTTAATTTAAATGTTGGTGATCATCATGATGTGTATATTGTTAGGTCATGTTAGATATGTTCATTTAATGTACATCTTGTAGATAGATGTGGATGTGATGATAGCATGAGTTATTTGACATGAGATGTATATTTGATGTTTGTGTTGTGATGATGTTAATATATAATGTTAATTGTGTTTTGTTAGATGATCATGATCACGATGATGTTAGCGATTTTGAATGTGTTTTTTAGTCAAATTTGATGTTTGTACAATGTGTATCATGAACGTGATGTTTATTAATTAATTTAATACTAAATGATCATGATATTGTAAAATTGTAATATTTGTAATTCTAATTGTATGTAAAATTCTAAAATTGTAATTGTAATGGTATATATGTAAAATTGTAAAATTGTAATTGTAATTGTAATTGTACTTGAAATTGTAAAATTGTAATTGTAATTCTAATTGTATGTAAAATATTTGTAAAATTTTAATTGTATCACTATGATTACCAGATTAATCTTTCGGTAAAAATCACATTATCTTGAACAAAGTCGACGTGTTTCGAACCAACCAGTGTGGTTCATCATCAGGACTAGGTGAGAGATCAAATCAGTCGTTAAGTTTAAATAGATGTAGGAGAGGAAAGAAAACCGTTAAAATCAGCTAATTTGACTATAAAACGGTTAGTTCAATAATTAAAAAATCAAAACGGCTAGTTTGAATATTAAAATTAAAAGTCTAATTAAAATTTTTTTAGTTTAATTATTAAATATTTATTTATTTATTGATTTTTATACAATATTTTATTGTAAATCTTTAAAAATAAAATAAATAAATAAATAAATAATAATAATAGTAATAATATTAAAATAATAAGACTAGAAATCAAATAGTTCCCTTAATTTACAAATTTAATTACAAATTGAAACGGCTAGTTTGAATATTCAAATTAATAGTTTAATTAAAAGTTAATATTAAAAATAGCAAATTTTATTTTTAGAATTTTCAAAAAAAAAAAAATTATTTAATTAAAATTATATATTATTATATTGAAATTAAATTTAAAAAATAATAATAATAATAATAATAAATAAATAAAATAAAAAATTAATTAATTAATTAATTAATTAATTAAAAAAAAATTAAAAAAGTTAAAAATAAAAATTAATTAATTAATTAAAATAAAATAAAATAAAAAATATAAAAAAATTAAATATAAAAATAAAAATAAAAAATTAAATAAAAAAATTAAAAAAAATAAATAAAAATAAATAAATCAATCAAAATAAAAATACAAATAAAAAAATAAAAAATAATAATATATATATATATATAATGAAATAAAAAATAAAAAAAAGTAAAATAGTTCTATAAAAAAAAGAAGAAGAAGAAGAAGAAGACGAAGATTAAGAATATAAGGCAGGGATCCAACACCTGCTTATATTCCAACCCTCATCTCTATTGAGATTTATGGGCCTTTTTTCAATTTCAAGGGCCTCTCTTAACTTACGATGATGAAAATGATCAATCCTGGCTAAGACCTTAGCATCTTCGATACATATATGATGGTTAGTTTTTTCCACATGTTCAGCTAGGGCAGAGGTGCGAGACCTACCATGTCTAATGTCAGCTGCATGTTCACATATCCTTTGGTTAATGGACCTACCCGTTTCACCAATGTAAGATGTCCCACAGGAACAAGGAATAAGATAGACCCCTTTTTTATCCTTAGGGTTCATAGGATCTTTAACTGAGTTAAGAGAGCTGCGAATCGTGTTAAGAAGTTTAAAGGAAGATGAAACCTTATGCTTCCTAAGGATTCTAGCAATCCTATCAGTGGTACCCTGAATGAAAGGAAGCCTAACATTGCAAGACCATTGATTAGGATTTTTATTTTTAACCAAGGAACCTCTTTCAGCTTTAAGAAAAGCTTTAAGTCCTTGTGACTTACTATAACCATTAGAACAAAAAACATCAAGAAGATGGGTCTTTTCTCCCTTAAAGTGAGACTCATCTGAGATTCTCAACGCCCTAGTGGCTAAGCTGTTGAGAACGCCTAACTTTTGAGCAGGGAAATGATGAGAATCAGCCCGAAGATATTGCTCAGTATGGGTTTTTTTACGAAAAACCTGATGAGAGAAAGAACCATCATCTTTCCTACAGATAAGAACATCAAGGAAAGGAAGGCTCCCATCCACCTCATAATCCATGGTAAATTTTATGGAGGAAGATTGACTATTAAGATGAACGAAGAATCGATCAAGCTCTTCCTTACCATGAGGCCAGACGACACAAGTATCATCTACAAACCTTTTCCATAGCTTTGGTTGGTGCAGAGCAGAGGAAAGAGCCTTGGACTCAAATTCTTCCATAAAAAGATTAGCAACAACCGGAGAAAGGGGAGAACCCATAGCAACACCACAGGTTTGCTCATAAAACTCACCTTCAAAGCTAAAGAAAGTAGAAGTTAAACAAATCTCAACTAAAAAGGCTGTGTCAGGATCAGTTATCCGATTAATGACTTCAATGGCCTCCTTAATAGGGATATTGGTAAAAAGAGAGACAACATCAAAACTAACAAACCTATCTTCAGGCCCCATATTTACACCTTTTAACTCACTAACAAAAGAAGCAGAATCTTTGACAAAGGAATCGGTACGACCTACAAGAGGTTTAAGCTTAGAGGCTAAATACCTAGCAAGAAGATAAGTAGGACCCCCAATGGTATTAACAATGGGTCGAAAAGGATCACCATCCTTATGGATTTTGGGAAGACCATAGATTCTTGGAGTAAGGGGGTTGCTTCCAATCAACTTCTTACTTAGAGAACCCATAGAGCTGCTTGACTTGATAGCCTCAACTACAGCTCTTGAAACCTTTTTCAAGGGATTCTTAGAAAGTTTTTTGTAGCTCCCACTATTCTCTAAATGGTCTAACATTTTCTTCCTATAATCCTCTTTATTAAGAATAACAGCAGCACCTCCTTTGTCTGCTTTAAGAATAAAAATATCCTTATTATTATTTAAGGATTTTAAGGCCTCAAATTCAGACTTACTGAGGTTACTCTTAGGGGGCTTGGCCTTCCTTAAAATGACTGCACAATCTTGCCATATAATGTCCTTAGAGGAATCCGATAATTCTCTGATACCAAATTCAATAACACAAATAATATCATGAACCGGAATTTTCCTAGGAGCAAGGGAAAAATTAAAGCCTTTTTATAAAAGCCTATAAACTGACGAATCAAAGGAGAAGCTCGAAATATTAACTACTTTATTACTAGAGATAATTTTATTATTGTTAGAATTATTATTCGAATTAGTATTATTATTACTAAGATTATTTCTATCCTCATTAAAACCCATAATCTTAACATTATCTATTGTAAAGTCATTATTAATATTCCACAAATTGTCATTTTTTATATTCTTCATCATAATATTACTAAATTTATTATCAATAGCATAGCCATTCTTAATTTCTTCATTATTAATACAATTAACAATGGTAGAATCATTATTAATAACCTTAATATTGTTATTTTCAATTTTAACTATGTCATTATTAAAATCATTATCTATACAAGAATTATAATCAAATTTAATATTAAGTTCATCAAATCCTTTAATATTATGTTTTGACCCTTTTTCATTTTTAAAATTGGTATAGTTTTTATCCATAAATAAATGCTTATTAATAGGATTATTTAATACAATTTCATTATTATTAAATTGAATTCCAAAATTATTTATAGATTTATTATGGCTTAAAGTGTTAAAAGAAACATTATCAAAGTTCGAATCAGTGTTTGAAATCACGACAGCATCAGAACTTACTAAAGCAGTATCCTTTGAACTGGAAATGCTGGGAACGAGAGCTATGAATCCATCAGATCCTACATAACACTGGCCATCTCCACTCACAATCACGTCATTAATAGAACCAGTAGGAGCGGAATTACCAGAACTCAAAACGTTGGGTAACACAGCTGCGTATCCACTCGAAAGCTGAGATCCCCATTCGGCACCATGTTTATTAAACTGCCCTTCAATCAAAGTAACACCACTTGAGGTTTGCGCAATCTCTGAGGAAGGCTGACTTGTATTCACCAAATTGACTGCAGATAATGAACCACTAGAAATTAATGAATCCAGATGGCAGTCATTACTGTTTGAATCCGACTGCTTATTCCCGTCAAACGAACGAACCAAGGAAAATGACGAATCAGAAGAAGCAGGAGGAACACCGAAATTTGAAATAGTTGGCGAGGAGACCTCTGAAACCCAGGAACGAAGCACTGAAATTTGTCTTGCATTCACTCTGCTCACTGACGGAACCGAATCATGATTTTCGCAAGAAGACCTTTTATACAGCTTCAGAAATTTTAACGAAAGTTTCTCCTTCCACAAAGCCTCCCAGCAACAGGATTTAATAGCAGATCTAGCATCAATTTTGGTCCATAAGTCTAATGGAATCAAATTGGACAGATTTAAATGCCATGCCAATAATTTTCTTGATAAAAGATCCAAGCTTCTTCTCACTTTAGAGATCTCATAGCGAATGAGCGCGAGGCTAGTTTTTAAAAATACATGATGGTTTTTCGAAATGTTGAGCGGATGTTTTATCATAGCAAAAGAAGGAATAATGGAAGCATCTCTACATCTTTTCAGAAAGGTCAGATCTGATCTCAACTTAGATACCCGCAAGCGTGCCCGTTCAAAATGATGAACATTCGTTGCCAAGGCCCTACCGAGCAGGGTTTCCAAATTACCAGATTTTTGGCTTCTGTGATCCATCAATAAATTAAGAAGAAATATTTCGGTAAAAAACCACATTATCTTGAACAAAGTCGACGCGTTTTGAACCAACCAGTGTGGTTATTGATTGTAATTGTAATTGTATGTGAAATTGTGAAATTGTAAAATTGTAATTGTATGTAAAATATTTGTAAAATTTTAACTGTATTAATGTGAAATGAATTTATTAAAACTTTTAAATTTTAAATAATTGTAAAATAATAAATCTAGAATAATATGATTTATTGTAACATAATAAAGTTTAGAAAATAATGCAAATAAATTCATGTACTTTAGAATTATCATTATTTTATTATGATCATAGATACAAAAAAAAACTAATTTATACAATACACCATTGTTTTTAAGATCAACATAATTGCAAATTATCAAGTGAATTATTGATTTTAACATTAACACAATGCAAATTACCAATTAATTCGAAATACATATTACAATGTTTCGAAAAAACCCATCTTAAAAATTATAAATATTGATGAAATAACACATGTACCATATCACTCTCAGTTCTCATGATCACCCTCATTGTCTTCCAGCTCGCATGGCATGATAACACTATTGTTCTCAAAAATATGTTTTGATCTAGGGTCATGTGTCAATACGAACCACCAATCCCTATCCAACACATCTGGGTAAAAAACCATCTGGTTGCAGTGTTTAGGGAAAACATAGGGATCCTTAGCTTCATCCCACATATTTCTAGAGTTGATACATATCGGCCTACTATCATGATCTTCCTTTACATTATTCCAATCAAAGGTGTCCCACCACTTGCACCTAAAAATAACGCATTGGAAAGAAGAGAAATCCACTTCAATGATCTCTTGTATCTTTCTGACGTAACCTAACGACCCTCGTACTAGGTTTTGATAATGGTGGCTAGATTGACTAGATTGATCGAATTCAACTTCCACTCCATAGTCTTGTGTGATGTTTCTAGCATCAGCATTTTCTGTGCGAAAATAGTCTCCATATGCCCACATAGATGGGAACAAATGCACCTATTATAAAAAAGTTAAAAAAATCATAGTGTCATGTGTCTTATAATAACCCAATAGTTAAAATATGAAATGTAGATGTCTTAATACAAGTTTTAAATTTACATATAAATTAAAAATATTATTACCAAGTTGCTGCACCCAATCCCTATATTTAGTGCATCCTCTTCTGCACGCAGGTAATGACCAGTAGCACCGTATTTCTCTCTGAATTGGTTAGCAACCCAACTGTTGGGGCATATTTTTGGCATATTTTATTTTAAATGATTGGCATAAGGCACACTCTTACCATTCAACTGTATAAATTATTTCTTGACACTATCCCATTTCATCCTCTTTTGTTCGTACAATGAGACCCACAGTTGTGTCGCTTCAGAATTGTAAAGAAAAAATTTATTGATTGCTTCAATTTTTGCATTCGTTGATGAAATAAAAACAACATTGTATAGTAATTAGAGATCAAAATATACATTAGATCAAAGTTCAACATGAATATTAATTAATTTTTGTAAATTTTAAAAATTATAAGTCGCTTACTCTTTATCAAGCGCTTTTTTCCACTCGTTTGGAGAAACTCCCCTTCTATTTTGCCTTCATCCCTTTCATCATCCCAAATCACCACACCCAGTCTGTTGTCAATCTTATTGATGTACTCAGTGGCATAGTAGAAAGATTCATATGATATGTACCCCTCTGCCATGGACCCCTCAGGTTTTGCCTTTTGTCGAACAAAACCTTTCAATTTCTTCATGTACCTCTCTAAGAAGAACATCCAATGACAAGAAACCACCTCAACTAATTCAACCTCATCTACTAGGTGGATTATAAGATGAACCTACAAGTCCATGAAACTCGTGGGCAGTTCCTTCTTAAACATACAAACAATCTCAACTATCTCTTGACGCCACCGTGGAATGCTAGCCACATGAATCTCCTTTGACATGATCCAATGTACAAATGTAGATAATTTATATGTGGCACATCCTAGGTCTTGAAGGAATTCATGTTTCACACACCCACACATGAACAAAGGATAATAACACTAAAAATTTATAAACACGTGCAATAATATACAAAATTAGTTATGTTTTATGATCCCCACATGGGATAAAATTTATTAATATAAAAAGTAATAAAATCATGCTTTTTACATTATACATACTCATAGAATATTGAAATGGTCATGTGATTTCAACCTCGACAAATGGTCATCCACGGTGGAGTAGCGTTGTAGTGAAGACCTATATGAAGTTGGCACCCTCACACCCATTATAACTTTCTTTGCCAAAGAAATATCATCTTTTTTTTTAAATCCATGGGACATCACCTTCTTTGAAAAACCATGAATTAGAGGGATGAGTCCTTGCCTATGATCTCGTACTTTCTAATCGTCTTGGCCAATGTTTCTTTTTAGTTTTTGAAGTAATAATATCTTCCGTAACAACCAATGTGTCACTTTGTTTCGATGATATGTGTCTCCATAAAAAAGATGAAACATTTTTAAATATATGCATGGGATATAATAAGTGGGTAATCTTAAGATGCTCCCAATATTGGAGGTCACAAAAGATATATTTCCTTTTCATCCCAATGGAAAATTTCTCAACATAGGTGTCAAAGAAATATTGATCAACGAATATAGGCTCCCTATTTGAATCAAAAATTTCTATGAACTCCTTGTCCTTCTCTCTCTCATATGCTCTAAGCCATTCAGCTGGTGTCATTATTGGAGGCCTTTTGGTTCTCTATTGTTTACCATTGAAAGCGGATGTTGCTCTTTTGTAAGGGTGTTCTTCTAGTGTGAATACCCTGGAGCAATCATACACTCGCTTTCGTAGGTCCTTAAACCATCTAGCTTTCAGAGAAGGTCCACAAAATTTACATCCAAAGTACCCTTTTGTTACAAGACCAGTGACATTATATTTGTATACATTAATTAATATGTATGGCATGTTGAAGGATATCATGAAGATCAGAACAAATATTACAACGAATTAAATAACTAATATGTGAAAGAATATTGTTACGTATATAAACAAATCAATAAATAAACATGTAATTTACCAGAGCAAACTCATAAGCCTAGATAATCATGTGTCATGTAAGCACATATGCCATACAACGTAAAACTCCTCTCTACTGCGATGGGTCTTGATACATCGTATACATTTATCCCATCCCATAATTCCTTCAATTCATCTACTAGTGGTTGTAAGTAGACATCCATATTCTTCACTTGTCTTCTACCAGGGACTACAAGAGCCAACATAAGATGTTCATTCTTCATGGAAAACCATGGGGGGATATTGTTATTCATCACTGCTACAGGAAAAATATAATAGTTGGTGTTCTGAAGGGAATATGGGTTGACGCAATCCATGTCTATGCTGAATCATAGACTTCGTACTTCATCCTTAAATTTTTCGGGCCATGTATCCTCTATATGCTTCATGGCTATAGAATCATTTGGGATTCTCATAACTCCCAACTCACTTCTGTGTGAGGCAGGCCATCCCTACAACATAGCTAATTCTTTGCAACAAAAGAGCCTTTGAATCCTTCGGATTATAGGCATGTGCCTCAATATCTTAAAAGGAGGACTAGTACGTGATTTTCCCTTATTTTTTGATATATCATACATGTCATAACCACATTCTGGAAACATCTCTTTGTTTGCATATTCTCCTCTATATAGAATACAATCATTTGGACATGCATGATATGATATGTAATCAACACCAAACATTTTCAACAATTTCTTTGCCTCTTCACAGCTACCGGGCAAGACATTATCACTCGGAAGAGCCTTATCTTTGAATAACCTGTAGTTGGTGATCATGGAAAAATATATTAATAAATGTACATTAATGTTGATATAATTATTAACGTTCATAAAATTTACCATTTGTAATGTTCATTGCAGTGTACTGATTATATTCAAATTTTATATAAGGGAGTTTTTTTATGGTAACTTACCTCAAAATTTCCGAGAAACATGCATTCGACAAGCCAAAATTTTCTTTCAAGTTGTATAGTAACATCATTGTCCCCAATTGGGTATACTTTGTCTGACCTCTAGATCCAAAGAGAGGGGTGGTGGACGCAAATTTAAGGCTTTCGAAAAAGTTGTCAGTGATATGAGCATCATCCCCTAGTTGATCATCCTTTCGGAATGCATCTAACAACATTGTCTCCATGGCAGTTGTATCCATTAAGTAACCATCCATACCAACCTCTATTTAATTGCCTCCATTTCCAGCTTGTGAAGAACTACTATTCTTGTAGTCATTCCTAATCGGTGAATCTAGACGTAGCAGGAATTGAATCGGTGGTTGATTCAACCATTCTTGGTATCGTTCCTCTCCGATTTTTTCTCTTAATTCAGCCTTCTCTCGATTTGACATTATTGTGGGGTGCAACAGAAGATGGTAGGTACGTCGTTCATCATCACTAGGATCCTAATAATTAAAAAAAAAATTGAACATGATTAGTACAAAATATATGATATCAATTAGTAACCACATGACAATATTGCATGATTATAAATTGGTTTGACATTGATATAATTACATATTAATAAATATATATACCAAAAAATTATAATTATAATTACCATCATTGTCCCAGGATTGTGGCTAGAAGATGCAATATTGTTAAAATTGGTAGGGTGAAGCGGCTATCCATTTTCATCTACCAAATGCGCCTTGCGGTATGCAGCTCCTGATAAGAACTTCCGACGTTTTAGAGCAGTTTAATTAATATTTTGTGCATCTAAACTCAATGTTGAATCTGCATGAACCTGAAAATTTGTGTACATTATAAATTTAATTAAGTTGTGCATGATTGACTGTATGGATAAAAAACATAAATTAAATTAGATAGTGAAAAAATATATAAAATATGAAGTAAATATTATGCCTCGAGATGGAT
This sequence comes from Pinus albicaulis, assembly GCA_034641835.2. Classification (NCBI taxonomy): domain Eukaryota; kingdom Viridiplantae; phylum Streptophyta; class Pinopsida; order Pinales; family Pinaceae; genus Pinus; species Pinus albicaulis. Next base: position 429,261,637 of record CM076573.1, on the reverse strand, counting down.
AGGGAGAACTCCGTGATGGACTTTGAGAAATATTATGGAATAAGCTAGATTTTGAAGAATTGTCCATTCGATATAATTATGATATTTTCTCCCTGCATTTGAAAAAAACAACAATAAATTTTGGTGCACACATCTAAATGTAATTTCGATGCGTAATGTACAAATCACCACACTGGTGGATTTTTCGTAATGTGCACCAGTGTTGTTTTATACCCAGATGCACCAGTGCAATTCGATTAAGGGATGCGCTTGTGACAAATAACCGCAAATAAAAAAAGCGCAACTTTATTTTATTTAAGGGAAAAAAATGGTAAATTGAAAAATGGGCAGCAAAATATTTTCGAAAATCTAATTTCATAAAATATTTCTTTAAATACTAAACACTTTTCATTATTTCACTATTTTTGTAAAAAAAATCAACCAAAGATTTGCAAGATACATACCTGGAGCAAACAGAGCATGAGAGAAATGTGGAGTAGGGAAATATGTTCGAACAAAAGTATTTATACAATCAAAATTCCAAATCTCTGGTGATTCAAACCCTGTACCATAGAATTTCAAATGATGTGAGTATTTAGTTTATTGTTTATTTTTTTTACTTTTTCTGCAATTTTTTTATGCAGTAAAAGAAAAAAATCAAATTTTATTGTTTTTTACTTTTTCTGTAGTTTTTTTTATGCAATAAAAGAACAAAATCAAAGTTTATTGTCTTTTTTATTTTTTTATAGTTTTCAGAAGAAAAATAAATAAAAAATCCATTTTTAGAAACGAAAACCCTAGATTCTTTCTTTTTTTTCCCTTTCTTCTCCATTTTTTTGTAATTTCAGAATTATCGATTTTCAATTTATATTTATAGGGTTTGTATAGTCATAATACATCCAACCCATGGGACATCTTGCATAGTCATATCACAATCCATGTCGTCCCTTGAGTGAATTTAAAAAAAAAACTAATTTTTTTTCCTCGGTGTGCTCTGCGTAACATAGCACACCGATGCGCTCTATTATACCAGCGCACCGTGAAAGTATAGTGATAATATATATATATATATATATATATATATATATATATATATATATATAGCCATATGTTGCATATGGTGTACTAATAAACACACACACACACACACACAAATATATATATATATATTTGTGTGTGTGTGTGTGTGTGTGTGTTTATCAGTGCACCATATTTAACATATGGTACCGGTGCACTATTTCATTATGGTGCACCGCGAACATGTTGTTTCGCCCAAAAAAAATTTAGAAACAAACCCTACATTCTTTTTGTTTCTACCCTTTCTTCTCCCTCTTTCTGTGATTTCAGAATTAGGGCTTTTCAATTTATATTTATAGGGTTTGTATTGTTAAATATAACCCTAAGACATCCAACCCATAGGGTCACTTGCATAGTCAAATCCTAATCCATGTCAACCCTCGTGTAAATTAAAAAAAAAAAAAATTATTGGTGCACCCTGTTTACCTGAGCGGACTGATGCACTCTGTTATCCCAGTGCACCACGAATGTTCTACTTCAGAATATATATATATATATATATATATATACCCTAAATTCTTTTTGTTTCTTCCATTTCTTTTCCCTCTTTCTGTGATTTCAGAATTAAAGCTTTTCAATTTAGATTTATAGGGTTTGTATTGCTAAATATAGACCTAAGACATCCAACCGACAGGATGATTTTTATAGTCAGATCCCAATCCATGTTGGCCCTTGCGTGAATTAAAAAAAAACATATTTTTTTAATCAGCGGTGTGCCCAACGTAACCTACTACACCTGTGTTGTGTATTGTACAAGCGCACTGCGAAAGTAATGTGATAAAAATTTTAAAAAAAATTATTTTTTATCGGTGCGCCATATGCAAAATATGGCACCGGTTTATGCTACAAAAACTAACTTTGGACAATTTTTATTATTTTATCATAGTTAATTGGTGTGGTGATTAACATGTAACACACCAATGCTCCTTGTTGGCATGGAGCACTGTACGGTCTGTTATACTATTTGTGCAGTGTGTTTCTAAGACACCCACACACCGACGTCGGTGTGTACACCATGAATGGCGCACTGGTTTCTTGAGATTTTTTTACTTGAAAACCTCACAATTTATTTATAAATATATTAATGAATGATATGGTATAGGTTTGAGATTGATAAAGAAATTACTGACAAGAGATCAAGTAAAAAAAATACTGATGTCACATCAAGAAAAGAAAAAAAAGGCAATTTCTTTGTAAATTCTTTATAAAAAATATGATTTTTGAACTATATGTAAGTTTAACCAATATGTATTGTTTATTGTGTATCATGTAGAGCCACAATATGACGAAGCTCGATAAGATTATTTTTTATCTAGGACCAGAAGAGCGTAAAATATTGATGGAAAAATTGGAAAATGATGAATCAGGTGAATGAAAAAATACTATCAATCGAATATGAGTTTCTTTTTTTAAAATAATATAGTTAAAATTATTAGATAACATGTGTCAAACAGTCTATTAATTCACATCTGTTTAATGTTCTACAGGGACCAACAACTCAGAAAAGGGATTTTTTTCTAAGAAAAGAAAAACAATAGAACATGCAAATGAAAATGAATTGCTTCTTAGCTCATCTGGAGTGGTTCTAGAGGTTAACGAAAGGGGGAAAACCTTTTACAAAATTTTGAGGGATCTCGTGGAATGAATGTATAGATGCTCTTTCCACTTATAATAAAAAAGCCAATCCAATGATTCCAAGAACCAAATTTTATCTAAACTACAGGAAGAGTTTCCAGAGAATTGGTCAATGAGACATGTTAGACTTTTAATAGCAAAAATGTACAACAACAAAAAAGAATGAATGAAATAGTAACATTCCTTTAAATGTTTGTCTAGAATTATTTATAAATATCACTTTTGTTATATTTATTTTTCATATTTGAATATAAAATTAAATAGTTTATCATCATGTTACATTTTCAGGAAGATTATGAAAATCTCAAAAGATGAACGAGTTGATATCAGCAATATGCCAGTAGGAATGTCCAAAAAGGTGTACAAGGAGATCGTCAAGAAATAGACAAAATTTCATCACAGGAGGAGCCTTCTCAACAAAAGCGTGCTTCAAATGTAATATGTAATCATTTAATTTGTTGATCATTAGGTACAATAAATAAAAATTTAGCATTAAATATTAATTTTCGAGTATTTTGTTGCGGAAAAGAAAAGAAAAGAAAACCCATTCAACACATAAAATAGGATGACAAGGAATAAAAGGGTTGATATCTATGTTTGTGAGTAATTGCTACTACCTTTAACAACTTAACTAGATTTCATCTATGTATTTTTTAAGTTGTTTACAAAAATTATCATTGAATGACTTCAAACAGGTGCTAATATACAAAGAAGAACCATCAGAAAAATTGATTGACATTGGGTTAAATATGGATTGTGAGTATATGTTGGCATATCAGAAATTAATTGTGGAATTTGTAAGCATCCATTGATCTTGTTTTACTTTCCTCCTTATATAATTAATAGAAACAAAAAATCTCTTATATTAAATATATGATTTGTTATGGGGTATAAAACTTGCAGGAAACAAAGTATGGAACTGCACCAATAGATGAAATCTTGAAGGATGGCATGGTACATGGTTTTGAAAGAATGTGTATAGTTTATGAGTCAATTTTTGCTATGGTACGTCATATCTTTTCGATTTGCATTGATGTATATTACTTAATTTTGCAAATTTCATTATTCTCACCAATGTATAAACACTCGTTACAATTTATTTTTATGTTTATAGATGGAAGGTGAAGAAGAAGAAAAAAATCAACACCGTGAAAAAAACATTCTTGAAAATAACCCAAGTCATGGAAGTAGCTCTAGCAGTGACAACAATTCAAGCAAAGAATGATGATCACTATGTTTGGATATCAAATAAAGGCGTCATATTTTTTGAAATATGTCTGTGAAATCAGACATTTTCTTTAATGTAATGGACATAGTGTCCCAATTGAAAGAAAAAGGGATACCAATAATTGTCCCATTTTGTATGACAAAGAATGTCTTATTCATATATATATATATATATATATGTTTTAATTTATTCTATTGCATTCTCCATTGTCATTCTCAAATGCACTAATAAAAATTTAATTCATATGCATATTGTTATAAGATATATATGTGTTGAATCTTGATGAATATTGAAATTTTAAAAACCACAACAATTATGATATGATATAACAAATTAATCCAAACATCAGTTTCAAATGCATTAATAAAAATTTAATTAATATGAATATTGTTATAAGATGTGTCGACTTTTGATGAATAATGAATTTTAAAAAATCACAATAATTGTACTGTCACAAGTCGATGTTTCTAAAAAATACAAAATGAAAACTGGTGTGTGTCAGTTACTGTACATTGGCGTGTTTGTACGACCTATGGGCACCACACAAATACCAAAACCAACTAAAAATATCGAGGCGTTTGTGCGGTACGACGCACCAGTGCATTTATGTGTCTATACACACCGGTGCTATTGTACGACTTATGGGCATCGCACGAATACCAATACCAATTATAAGTCTCGGTGCCTTTGTGTGATACTATGCACTGGGGCGTTTATGTGTCTATATGCACCGGTGCATTTATACGACCTATGGGCAACACATGAATACCGCTACCAATTATAAATCTCGGTGAATTTGTGTGATACTACACACCAGGGCATTTATGTGTCTATACGCACAGGTGCATTTGTAGGACCTATGGGCATTGCATGAATACCAATACCAATTCTAAATCTCAGTGCATTTGTGTGATATTGTGCACCGGTGTGTTTCTATATGTCTATGCATCGGTGCATTGGTACAACCTATGGGCACTGTACAAATCCCAAGACCAATTAGAATGACCCCATGCGTTGTATCACCAACGATATGCTCGGTGTGGTTTTATACCCTAACGGCTTGACGCATTCTCCTTCAACCACCCTAGGGCGCTTGCTACATGTACGCACCGGTGCATTAAATCTTGAATAGCGCACCGATGAAAAAAACATATGTAATAACCTCTGACTGCCCAATTTTTTTTAGGTGAGTTGAATTTCTGTTAAAAGCTCCACCAAAACCTCCATAACCATAAACGGATGTTGTAGCAAATGTTTTTTGACAATTTTGGCCAATTTTATAACACTAAAAACCTCCTTTATAACCTCTTCTAGAGGTTATTTTCCTTGTAGTGCATGCTGGCACAACACATTCTACGTGAGTCTAGGAATCATTTAAGACAAGTGCCTCTATATCATGTAGGGCTTCATCCAACTCCTTTGATCCACCGACCATGCCAAAGGTTGACAGGAAACTGTCAGTCATGGTAATCCAATGTCGAATCCCTTGGCACAGCTCTGTTTCCAAATACCATGTAGTAGGTATGGGTCCCAATAAATGGACAAACACATGAACCCATTCATTCTAGGCCTTTTCATTCCAAACCTCCATCCATGTGGCCACATGTTTGCGCAGATCACCTTGGACATAGAAGAGCTTGGCTAGTGCGATATCAGGCTTCTCAAAGTGCAACTTCATCATTTTACTAAATTCCTCTCAATCCTTAAAACTACCTTTGTGCGTATCCCACAAACGCGTTGGTGTAGTGTGCATGGTGAGGTCAAGTGCCCAAAATATCCACTCTTACAGGATAACCTTTTCCAAATTTTCCAAAAATAATACAACACTATTAGAACCATCAAAATGTAACGCTTTTACCTATGGGCGATATATTTTCTATAATCACACATTTCTTTAGTAGGTTTTCCAGGGATTCCTCGTGGATGTCTCATAATTGAGCATCTAGATGAACCATCAAAGCCTTTTTTTCCTAGTTTATTAATAGGTTAAAATTCTCCCATGGCCAATGAGACAGAGGAGGAAATATAAGTTTTTCCATAATCTGGAATACCACACTCTCTTCCAGAGGGGATCCTGGGGATTCTCTGCAAAGGTCACCACAATAAAGTAAGCTTCCTTGGCTGTGAAAATTAGCCACATGGAAGATGGCACTATATGAGTTTTTCTAACTCCTAACACTTTAGAATATTTCACTCCTGAATAATATTTGATAGCCTACTCCAAGTTAAGGAGTTGTATAGTCATCTTGTTCTTTCTCGACCTTGCACTTATCATGCTGGTTATCCCACCTCTAGAAATATGCAACTTTATTTTCCTACACCTGTGATGTGAATGTATGGATATCATTGAGATCCTCCTAATTATTGTTACACAAAATTTTTTCACTGTCCTTGCAATCCCCATCCCGAACATTGGAGGCTCATTTCTATGACCAAAATAAAGTGTCATGCCTTGCAAATACCATCATTACATCCCTTGACATGAGTACAACATTCTTTTTGTTTACAACTTCCTTATAAGACCATCAGAAACACCTGTTTTTTCCTTGGCGCTGGTAGACCATTATGCCCTCATGCCAATCTGGATATTAACATTGGACCCCATGCCCATTGGTGCTCTTTCCCAGTTAGCTACCCATGCCAACATGTTTATGGAATTTTTTTTTAAAAATATAGGTGAATTTTCCATCATAACAAACTTCGTGGGCGAGTCATCTGAACTGGTTTGACTGAATAACCACAACCTTCCTCCTTTGGCCTCTTGTTTCCACCTTTTGGGGAAACCTCCCAATGGATAAGGCCTCCCTTCCACTATTTGAGGGATCCCAACCTCCTCCACTCCCTCTATAAATATAGCCATATTCCATTTATGTGCTAGTTGAGCTGAACATATTGTAGCTGAAACACTAAAGATATTTCTGTACATTTGGTTAGAAAAGATAGAATGGAAGAGATCCTCTTTAAGAGAGCTTAGAATTTTTTTTTCATCCCATATGAATTCCCTGATGATCCATTGAGACATGCTTCAAATGAACCACGCTGAAGGAGGCTACGACATCAAGGCTCGGTTGTAACTCTTTCTTCTATTAATACATATACATGACTATTGTTTGGTTCCCATCTTGCATAATGTGCTGTATTTGATGCAATATGATTAACCCTCCTTGAATGGTTAGTAATTATGAATGAGATCGTTGTTTTGTATGCTTCTCTTGTTTGCTGATATTTTTGCAGGTATCCAAGCATCGTTGTAGAAGGATTGTGACCCGCCGAGGCAAGAATCAAGAGGCCACCACAACGACAACCACGACATTAGCGTTAGTCTCTAGGTTGGTTGATCTACCTCGTCTATTTCATTCATTAATTAGGAACATTTACTCTAGCTTGTCCCTTCGTTACTAGACCCACTCTAGGGCTAGGTGGATCATTTCTGTCTGTAGAGAGGATTTACTTTCATAATTGTAGGGTATGTGTTATATTATTTCCATGACTAGTCATGCATGGGGGGGGTCACAGGGGGGCGAAATCTCCACCTGTACGTTGCGTCGGGCGTAGTAGTGGGGTTCGGGGCAACACCCAAGGAAATCATTTTGGTCCTTATTTTCTGGTGGGCAGACCCACCCATGTTTTTGTGCATGGGTTTGCACATGGTTTTGGGGCATGATGGTTTTCAGCCCCTGGTATTTTGTAGATCCGGTCAAGGGAACTACAGTTATGTTCTAATCCCAGGTTAATGGATTGGGGTTTATGTATGCTTCAGCATGTATATATATGTGTTGTAACACTAAAAATAATATAATGAAAAATCAAGCTGGTTGTCTCGATTTGAGATGCAAGGGAAAATCTCTCTGTTTATCAGTTTTATGTTTTATTCTCTCGCTATTATTTATTTTCTGTTTTTAAGATTTGTTTGCAGATAATTTCTGTACAGGGTTAAAACCTACAATAACAGAATGGTGACTCCACTAGGGATCAATGTGAGTTTGTCATTTTTCTCTTTCCTATTCTACTTCAGTCGTTTCCTTGCTTCTCTGTATTTTTTGATTTGCTTGAGTGTCTGGAATCATCCTATTCAGCTCTAGAGAGTCAATATTGACCTCTTCTGATTGGTTTTCCCATTTTCCCATAGGTATCCAACTTGGCGTGCTTTCTATTTGAACAGTCAGGCCCATTGGTGTTTGTTTCTTTTGTTGTAGTAGTGCCAACCCCTGTTTGGCGCAGATTAATACCTTATAGTCGTGTCGAACCCTGTATGGTTTGGTTTGACCTCCCTGTTGATTCTTTGGTAAATTGTGCTTGACTCTGGTTTGTTTTTTGGTTTGTAATTTGTCTTTTTGAGTTGTTTTGACTATTTTAGGCTTGATCTTCTCAACTGCTTGTTTATTTTACTATTAGCACAGTTCATAGCCCTAGGGTTCTAGGTGTATTTCACTCACTGATCCTTCTGGTTGAAGGTCGAGTCTTTTGGTTCTTGTCAATACAATCCCTTGATCAATTTCCTGAGTCTTTCTTAATATTTTGAGTTTTGGTTTGTTGAAAAGTTTCTTTATGTTAGTTTGACTCTCCATCTCTTCATTTTCAAGCATGGATTACATTACTCGTTTTGTGTCATTTATAAGGCTTTCTCTTTTCTTGAAAGAGTGCATCATTAGTTTGAGTGTTTTTTGTGTTTGTATTGCTTTGATTGAATCATTCATTTTAGCTCTCTACAATTTTAATACTCAGAACTAGTGTTTTCTTTGTTTTTTAATGTAATTAGTACATTTTGTGCTTCATCTCATTCAAAAATAAAAAATCACATCCTTTCATTTGCATTGGAAATGAAAAAGTATTTTTCATAACTAGCGCTTGCATCTAGGAAAAAATTTTCATCTCTCTTTTGATTGTATTAGACGCATTAGGAGACTTCTTTATATGTTTTATATGTTTTCTACTTTCTGAAAGATCTCTATCCCTTTCGTAATTAGCATTCATCGAATGGAAAATGGTGTTCTATTGCATATAGCTTTCATTTAGGAAATTCGAGATCACAATTCGGTAGGGCCTTGAAACTAAAATGCTAATTCAAGATCAAATTTAAAATCAATTGAATTGACCTAAGGAAGAATTGGAACCTAACACAAACATTGTTAGTGGTCTAGGCTAGAGACGTGTTCCGACGTCTTAAAACCAAGTAGTTGTCATTCACCATCTGGCTTTAGACAGATCTAGTACAGACTTATGCTCCCCGTACCGTCGAGTATATAAAGGGAGACCCCATTAGGTTCAAATTATTTACCCATAGGAAGTCGAGTATGTCTCCCTATAACCATTATACACCGAACACAACATTCAGGGAGACTACCTGCACATATGTTAAGTCCTTGGTCATTTCTCTTTCATTGGATCACCAAGGTGTATATGGTAGTTCATAGAAACTTGGTGCACCCTCTTTCTTAGATTACCTGAGTGGTCATTTGGATCTTTTCTTGACTCTTTAAAAAGAGAAGAGATCATCGAGCACTTGTCCTTTCACGCTCATTTAAAATTGAAAGTGAATAGAGTCATCTTTTGTCTGTTTCTCGACTCTTAAAACATGAAACAGTGAAATATGATTTCAATGTCGTAAAATTAATTACCCATGATCACATGCCTGTTAAAAGTTCGTTACTTGTTATTTTATTTTTTTGCCTTAGAATTTGATCTTGAAGCCCTCGATCGACTATCTCGTTTTCCTTCCCGTGTTAAAATATTGTCACAGTGGCGGAACCACCAGTTTCATCGTCTTCTTCACTGCTGCCTAGTGGTAGTTATTTCCTTGACGTTTCTTTTGAAACCACTCAGTCCACTAGGTCTGTTGAGTTTTCGCAGCCTATCCTCCCAACTATATTACCTCTTGCTGCCTGATCTCCCCCTGAAGAGTTAGTTGAGTTAAATTGGCCTCCTTCGGGTGCTCGGTCTGGTTTTGGGGACGAGTGAGATTTCCCTCCGCTTACTTCAAGATCACCATTTTTGGCTCCTGCTTTGCCTCCTAACCCTCATAGCCTTTTCGAAGATCTCACAGCTTCATCAGACATGGATTCTTCAAGTCCTGTCGGTAGTGGAGAAATTCTTGTGTCCATAGGAGAATATTAGCTTTTCCCTAAAGATCTTCCATATGTCTTTGATCAATATTCCCCTCCATCAGTGTCACTTCCGCTCGGTTATCGGACTTTGATTCAAATCATTTTTGGTGTTGCATCCATAGCATTCTCTAGTACTTTGACTCCTCCAAGGATTTTGGTCCTTCCTTCATTGGGGCTGTCACCATCGACACCTAGTTCGTTGGTCATTGTTACATCTGTCCCGGTCCAACATACCGTTTGTGTGGCTTCATCTGCACCAGTTGTTACACATCAGTAGTCCAGATCTTTTTTTGTTCGTAGGTCCATCTCCATTAATTCTAGGCTCCTGGTTAGGCCTAACATGAGTGGATCACAAACTCGTGCAGTGGAAACCCAGTATTATTCTATGCCCATGGTTTCCACTTATACTTTCGATGAAAACATGTTGGATATTCATCAACGTTATGCTCCCTCTCCGGATGATTAGTAGCAAAACTCTCATGGTTCTCAACAACCCCAAGCTCCTTTCAGTCCTCCACATCACTATGATGTCTACAGCAACCCTTTTTATTTGCCTCTTATTGATCCAAATCAAGTTGCTTATCTGCCTCCGGCTGATCCTTATTGTGCCATCCCTCATCAAGGACTGGTGATATAAGGACAAACCTTTGGTCTACAAGGACAACCCCGATCGGGAGAGCCTTTGATCCAGCAAGGACAACCTTATGGTCTACAAGGGAAACCCTTATAGGCTCAATATTTGGTCTAGCAACCTTATGGTCCTTCCAGTCAACCTCAGTATCAATATCAACCAGGAGCATCTTACATTCCTCGGGGGAAAATCTATCCACAACAAGGACAACCTCTTGCATAATAGAAATAGTTGTACGTTCAGTATGGCCAAAACTTTGTGCAACAGGGACAACCCTACGGTCCTGCTCCAGGTCAACCTGGTCATTAGGCACAACCTGGTACATCACAACCATCGGGCCCACCGCTTCCACAAGGCCAACCAAGTGGCCCTTAGTATCTAGGTCAACCTGCTCTGTAGGGGCATCCTGCCCAACCCCAGCAGCTATTTCAGCTTGCTCAAAAGCCACTTTAATCTATTCAACAGCCAGTTCACCCTGCTCAGCAGCTTGTTCAACCTGTTTATCCTACTCAGCAAGGTCCTCCTTCTTAGAAAGGTCTTCCTGCTTAGCAAGTTCCACCTACTCAGTAGGGTCCACCCGCTAAACCTCAAGGCACTTATTACCCTCCTCAAGGCCAATATTAGTCGATATATAGTGCACCCAAAATTTTCACTTATTACCCTCAAAATCAATCCCAATTGGTGTATAATCAAAGTCAAGGAAATGCTTACATTCCGCAACAGAATCCATATGTTTCCCAGCAAGGACCTTAATGGTATGCTCAAAATCAATATCCTACTCCTGAACTCCAGTATGGACCAAATTATCAGGCATATAACCCCTATGGTAAAAATCCTCTGGGACAAAACATATGGGGGCATAATTTCTCTCAGACTGGGTGGAATGTTAACACAGGTCCTTACCAAAGGCCTCTAATTCCTTTTAATCCTCAATTACCATTTCTAACTATGTTGGAACTACCCGATGTGTCAAAGCTTATGAATGATCCGATTCTTCATAACCCGTATTGGCCTCCAGTTCTGACTAAGATTCTTGGTGATTTTTCTAATTTTTAGGGCAAGTCCGAAGAAGACCCCAAAGTGCATGTTATGACATACCACTTGCGATGTTCCCCTAACTCTTGTGTTGACCATTCCATTCGACTCCATCTTTTCCAACGGACTCTTACTAGTGCCGCTACAAAGTGGTACATTGAATTACCTCGTGGTATTTTCCAAGACTTGAGCTCTTTAGCCATGGCGTTTCTTACCCATTTTCAGTTACTAGTTCGCTATGAGACTAGGACACACCTCCTCACATCCTTGAAACAAGATCGAGCCACTCATATCTCGGATCATATTCATGAATGGAGGTGTCTTCGTGGCTCGATTAAGTTTGATATTCTTGATCACGTTCTAGCTGATTGGTTCACAAACTCCTTTTTCAATCAAATCGCTAAAGACATATCTATGGGGGCATGTGTAACTGAAGAATATGCCATTACTCGTGCCCAATACCTTGATCTTGTGTACTCTCAGTCTGGCACATTGTATGATATATTGCCTGATGCCCCTCTACCTAGAACTTCTAAAGCACCAGCGACCCCATCTGTTGATGGTGTTATTGGTTCCATGTCTCAGACTTCTTGGAAGTCTTCTCCTTCAAATTATGGGAAGCAAAAGTTCAATCCTTCCAATGATGCTGCTTCTCAACCTATCCCGAATTATAGTAAAACTACGGAAGTCAATGTCGTTTACGCCAATCTGACGGATAAGACATCCAAGGGGAAAAATAAGGCTAAAGGTAAGGCCAAAGCTGATACCCCAAAACTAGATTCGTCAAAATCTCCTACTGATGATGGTTCACAGTGTAAGCCGAAGTACCCTTGTTTTATTTATGATGAAGAGCACTACACCAAGGACTATCCTCGATGGCTTGAAGTAAGTAGATTGCTCAAAGGCACCTAGGGAACTACGACTCTTCTTAAAGAACCTTTTCCATCTTAGCAGACCCAAATGGTAGAGAAACCTTATTCCTCTACCCGATTTGGCTCTCAGGTGTTCATGATGAATGGTTCTACGCCCATTTCTATTGCTACTCGACCAAAAGATTATAACGAATCGCGTCAGGCAGTGGGGAAAGAGATCGCTAATGGTCCTCATCCTCTGCCTGCTTCTAGCCCTCTTCAGATTGAAAGGCCTAGTATTGAGCCCGTTGTACGACCACCTTCCAAAGGTGTACTCCGTAAGTATTCTTACAATCCAAACACCCGTGCTACTCAATATTACAATATTGTTGAGGATTTGGCTCAAGAGCCATCTACAATGTATGCATTAGAAGTACTTCAGAGTTGTCTGTCTCAACATAAGGCTTTGCTATTTGCGATCGACGGGGTTGATCCTCCAGATACTAGCCTTCTCGCTTTCAATTTCGAGAATTTTGTTCCAGGACTCCCGCACCAAATTGTGCTCATTATCTAGGTTGGTATTAATGGTCTCGATATTCATCGAGAGGTTGTGGATGAGGGTGCGTCTATGTGTGTCATGTCATCTTCATGTTGGAAAGCCATTGGTTCTACAACCTTGAATTCATCACCAAGTTCCATTGAAGAATTTGATGGAAGGGAATCAAAACCTTTAGTTGTTCTTGCTAGTTTACCAATTACATTGAAATGGAAGAGAATCAATGTCGAGGTAGAAGTATTTGGTGAAAATCTCAATCAAAATCTTCTCCTCAGTCATAGTTGGACTCATGCCATGTTGTGCGTTCCATCCACTCTCTTTTGTGTCCTGAAATTCCCTCACGAAGGAAACATTGTTACTGTTGATCAATTGCCTTTCTTCACCTCTTCTTTTGAGAACAAAATTTCGTATGTGGATTGGATTCCTACTCCCTATGAGAGTGTTGGGCTGGGTCTCTTCAAATATCCTGCCATCATGGGTATTTTTCCCCTTCCTCCACCCAATACTGTTTAGATGAATATGATCTCTCAGTCTGACGACCCGTGGATCATCCCTTCACCTGAATAGATCGATTCTTTCAGGGATTTGATTCTGTTGAGTCTGATCAAGATTGACTATTGTGAACTCATCACGGCTTTGAAACTTCCATCTTCTGATCATGCTCCTTTGAGCATGGTTTTTGACACTTATTCTCAATCCCCTTGGCTTGACGATTCAAATTCACCTGATCCCTTGAAAGAGATATTTCCTTCCAATGAATCCATCGTGGAAGTTATGTCTCTCAAAGATCTTCCGTGGGATGATATTTATCATCATTCCTTGTTTATACCTAGCCTTAGGGCCATGTCTATGTGTCTTAACAAATTTGCATCTTAGGTTCCTTCTCCTCCACTTCAAATGGCTATACTGACACATGATGTTTTCACAGAGGGTAACTTGAGTAACATCACGCAAATGATTCCTATTGAAATTTCTGTGAAACCAGGAATCATCGAGAACATCCATATCGGGGTCACCTATTCTTTCGATGAAGTCTAGGTCTATACTAGCCTTTTCTGCGAGTTTCGTGATGTCTTTACATGGTCCTATGAAGAAAATCCCGGCATTGATCCCAGTATAGTGGTGCATGGAATTTCTACCTACTTGGGTTCGAATCTTGTTCATCAATGCCTTCATCCTGTGCACCCTCAAAAAGGTGCCGCCATTAAAAGTGAAGTTGAAAAAATTCTCAACGCTGGTTTCATTTACCCGATTCCCTTGACAGAATGGGTCTCCAACATTGTCCCTGTAGATAAGAAACAAGGTACCATTAGGGTCTGTGTTGATTATCATGACATCAATCAGGCCTATCCTAAGGATAATTATCCTACTCCCTTTATCGATCGGATCATTGATGACTGTGATGGGAGTGAGATATTTTCCCTCATGGATGACTTTTCTGGCTATAACCATATTAACATTCTCATGATTGATCAGCATAAAACTGACTTCATCTATCCTTGGGGTACTTTCGCGTATAAGAAGCTCCCTTTCGGCTTGAAGAACGTTGGGGACACGTTTTAGAGAGCAATTTCATATTCTTTTCACGAAATCAATCACATCATTTAGTCTTATTTGGATTACCTTCCAGCTCATTTAGCTAAGTGTAAGGACCATCCTGACCATATTCGTTAGATATTTCTGCGTTTTTGATGCTATAACATCCGGCTAAATCCACACAAATGCATCTTTTGCGTCGATTTCGATAGAATCTTGGGGTTTATCGTGTCCAAAGAAGGGATTTGCATTGATCCACTCAAAATCAAGGCTATCATTAATCTCCCCTCTCCATATTCATTACATCAGCTGCAGAGTCTGCAGGGGAAGGCTAATTTTTTATGTCGTTTTATACCTAAATATGTCAAAGTAGCTAAAGGATTCACACGATTACTAAAGCAAGGCATCCCTTTCCTTTGGGAAGAGACCGCTTAGAAGTCTTTTGATGCTCTGAAGATGTTGCTTGTCAATGCTCCTCTATGGCGCCCTTTGAACTATCATCACGATTTTTCCCTCTATTTAGCTGTCGCTTTCAGCACGATTGCAATGATTCTGGTTCAAGACGATGATGATGGTGATGAGTATGTTATCTATTACCTCTCTCATAACCTTCTTGATATTGAAATGCACTATGTCCATGTTGAGAAGTTAGCATTAGCTGCGGTTCAAGTGATTCAATTTTTTCGTCATTATATTCTATTGCGTACTGTGACTGTGATTTCTGGATGCAACCCCATGACCTATATATTGTCTCGAAAATTGCTGGGGGGGAAATACTCAAAGCAGATTGTTATCCTCCAAGATTTTGATTTGGAGTTTACTACTTCCAAGTCGAAGAAATCACTAGTCTTTACTGAATGGATCAGCTCCCTCCCTTATGACTCCACTCCGTTTGGTTCTAAAGAATGCATTCCAGACAATACACTTTTTCTGATTAGCACCCTCGATCCTTGGTACGGTGATATCATCTTATATATTCAGATTTCCACTTTTATATCTGAGTTGACAAAGGATGCTCGCTGATGCATCCACCATTAAGCACAACCTTATTGTATAGTCAGAGATACCCTCTACCAAGTTGGAGTAGATTCCATTCTCTGCAGATGTTTGACCCTCGAGGAGGTTGAGAAAGTTTTGAATGATTCTCACAGTGGTGCCTGTGGCGGTCACATGGCTATTTTTGCCACTGCATAGAATATTCTTCGTCCTGGGTATTTTTGGCCCTCTATCTTCAAGGAATGTGTTAGAATCCTATACCAATAGGTGTCATTTTTCATGATTGTCTTATTGAACTATGCAATATGTTCAAACCTTTTTCTTGTGCAAAGGTGTTCCATATTCTTAAAAAATCAAAAAAATTTAAAAATGTAAAGAGGGTATACCCTAAAAGAAAAATCAAAGGGTAAAAAGAATAAAATGGTCAAAAAAGTGAAAGAAATGAACCCCAAACAAAAATAGACCAGGAAAGTGTGCAAGTCCAAATGCCACTACTATTTCATTTTTTGTAATAAACAAAATTGTGTGCAGTTTGTCAAACTTTTGCCACAATTTATGAAGAGTCAAACTATTTAAACTTGACTCATTCATTTTTCAATTTCATGTTGTAGAATAGAGAATAAATATCTGACCAAACAGTTTAATCTTGGCAGATAAGTAGATAGGTAGAGTTAATAAAAGGTGCTCAACAGTTTAATCTGAGTCCTTGGATGTAATAAGTGTAGAAAAAGATAGATTTGCCATGTAAAAGGAAAAGAAGATTGATAAGGGTTTGTCAGTCTAAGTGCACCCTAATAAAGAAGAGAAAATGGTAGAGAAAGTAGATAGGGTAGGTAGATGGCATTGCAAATTCTCATATGATGAATGATTGCTTTAAAATGTTTGTAATCTTTTACTTTCATCACCAAGTGCAAAGGTAGAACACCACATTGGCAGAATTTCAGAACACAGCAAGGTCAAAATCATTAACTTCCCATCTCACTTTTTCCCTAACAATTTACTAATTTCCCCTAAGTACTAAGGAATTTGAAGATTAAAGGGGCTCAAGGCATTTCCTTGACTTTTGGAGGGACCGGACCCTCGGCCCAATGATTGGAGAAAACCTTAGTATTTAAAAATATTCATCATCATACTCATTCATTCATAAAAATATTTTCCTAAGAAAAATCCCATTTTACTTGGGAAAAACATGCAATGATCCATAAAAATCCATTTCACGCAAAGCATAAGTTAAATACATTATTATGGTGTTTTATACTTAGCGCTTTCTCTCATTTTTCATGTTAATTTCTAACTTTATATATTAACTCCTTAGTGGAAATACCTTATCCTATTATATATAATTCCCTTTTATAAATAACCCAAAAAATCATCTTACTATAAGTTTTTAGCCAAAGTATTTAACCCATGTGATTAAATAAAAATCCCACATTACAATGCCCTTTGGCTAAAAATATATCTATATAATTATCCCCGCCCCCTATGGTAAGTGAATCATATCGATTTATTACCATATAATAAAAACATACGAAAAAAAAGGTTTAAGCATATGATTTTTATGTTTTAAACGAAAAATAAAAAGCCAAAGTTTTATTCAAAACAAACTTCGAAAAATAAACCCATTCATTACCCCGACCCATCCTCATATGCAAAGAAATTAATTAATCATCCGGATTAATTAATAATCTAATCCCGCCAATAAAACGCCTCCCGAAATGATTAATTAACGTTAATTACTTTGGCCCATCTTTTAACTCCCCCGCCAACTTCACGTCATATCAATCGTTGGATCGCTCCATCATAGATCCACGGCCCGCATTCATTCTGTTGGCCTTCCCTCATCCAAAAATTAACTCGTGAAATCGCAGTGGTTTTTGAATAGTGTCGGGGCCACGCGTCAGTTAATCTATGGAATCGCTCCTGATTCACATAAAACCACCCTCCTCCAAAGGTGGTGCGGAATAAACCACTTACCATCGTTCCCCGTGACTCGCCTCCCATACGCTGACATCATATATTAAAATAATAAAAAAATTCCCTGCTTTGACTTTGCCAATAAAACAAAAGTTCGCGTCGTTTTCATTATTTTGTACGTAGTGAGCGAATACACCCTCCATGCAGAAAATTTTGAATTTCAACTGTTGAAACCTGTCGACCGTTACTTTGCTAAAGAGAATCGAAAGTCAAGGATTCTAGTGTTCTTCCACCTCAACCAGTACCTATTCAAATCACTGTTCATTCAAAGCTTACCCGCCAATATCAACCGTTTACCCGTTTAAACACAAACACCCTAGTGTTGCTCATTTTCACCTGATTGTGCAGTAAAACCCTTTGTAACCTAGCTACGCCACTTGAAGCGTCTGTTAACCAATTTGAGCATGGTTTACCTCCCAAAAATCATTCTAGATTCACTCCACAGACATCTCAAAATCAAATGAAACCTTTTCGACATCCCCTACAAACCAATGCTTTCTTAACAATTTGTTTTGTTTTACAGGTGATCAGAAGACCACATCCTTGGATAAACAGTCTTAATACTAGTCATAAGACTTGTTTACTCCAACAGTGTTATCAAATCTATTCAAACAGAGGTTAGAAAGCATAACAGCTAAAGAGTATCAGTGGTTAAAGTGTATCAGGTAGAAGTCAGAGTGAAAGTTAAAATGAAGTTACAGAGCAGTCAAAGGTAAACAATAAAAGTAATTACAGAGGCAGTAAAATGGTAAAAAGATCAAATGAAAATAATTTCACCAACATTTAATTTTGTCTAAAGTGAAATTAAAATAGTCAAAAGAACAAAAAAGTAAAAAGATGAAAAACACAACAAGAAGGAATATTTTTGCAAAAATTGCATGTTTTAGTCATTATTTTGCAGAAAATATTGTGATCAATCCAAGATGAATTTTGAAAAAATGAAGGATTTTTATGTTCTTAAGAGGACCATCTACAAAAACCTCTCTCACTTTTCTAACAGCTATTATGGTTTTGGAAATATTAAACAATGTTGGAAAGCACTTTTTGCAGAAAATTCCTGTTAAGTCATCATTTTGCAGAGAGGATTGTGGCCAATAAGAAATACATATTACAAAAATGAAGGAGGTTTTTGTTCCTAAGAGACCCATATACAAAAACCTATCTCATATTTTGCACAGTGATTTCAGAATGAGAGATACATGTACATCTCTACAGGCTATTTTTCAGACTCTGTAAAACTCTATTTTACACATATTTTTACAGAGCCTATTGTGCACAGCTGGAGAGGAATTTTTGGAAACTAAAATATTTTTATCTCACCAACACATTAATCCAAAATAACCTCTTTCACTTTTTACATATCTATTACGGATTGAGAAATAAAAAGATATCATTGGACCCCAAGTTTGCAGAATTGTTGGAGCAGAATGCACAAAGAAAGGAAGCAGTTAGTGACTTGGATGCCTCATCATCAACTAAGAGTTGGATCAAATTAGAATTATCCTCTTTTTCATCACCTATCCATACAAAATAGTTCCAAATAGATGCATTAGTTTGAGTGTCCTTTACTTAAGTTCTATTTATGTAAAATAGTTGGAGAGATTTGTGAACCAATTTTGATATTTTTTCAAGATATTTTAGTTTAGAATTTGTATAAATGCTTCACTCTTGGAAGTATTTTGGGTGGATTCTACTACTTTGCTGTAACATTGATCTTTTAGAATAAAATTTCTTTGGAGAAACTTCTTTATGGCTTGCTAGATGATGATTTGAAGCTCAAGACTTTTTGCAGGATTCATGTGTCTGACTACAGTTCAATAAGTCTTTTCTATCCTATGTTTTAAGTTTTATATTTGTTTATAATATCACTTTGTTTCATTTCTGAATAATTGACATAAAAGAATAAATCAGAATTTACTTAAGTGTACTCTGATTTCAAGTGTGATTATTCTAAATGTTTTCTGCTAAACTGGTTATAAGCAACGAATTCTTAATTGCTCTTGTTTCGTTGGCTTAAACATTTTGATTACTATAGTAAAGAATTCTTAATTTCTCTTTATTTGTAATCATTCATTTTCTTTCTTTTGAACATGTTGAAAGATTCTTAATTGCCTTTCATCCCTTCAAAATCCATTCCATTCATTTTAAGATCTAAAATTGTTCTTTGTTTGGCTATCTTGCCCTGCAAAGCCATCTTGTGTGTAGAAGAGTAATCCAGTAAAGCCATTCCTTCGACTCCATAGCCCAATGGCCTGAAAATATTCAACCTTGCCCTTAGTTGGCGGATTCCACCATTCAAATTCAAATCAAATTTCTTGGACTTATAACTAGCCTAAAATTTCTAAGAACAAAGTTAAATTTTAAAGAGAGAGCCCTCTCTGGATACAGATTGGCTAGATTTTGTATCTAAAGGTTGGTTAGTGGTTACCTCGGGTTTCTTTCCTTTTATTACAAATTCAAGGAAGGCCTGAGTGATAACATAGTGGCGACCATACTGGGGATCTGAATCATTTTAATTGTTATCATTGTTCGCTTATAAGCTACAGACAGAGCCTGAAGATTAGCCAGGTAGCCTTTGAACTGCTTTTGCTCTGCAATTGCATAGTAAATAAATGTTGCTTCAGTCTATCTCTGGTTTAGCTTATAAATTTAACTTTGATTTCAAACATTTCATCAGTTTATCTAGTTTAATAAGTCTTTAAGAAAGTTTAAATCTAATATCTGAAACCTCTTAAAGAAATCATAGAAGTTATTTTGAAAATTCACAAAAAAATTGGTTTTCTGAAGAACTAACTTTTTCTTTAGAATTGCTTTACAGGTTTAGATCTGATCTATGATGGTGGACAGGGATCAGGCACACAAAGGTTAAAATCATCTACCTGGCGACTCCAAATGCATTTCAGAATCAAGACTCCTCTGAAGGAATGAACCTGGAAGAACAATATGGAAAGATCAGGCTTTCAACTTGGATCTTAATCCAAGACATTATGTTCTTTCACGTTAAGAACAATTTTTAATATGTATTATATTTTATATAAGGATATAACTTGGTTTTACAGATATCGTGGCCTTTCGTTATGGTTGATTTTCAATATGATCCAAGAATAAAACGAAGATATGCTCCCATGAGCAGAGATCACATACCTGGATTTCCACACAAACTACCGAAGGTAAGTTGGGGTGAAAATCTGCCCATGTTTCAACATGAGAATATTGATGATCCTTTACTACATCTCATTAAATTTCATATACACTCATCAAGATTGAAGGGTGATTGGCATGAGGATTTCCTCATGAAGATATTCATGGGAACCTTAGAAGGAAAAGCAAGGGAATGGTACGAAGCTCTCAAACCTGCAAGTTTGTTTTCTCTAAAATATTTTCATAAGGTATTTTATGAGCATTACAAAGAAGATTTTCCATCTTTATTATTAGCTGAAAATTGTTGTGATCAAGCTGAAGATCTTATACATTACGTTAAAAATATTGATGAAGATTTTGGAAATTAGTTTCCTGAAGATTTATTAGAAGAAGTCCAAAACTTTCATTCTCAAGTTAAATGTCATAATAATCAAGAGGAGTTAAACAAAGATGAAATAAGTCAGGAGATAAATCAAGATCCACAAAACCCCTCTGTATTAACAAATGATGTTTCATTTAATGTTTTGAATGGAGTTAAAGAAAATAATCAACCTCATGATCAAATTTTAGATAAGGGAAAAAACAACTGTCATTTCAATCTAAGAATTCAGAAATTCCCACCCCCCCTCACCGAAGAAGAAATCAATTTGCTTCTAAACATGCAACCATCCTCAAAATATTTACATAATGAAGAAATTGTTTCTACTTCTTATAATGTTGATGAATGTACAAAAATTTTTATCCATGAAGGGACAGAAGAACAAGTTGATGCTCATGTTATTCTACTTTCCCAAAAAGGCCCATTGCTTGATAGCACTCCTATTGAGCAAAATAATGACTTTCAAAAAGAATGCAACCAATCTAATCAAGACATATTGGGATTGTTGGAAGAGAAATATGTTGATCCAATGTTTATAATTGATGACATTCCTTATTCTGAATATTTGCCTAAATATGATCAGTATGATGATAATTATGATAATTTCACAAAACAATCACTAGCTATTTTGAGGGATGAGATATTAGAACTTCAGCTTGATGAGGATTTTCTAAGAGCTTTCTTTCTTATTTTTAAATCAAGAAAATGTTCTCCTCAAGTTAAAAAATGGCTTCTTGATATAATTTCTAAAAATTATGAAAATGAAATCAAACTTTTGCATTCTCAAATTCAGACATACAATTTCCAAAATCCTAAAGAATTCTTTGAAAATCTTCCTTCTCCAAAGCAAGAGGAAATTGTACTATCTTTTGACTTGAATATTGAAGATGATTATTCTTTCAAACACAAGACTGAAGAAATAAGTTCATGGTCTAATATTCATAATTCAATTGAACAATTAGTCATTGAAGGCCTAGAAGTAAATAACATACATCATGCTTTTATTGATCTTATATCAGATTATATGTGTTAGCTCCCCTATGAAATTATTGACAAGCAAGCTAGGGGCTAGATTGTTCTAGAGCCTCCAAGGAATGCCTTTCCCCTGAAAATTTGTCCTCCTTGGAGTCTCTTTGTGTTGTGCCCAATTATAGATCCTCTCTGCTGCCCCATTTCCAGAAAGGCCATACATTTCCCCTCGTATCACTGCAAGACACCCCTTTTTACCTCCTTTTCCCTTTTGACAAAACCCCTCTTCCCCTTGCTTATTTTCCCTATCATTCCCATAAACCTCGCTTTCACCCCTTGCCCATGCCTACAACCCTTTCACTCACCTATCGTTCACCTTTGTTAGCTTGAAAACACATTGAAAGTGGATAAAAATCACATGTTTTGCATGATGGGTCCTAGCTCCTTCGGCCATAGCCCCGCGCCCTTCCACCTTCCACAGGACCCAGCGCCAGAACCAACGCTAAATCCGCCAGGCGCTTAGCCCCTCCGACCCTTTATCCGCTCTAAAAATCATTAAAAACCTTTGTTAACTCATAAATTCGGGTTTTTAATCAGTTTCTAAGGTTTGCCGCCGGTCTGGTCCTTCAAAGGATCTCCGCCGTCCATTCATTTGTCGATCCGATGGTCCACGTTTCCATCGCCAGAGGACCCCGCAGCGCCTTATCCCTAAAACCACCGGTAAATTCCGCACCGCTCATCCGCAGATGGCAGTTTTCCCTGGTAGCCCAGCGAATCCATACGTCGTGCGGCGCGTGTCCTCTGTACGACAGCAAAACCGCCCCCATTTCGCACATTATCCCTCGACCATAGTCGCCCATCAAAATCACAGTTAGCCGTCAGATCCAAAGCCCTTCATCTGACGGTTGATGATCGACGAAGCTGTGAGCTGTTTAACCCGGTCCATCGTACCCGCTGGCCCTCCATCCATCATCCTCCGTCGTTGATCTCTCAGTGATCAACGGTCCAGATTCATTCTCCGCCGTTGACTGTTTCACAGTCTCCCAGTCCCGCCACGTCAGCATCCCACACGCACATGCCTTTCCGTTGCATATATTTCTCCATTCTTCGCGATTTTTAATGTTTTTCACGTAATCTTCCGCTCCGCCGCATGCAACGTCTTCTGGTCCACTGTTCATGGATTTTCCACCATTTTCCGTGTTTTTCCCCCATTTCGTCTACTGCACGATCATATCATCCATTCACACCACTTCCGTCTCCCCATCTGTGTTTTCATGACGAAGTTTGTTGTTCTTGCAGGGTTTTCGTGGAGAAAGGATCACCTTAGCACACAGTCTCTGTCAAAATGTCAGAGAAATCGCAGAGAACCATTTTTGCTGCGGATTGAATTTATGGAAAAGGACCAGGGAAGGTGGAGACAGGGATTCCTATTAAATGAGCATACTTCAAACTTTATAAGGAACTTTCCGACACCATTTAGAGCGCAGTATGGAAAGGTCAGAGAAGAAGGAATGTTTCAGAACGAGGACAAGAGATTAGAGCACAAAAATGAAGGTTTCGGGCCTTAAATCAGTAGTTTGAAAGGCTAAGCCCGGTTCGAAGACCCCGAGAATCAATCGGAAGATCTAGAGCACAGTGAGCGTACCATCAGGGTTTTTTTCCACCAGCAGATTGTTTTTCCTTATGAGGTACGGGTCATCCATATTGCCTTTACTCCACAACCGTACCCATGAGGAAACTACCTTCCCAAGCCACAGTTCGAGCTATCTGAGCATTGATGCAGCATACTTCATGGTAGTTGTTCACCATTTGTTTAAGAACACCAGAGTCATATCAAGGTGCAGTCAGAATCCTAAGCAGATCATTCCTCCAGCAAGAAATGATAGAAATTAAATGTTCAGCATTCAAGCAGAGTGGGTTTTGGCCCTCATTGTTTTCAGAGGTTTAATATTAGATTTAATTTCCCACCTACTTCTCCTGCCCCTCCTCAGCTATAAAATTCAGGAGGAAACATTGTAATGGTTGTTGACGAGATATCAGTGAAACATAAGCTTATTTCCTCTTGAGACAAGTTCTATGTGTATATCATAAGATAGGCTGAGATTAGGTGAATTCAGACTGAATGTTCAAGCTATGGGCTATGATGTACCTGACTGGTGTTGTTTTTAATATGACAAGCATGTTTCTTTGGATCCTGATCTAAAGCAGCTGGTGATGTGTTCCTTTCTATGTATTTGTGATTGACTTTCTTTCATTTCATTATGTTTCTTCAGGCTCGCATCAGAAGTTTGGCATAAGATTTACCCTTGATAGGTACCTTATGTTGCTGCTCTCCCAGCCTTATATGTTTTCTGCTTATATGTGTATCTGAATATTTTTTTAAATTGATTTAACCAGTGTAGTGGATGTCATTGCCTGCTCTCTGATGTATGAATTAATGAAATCTGTATTCATATGTTCTTGTTAGGATTTAGTTGGATGTGAGAACACTAGGAGGTCTAGAACCCTGTCTCTGCCTCTTTAGGGCCTTGCCATCTTATTAAGCCTTTCTAGGATCCCTTGTCCTACCTCTGATTTTGTCCAAGCAGGTCTGGAGTTAAATGACCTCTGACCTGATCTATAGACAGAGTTGGTTGGTTCTCCTCTTCATTTGCTGTCCTTAATGTCCCATTCCAAATATCCCCTTTAAGATCCAAATGCTCTAGATGACTAGCCCAACTGAAAGCTTGCACATTAAACACAAATAAATCCTTTCTTGACTCCATAGCCCAATGGCTTTGATGTTCTCTAGGTTATCTACCTTTGCCTAATTTCCCTCTTTGACCTTCCTTGTCTTATATTGGAACCTTCTTTCCTGACTCCCAACAACAAAACTCAACAATCAAACAAACAACCTTGAGCCTTCAAAGACATATACCTTTAGACTCACATAGAGAGATCCCTCTCTGGACCTAGGAGGGCTAGATCCTAAGGTCTGAAGTGGTTCTATGTTGTCTCATCTTTTGGTCTTGTCAACCTGGCCAAAACATGGGAACCCCAACATAATGGCGACTCCGCTGGGGAAAATATGAGTGCATTTCACCTTGAACAATCATAGAGACTCAGAAACTTAGAACTCTGGTCAGGTTGACAGCTAGTCACTCCTTTCTTGAATCAACCTCCATTATTGAATATCCATCATACTCTTAGACAGAGCCTGGAAAGGGTCAGGTAGCCTTCAGATCTCATCCTCTTTCCAGAGGTGACATATCTGGTAAATGCCCTCCCAGTCAATCTCTGGTTGGAGTTTACTGTCGTGAGGAGATTCTTGAAAGGTTATAGTACTTGAGCACTGTGGTGGACAGTGTAACCCTTTAGATACACCCTAAAACCCTCCACCTGGCGACTCCACACTCCATAACTCCCGAAAGATCAAATGACTCCACTGGTGGAAGACTCTGAACTGGTTGACCAGATACAGTGACCTCTTTCTAATTTACAAACATGCTTCCACGCATACGGAGAAGATATGCTCCAATGAGCAGGGAGCATATCCCTGGTTTCCCACACAAGATGCCTGAAGTGGACTGGCTAAAAAACCTGCCTATTTTTCAAGGAGAAAACACTGAGGACCCCTTGCTACATCTCATCAAGTTTCATATACATGTGTGGAAATTTAAAGTTGAATGGCATGAAGACTGCCTAATGAAAATTTTCATGGCAACGTTAGAAGGAAAGGCTAGGGTCTGGTATGAATGGTTAGAACCTCGGAGTTTGTTTTCTTTAAAGGACATGCACCAAGTATTTTACAACAATTATAAAGGAAACTCTCCACCCTTATCATGGGACTGTTGTGATCAATCTCAGAATATCATACAGTACCTGTTAGACATTTATAAGGATTTGGTTAATACGCAATCTGAAGATCTGTTGACAGCCATTCAAGAATTTCATATGCATCCTAGCTATCACAAGAACATGGATGAATCGGCTGAGGAAGAAAACAGTCAAGAGGCTGTGGACTTTTTTCAAGATATTCCTGAAAACTCAGTTGTTGATTCATCATTCCTTATGGTTGAGGCTCAAGACGACATCCAGCCTCAAATCTAGTCTTCAGAGGAAACAGAGATCTGCTGCACTTATGCACAAAGGGACACAAGACCATCCTCCCCTTTGACAGAGGAAGAAATAGATCAAATCATCAATAGACAGCCAGCCTCTGAAATTTTTTACAGATCAGAAATTCTTGTCCATTCATCTGATGAGCCTTATTTTACAGAGTTGGAAAGCTCACATGTAAATCAAAATGAAGAAAAATCTGCTGACAATCCGATATATCCGATTGGTAACATTACTTACATTCCTGATTCCCCTGTTTTTTATCTATCTGATGATGATGTTCCCCGAACGGAAGATGATCTTGCAGGGTCATCATTAGTAGATTTATGGGAGGAAAATCATTTCCATTTACTTCCAGAGAGTAATGAGACAATGCAGGCTATTTATGATACTGATGAAGAAAGCTTTAAGAGTGCAGAACAGGGTGAAGGATCTCTAGATCTTTGCTTCACTCCATTACAACTCATCAGTAATGGTTTTCACATGATTGGAGGTCAGCAGCGTTTCATCTTAGATGATGAAGAGGAAAACAAAGAAGAGGTTCTTGAGCAGGATGTGAATAACGAGCTTTCTCTTGAAAAAGAGGAGGAAATGGAACAAGACCCTGCTCAAGAATACATGGATCTCTTCACAGAGCTCAGCACACCAGAGCAGAATATATCAGAGCTCCAAGAGGACAACACCGCCATATATGACGAGTCCTCCAGTTCAGAAGATGAAGAAGATTCTCTTTCTCAAGAGAGTCTCATTCTTGATCCAGTGGAAGAAGAAGAGATCCTGGTTGAAGCCAGCCTGCCAAATATTCATAGCCAGGTATCTTTTCATGATCCTTATGCACATTTCCTCCATACATTTGAAGAAGGATCAAAGGTCTTGTTGAGAAATATGTTACAAACAGTAACAAAACTTTTCAAGGCTGCTATTATTGAACCAAAAGAGTGGGAGCTGCCCTACCTATCTAGCCTGCTCAAGGAGCTGAGCAGAAAGGACCAGCCATGGGATCACTTGATGGACTGGTTGCATTGGAACACAATGTTTGTAAGCTAGACTTGTAAATACTCTAGTTAGAGTAGGGTAGGTAGGAAAAGCTCAATAAAGCTCAGCCTGTGAGCATGTAGTTAGTAGTTTTTGCTTCTGCAAAGTCCAGCAAGTCAGACGGCCTAATCCTGGCTTGACTGTTTTTCAATTTCCCATCTTAGAATGTAGGTGAAGAAACCTGTTGGACAGTTTAATCCCAACAGGAAGCAGATTAGGTAGAGAAACAGATGAGGCCAACAGTCTAATCTGGCCTCATGGGGAAATAAGGGTAGCTTTAGAATAGGTGTGTTTTTGTCTTGAAAAATAAAATGTAAAGGGTCTGCTAGCTCAAATGCACCCTGAAAGAAGAAAAAATGCTAGGATTGTGGGTAGTTAGTTTGATTGGGAAAAATGTTTCTGCTGAGGTAACAGGTTCATATTGTGGCAGCTGAAATTCAAAGAAGAAAGATGGCTTATGATAGCAAGCATCTGGCCTACTCCAAAGATCATATCTGGTTTCTTGACTCCTCCTAGGAGAAGCCATCCCCATGTGGAGCCACTGTTAGCCCCCTTATGAAATTCTTGACAAGCAAGTTGGGGGCTAGATTGTTCTGGAGCCTCCAAGGAATGCCTTTCCCCTGAAAATTTGTCCTCCTTGGAGTCTCTTTGTGCTGTGCCCAATTATAGATCCTCTCTGCTGCCCCATTTCCAGAAAGGCCATACATTGCCCCTCGTATCACTGCAAGACACCCCTTTTTACCTCCTTTTCCCTTTTGACAAAACCCCTCTTCCCCTTGCTTATTTTCCCTATCATTCCCATAAACCTCGCTTTCACCCCTTGCCCATGCCTACAACCCTTTCACTCACCTATCGTTCACCTTTGTTAGCTTGAAAACGCATTGAAAGTGGATAAAAATAACATGTTTTGCATGATGGGTCCTAGCTCCTTCGGCCATAGCCCCGCGCCCTTCCACCTTCCACAGGACCCAGCGCCGGAACCAACGCTAAATCCACCAAGCGCTTAGCCCCTCTGACCCTTTATCTGCTCTAAAAATCATAAAAAACCTTTGTTAACTCATAAATTTGGGTTTTTAATCAGTTTTTAAGGTTTTCCGCCGGTCTGGTCCTTCAAAGGATCTCCGTCGTCCATTCATTTGTCGATCCGACGGTCCACGTTTCCTCTGCCAGAGGACCCCGCAGTGCCTTATCCATGAAACCACCGATAAATTCCGCACTGCTCATCCGCAGATGGCGGTTTTCCCTGGTAGCCCAGCGAATCCATACGTCACGCGGCGCGTGTCCTCTGTACGACAGCAAAACCGCCCCCATTTCGCGCCTTATCCCTCGACCATAGTCGCCCAATGAAATCATGGTTAGCCGTCAGATCTGAAGCCCTTCATCCGACGGTTGACGATCGACGAAGCTATGCGTTGTTTAACCTCGTCCATCGTACCCGCTGGCCCTCCATCCGTCATCCTCTGTCGTTGATCTCTCAGCGATCAACGGTCCAGATTCATTCCCCACTGTTGATTGTTTCACGGTCTCCCGATCCCGCCACGTCAACATCCCACGCGCACATGCCTTTCCGTTGCATATATTGCTCCATTATTCGCGATTTTTAATGTTTTTCACGTAATCTTCCACTCCGCCGCATGCAACGTCTTCTGGTCCACTGTTCATGGATTTTCCACCATTTTCCGTGTTTTTTCCCCCATTCCGTCTGCTACACGATCATCTCATCCGTTCACACCACTTTTGTCTCCCCATCTATGTTTTTGTGACGAAGTTTGCTGTTCTTGCAGGGTTTTTGTGGAGAAAGGATCACCTTAGCACACAGTCTCTGTCACAATGTCAGAGAAATCGCAGAGAACCATTTTTGCTGCGGATTGAATTTATGGAAAAGGACCAGGGAAGGTGGAGACAGGGATTCCTATTAAATGAGCATACTTCCAACACTGTAAGGAACTTTCTGGCACCATTTAGAGCGCAGTATGGCAAGGTCAGAGAAGAAGGAATGTTTTA
The DNA here is from genome assembly GCA_034641835.2 of Pinus albicaulis. Lineage (NCBI taxonomy): Eukaryota > Viridiplantae > Streptophyta > Pinopsida > Pinales > Pinaceae > Pinus > Pinus albicaulis. Next base: position 429,232,409 of record CM076573.1, on the reverse strand, counting down.
GAACGAGGACAAGAGATTAGAGCACAAAAATGAAGGTTTCGGGCCTTAAATCAACAGTTTGAAAGGCTAAGCCCAGTTTGAAGACCCCGAGAATCGATCTGAAGATCTAGAGCACAGTGAGCGTACCATCAAGGTTTTTTTCCACCAGCAAATTGTTTTTCCTTATGAGGTACGGGTCATCCATATCGCCTTTACTCCACAACCGTACCCATGAGGAAACTGCCTTCCCAAGCCACAGTTCGAGCTATCTGAGCATTGATGCAGCAGACTTCATGGTAGTTGTTCACCATTTGTTTAAGAACACCAGAGTCATATCAGGGTGCAGTCAGAATCCTAAGCAGATCATTCATCTAGCAAGAAATGACAGAAATTAAATGTTCAGCATTCAAGCAGAGTGGGTTTCGGCCCTCATTGTTTTCAGAGGTTTAATATTAGATTTAATTTCCCACCTACTTCTCCTGCCCCTCCTCAGCTATAAAATTCAGGAGGAAACATTGTAATGGTTGTTGATGAGATATCAGTGAAACGCAAGCTTATTTCCTCTTGAGACAAGTTCTATGTGTATATCATAAGATAGGCTAAGATTAGATGAATTCAGACTGAATTTTCAAGCTATGGGCTATGATGTACCTGATTGGTGTTGTTTTTAATATGACAAGCATGTTTCTTTGGATCCTGATCTAAAGCAGCTGGTGATGTGTTCCTTTTTATGTATTTGTGATTGACTTGCTTTCATTTCATTATGTTTCTTCAGGCTCGCATCAGAAGTTTGGCATAAGATTTACCCTTGATAGGTACCTTATGTTGTTGCTCTCCCAGCCTTCTATGTTTTCTGCTTATATGTGTATCTGAATATTGTTTTCAATTGATTTAACCAGTGTAGTGGATGTCATTGCCTGCTCTCTGATGTATGAATTAATGAAATATGTATTCAGATGTTCTTGTTAGGATTTAGTTGGATGTGTTGAGAACACTAGGAGGTCTAGAACCCTGTCTCTACCTCTTTAGGGACTTGCCATCTTATTAAGCCTTTCTAGGATCCCTTGTCCTACCTCTGATTTTTTCCAAGGAGGTCTGGAGTTAAATGACCTCTGACCTGATCTATAGACAGAGTTGGTTGGTTCTCCTCTTCATTTGTTGTCCTTAATGTCCCATTCCAAATATCCCCTTTAAGATCCAAATGCTCTAGATGACTAGCCCAACTGAAAGCTTGCACATTGAACACAAATAAATCCTTTCTTGACTCCATAGCCCAATGGCTTTGATGTTCTCTGGGTTATCTACCTTTGCCTAATTTCCCTCTTTGACCTTCCTTGTCTTATATTGGAACCTTCTTTCCTGACTCCCAACAACCAAAATCAACAATCAAACAAACAACCTTGAGCCTTCAAAGACATATACCTTTAGACTCACATAGAGAGATCCCTCTCTGGACCTAGGAGGGCTAGATCCTAAGGTCTGAAGTGGTTCTATGTTGTCTCATCTTTTGGTCTTGTCAACCTGGCCAAAACATGGGAACCCCAACAATATGGATAATCTTTTGAGCCCAAATTTGCAAACATGTTTTCTCTATAAGGATCAAATACATCAAAAATGTTCTTTACACATCATATCATTTATTATAAAGGCACATGATCATAACATACTTCCAATTTTGATCACAAGCAATCAAGTTATCCATTTATTTTTACAGCTACTTGATTGGCTTCATTGGCATTTTTGTATTACCTGATTTAATAAGATTTTTAGTAGATTAGAGTAGGCAAATGAGTGCTAATAAGCTCATAATTTTGAGCATTTTTTTTTTTTAGTTTTCAATTTTCAGCTAGTTTTTCATTAAGTTGGTTTGAAAAATTTTGTGTGTTGTTTTAGTTTCAGATCAGATTTCAGGTTGCAGAAAAAGGACTATATTCAATTCAGGATTTTCAGCCACAGCAAATGCATGTTTGGGATTGGACCAAGGCAGAAGATTTCCAATTGGGAAATAAAGTTTTAAGTTTTGATTGGATGGTGACTTACTGAAGTTGAAGCCCGAAGTGAAGGCCCTAAGCTTCAGAAGTTTCACTATCATATATACAATAAAGCTACCAGAAAAAGAAGTTTTCATGGTTCAGTCAAAGGCATTTTGAGGCATCTGACCTGCTGTTCTTGACTTTTCGCTAGGAAAATCCATCCTCAAGTGGAGCCAGTGTTAGACTCCTATACCAATAGGTGTCATTTTTCATGATTGTCTTATTGAACTATGCAATATGTTCAAACCTTTTTCTTGTGCAAAGGTGTTCCATATTCTTAAAAAATCAAAAAAATTTAAAAATGTAAAGAGGGTTTACCCTAAAAGAAAAATCAAAGGGTAAAAAGAATAAAATGGTAAAAAAAGTGAAAGAAATGAACCCCAAACAAAAATAGACCAGGAAAGTGTGCAAGTCCAAATGCCACTACTATTTCATTTTCTGTAATAAGCAATTGTGTGCGACTTGTCAAAATTTTGCCACAATTTATGAAGAGTCAAACTGTTTAAACTTGACTCATTCATTTTTCAATTTCATGCTATAGAATAGAGAATAAATATCTGACCAAATAGTTTAATCTTGGCAGATAAGTAGATAGGTAGAGTTAATAAAAGGTGCTCAACAGTTTAATCTGAGCCCTTGGATGTAATAAGTGTAGAAATAGATAGATTTGCTATGTAAAAGGAAAAGAAGATTGATAAGGGTTTGCTAGTCTAAGTGCACCCTAATAAAGAAGAGAAAATGGTAGAGAAAGTAGATAGGGTAGGTAGATGGCATTGCAAATTCTCATGTGATGAATGATGGCTTTAAAATGTTTGTAATCTTTTACTTTCATCACCAAATGCAAAGGCAGAACACCACATTGGCAGAATTTCAGAACACAGCAAGGTCAAAATCATTAACTTCCCATCTCACTTTTTCCCTAACAATTTACTAATTTCCCCTAAGTACTAATGAATTTGAAGATTAAAGGGACTCAAGGCATTTCCTTGACTTTTGGAGGGACCGGACCCTCGGCCCAATGATTGCAGAAAACCTTAGTATTTAAAAAATATTCATCATCATACTCATTCATTCATAAAAATCTTTTCCTAAGAAAAATCCCATTTTACTTAGGAAAAACATGCAATGATCCATAAAAATCCATTTCACACAAAGCATAAGTTAAATACATTATTATGGTGTTTTATACTTAGTGCTTTCTCTCATTTTTCATGTTAATTTCTAACTTTATATATTAACTCCTTAGTGGAAATACCTTATCCTATTATATATAATTCCCTTTTATAAATAACCCAAAAAACCATCTTACTATAAGTTTTTAGCCAAATTATTTAACCCATGTGATTAAATAAAAATCCCACATTACAATGCCCTTTGGCTAAAAATATATCTATATAATTATCCCCGCCCCCTATGGTAAGTGAATCATATCGATTTATTACCATATAATAAAAACATACGAAAAAAAGGTTTAATCATATGTTTTTTATGTTTTAAACAAAAAAATAAAAAGCCGAAGTTTTATTCAAAAAAAACTTCGAAAAATAAACCCATTCATTACCCCGACCCGTCCTCATATGCAAAGAAATTAATTAATCATCCGGATTAATTAATAATCTAATCTCGCCAATCAAATGCCTCCCAAAATGATTAATTAACGTTAATTACTTTGGGCCCGCCTTTTAACTCCCCCGCCAACTTCACGTCATATCAACCGTTGGATCGCTCCATCAGAGATCCATGGCTCGCATTCATTCCGCTGGCCTTCCCTCATCCGAAAGTTAACTCACGAAATCGCAGTGATTTTTGAATAGTGTCGGGGCCACGCGTCAGTTAATCTATGGAATCGCTCCCGATTCACATAAAACCACCCTCCTCCAAAGGTGGTGCGGAATAAACCACTTACCACCGTTCCCTGTGACTTGCCTCCCATATGCTGACATCATATATTAAAATAATAATAAAAATTCCCTGCTTTGACTTTGCCAATAAAACAAAATTTCGCGTCGTTTTCATTATTTTGTACGTAGTGAGCGAATACACCCTCCATGCAGAAAATTTTGAATTTCAACTGTTGAAACCTGTCGACCGTTACTTTGCTAAAGAGAATTGAAAGTCAAGGATTCCAGTGTTCTTCCACCTCAACCAGTACCTGTTCAAATCACTGTTCATTCAAAGCTTACCCGCCAATATCAACCATTTACCCGTTTAAACACAAACACCCTAGTGTTGCTCATTTTCACCTGATTGTGCAGTAAAACCCTTTGTAACATAGATACGCCACTTGAAGCCTCTATTAACCAATTTTAGCATGGTTTACCTCCCAAAAATCATTCTAGATTCACTCCACAGACATCTCAAAATCAAATGAAACCTTTTCGACCTCCCCTACAAACCAATGCTTTCTTAACAATTTGTTTTGTTTTACAGGTGATCAGAAGACCACATCCTTGGATAAACAGTCTTAATACTAGTCATAAGACTTGTTTACTCCAACAGTGTTATCAAATCTATTCAAACAGAGGTTAGAAAGCATAACAGCTAAAGAGTATTAGTGGTTAAAGTGTATCAGGTAAAAGTCAGAATGAAAGTTAAAATGAAGTTACAGAGAAGTCAAAGGTAAACAGTAAAAGTAATTACAGAGGCAGTAAAATGGTAAAAAGAGAAAATGAAAATACTTTCACCAACATTGAAGTTTTTCTAAAGTGAAAGTAAAATAGTCAAAAGAACAAAAAAGTAAAAAGATGAAAAACACAACAAGAAGGAATATTTTTGCAGAAATTGCATGTTTTAGTCATTATTTTGCAGAAACTATTGTGATCACTCCAAGATGAATTTTGCAAAAATGAAGGAGGTTTATGTTCTTAAGAGGACCATCTACAAAACCTCTCTCACTTTTCTAACAGCTATTATGGTTTTGGAAATATTAAACAATGTTGGAAAGAACTTTTTGCAGAAAATTCCTGTTAAGTCATCATTTTGCAGAGAGGATTGTGGCCAATAAGAAATACATATTACAAAACTGAAGGAGGTTTTTGTTCCTAAGAGACCCATATACAAAAACCTATCTCACGTTTTTCACAGTGATTTTAGAATGAGAGATACATGTACATCTTTAAAGGCTATTTTTCAGACTCTGTAAAACTCTATTTTAAACATATTGTTACAGAGCCTATTTTGCACAGCAGGAGAGGTATTTTGGGAAACTGAAAGAGGTTTATCTCACCAACATATTAATACAAAATAACCTCTTTCAATTTTTACATATCTATTACGGATTGAGAAATAAAAAGATATCATTGGACCCCAAGTTTGCAGAATTGTTGGAGCAGAATGCACAAAGAAAGGAAGCAGTTAGTGACTTGGATGCCTCATCCTCAACTAAGAGTTGGATAAAATTTGAATTCTCCTCTTTGTCATCACCTATCCATACAAAATAGTGCCAAATAGATGCATTATTTTGAGTGTCCTTTACTTAAGTTCTATTTATGTAAAATAGTTGGAGAGATTTGTGAACCAATTTTGATATTTTTTCAAGATATTTTAGTTTAGAATTTGTATAAATGCTTCACTCTTAGAAGTATTTTGGGTGGATTCTACTACTTTGCTATAACATTGATCTTTTAGAATAAAATTTCTTTGGAGAAACTTCTTTATGGCTTGCTGGATGATGATTTGAAGCTCAAGACTTTTTGCAAGATTCATGTGTCCAACTACAGTTCAATAAGTCTTTTCTATCCTATGTTTTAAGTTTTAAATCTATTTATAATATCACTTTGTTTCATTTCTGAATAATTGACATAAAAGAATAAATCAGAATTTACTTAAGTGTACTCTGATTTCAATTGTGATTATTCTAAATGTTTTCTACTAAACCGGTTATAAGCAACGAATTCTTAATTGCTCTTGTTTCGCTGGTTTAAACATTTTGATTACTATAGTAAAGAATTATTAACTGCTCTTTATTTTTAATCATTCATTTTCTTTCTTTTGAACATGTTGAAATATTCTTAATTGCCTTTCATCCCTTCAAAATCCATTCCATTCATTTTAAGATCGAAAATTGTTCTCTGTTTGGCTATCTTGCCCTGCAAAGCCATCTTGTGTGTAGAAGAGTAATCCAGTAAAGCCATTCCTTCAACTCCATAGCCCAATGGCCTTAAAATATTCAACCTTGCCCTTAGTTGGCGGATTCCACCATTCAAATTCAAATCAAATTTCTTGGACTTATAACTAGCCTAAAATTTCTAAGAACAAAGTTAAATTTTAAAGAGAGAGCCCTCTCTGGATACAGATTGGCTAGATTCTGTATCTAAAGGTTGGTTAGTGCTTACCTCGGGTTTCTTTCCTTTTCTTACAACTTCAACTAAGGCCTGAGTGATAACAGAATGCATCGTTGTTGTTCGTAAATTTCATGATTACTAGATCTATCAGTGCAAGATGCACGCGCCACCTGCACATCTCCACCTTGTCATTACCGTTGGTCCCTTTGCGAAGTGTGGCATTGATTTTATGACGTGTAACCCTCACTCGGCTGGGGGGCATGCTTATATTATCGTAGTCGTTGACTACTTCATCAAATGGGCCGAAGAAATGCCTACACTTGCCGCCAACGGTAAGACAATAGCTCAGTTCATATTCAATCACATCATTTCTAGGTTTGGTGTCCCTCAAGCCATCGTTACTGATCATGGTTCCCATTTTCAGAATTATATGGTGGCAGAGTTGACTTCCAGGTTGGGCTTGCGTCACGACAACTCAACGCCGTACTATCCTCAGGCCAATGGCCAGGTTGAAGTTGTGAACAAAGTTCTTGTCACCATGCTTCAACATAAGATTGGGATGCATAAATATGATTGGAATCTCATGTTATTTTCAGCTCTCTGGGTGTACCTAACCTCAATTAAGGATGCAATCCAATTCATTCCATTCCAGCTTGTTTATAGTCTGGAAGATACCCTTCCGGCTGAGTGTCAAATACCTTCTCTCAAGTTTGTTGTTGAATTAATGCCCAACACTTCACCTGAAGAAGAGCATATTCTCTACTTAGAAAGGCTAGATGAAACTCACCACTTTGTTTCTTTGGCCATCGAGACACAGAAGAAGCAAGTCAAAGCTCATTTTGACTAGTCAGTTTCCCCTTGCTTCTTTATAGAAGGAGATCTTGTCCTCCTGTATGACCAAGCTCATGATAAGCTAGTGGCAGACATATTTCAACCCATGTGGCATGGGCCTTAAATTTTTAAATGTGTTTTGAAGAATGGGGCCTATGAGATCATTGATTATGAAGGTCATCCATTAGATCAGCCCAGAAATGGGTTGTATCTCAAAAAATATTATGCATGAGTCATTCGTGTACGTTTTATGTACATAGGTGTTCTTTTAATTTTTGTACATTTTTTGGCTTGGTGTGTTTTGCGAGCGCCTTCCTGCTTATTGGGTTGTTGCTTATTGTGTAGATGTCTATTACTCCTTATGTCAATTTCGCAGATGGTGCTTCCTGCAGTACCCAGAACTTGTCTTCAGCAGCTTGGGTGATTTATGATCCTGCTGGTGAGTTGATAGATATCCAAGGTATTTTTCTAAGACGGACTACAAACAATGTCACTGATTATAGTGTTATTATTGAACTATTAACTGAGGCGATTACCCTCGACATTAGTGCATTGGTTGTAAATCTAGACTCACAGCTTTTTGTTCTTCAACTTAATGGTCATTGTTTAGTTCGAAACCATCAAATTTTAAGATTGTATTTACATGTTCATTTGTTGGAAACAAATTTTGATTATATCACATATCAACATATTCTGAGACAAATGAATGCATTAACTGATACAGTGGCTAACATTGTATTAGATAGACATTTGCATAATCTATAAAATCATCATCACATGAAAGACTCATATTAGATACGAAGATATCTATATATATATATATATATATATATATATATATATATATATATCGACGACAATTTTGCATTAGTTTGCACCATAAGTTTCAAAAAATATGTGTGTTTCTATTACATCTCGAGACATCATGTATCTCAAAAATATGCAGAAGTAAATCCTAGGTGTCTAATCAGTGTGATGATCATGATAGCATGCCATTGCCTGTACAAGCCGCCTTAGCAAGCAGTGAACTCGGTTTGACACCCCTACAGTGTGTCTCTAGTATGGACAAGGAACATCATCAAATCACACATAGTTTGGAACTCCACGAGAGATCCCTTCTAGGTTGCGCACGATTTCCTCCTCCTCACCTCCCTCGCCATGATGGGCAGTATCAAATTCGTGAGGGACTCGCCTTGCTATTGGATACATGCCTGCAAGTCTTTCTAGTCCAACATCTGCATAACACATGGATTTAATGTCAGAGAATACATTAAAAAAAATTATAATACTCATAAAAATAAAAGTGAGTCTTACCAATAACTTCATCCCAATCCTCTCCTTCCAGGAGTGGGAGGTTTGGATCACTAGTGAAATCTGTGCCAGAGTAGGGCCAGTCCTCCACAACAATCATTTGTTGGCAGAGCCAATAAAAAAACTCCAGTCTCCAGGACCTCTTTTGGCCGCCCCTTGACCTTGGCATTAGTGTAGATCAATCACCCATCTGTGGCTCCTATGTTGGTGGTGTTGGGAATATCACTTCCTGTCACTAGAAAACTGGTAGTCGTTCTAGGAAGAACGATACCAAGATGGATCCATATCCGAACTGCTTCAATTTTCCCTTCTTGCATTTCGTCAGATGACATTTCATATTGATCGTCACTGCCTCTGCCCAGTTGTAGAGGGTCAGTGTTATAAAGTCTACTGCAAGAAGGAGTTGTGTTTTTGTTGCTTCATGTGGTGCTTGCGATCCTGCAGCTCACGTGATGGTGTGTAGCACTACTTTTAGTGCCAAGTCTAGGATAGTTTGGATATCCACTTTCCCGCTTCCTAATCCTTTTCGTGCCCCTCAACATACCCTGTTGATCACCATGGTCATGTTTTCCATAGTGGGCTAGGTGCCTGTTACGAATGGTGTTTCCCTCCTTCATGATAGTCCTTTTATGAAGTAAACATCTGAGACATTAACCTCGAGTTCTTGATCCTGAAGAATGAATTTTTCCTAATCGTCATCCCAGATACTGAGCAAATATTACAGCAGCTCCGTTTGAGCTCTGAGGCAAGGTGTCATGAAGAAATTTTTTTGTCCATAGTCTCTAAGAGCTTCCATGCATCTCTCATTATCCATGGCAAGCTCGTCTTCTTCACTATGTTCCCTTTCCTTCCACTCAATCACCATTTTTCCACTTTACACTTGCAAACATGTTCATATGGACATTATTAGCTAAATCAAAAGCTAATATTTGTGGAATTTAGGCTTGCTTTCTTGTATTGTAATTTTTAAAAGGCCTGTGTGGTTGGGGCAACTGTTTTAGAAATATTCATACCAATAGGCACGCCCCAGTTCAAAAAATTGGGCAGTTGGCATGAGTCCGTGCCTGAAACTTGCGCCAACCACCGTGCCCTAGTTTTCACAATTTCTCCCTAAAAAATAAAAATTGAAGGTTGCAGGTAATGAAAGAAGACTTAAAATGTGGGGAAGGATGGCGTCTCTTACCTGGAACAGACGGATTCGAGATTGGTCTGCCAGATTGCCTGTTATTGTCGCCGCAAAATCGCAGTGTAAAATGGGTAACTATTGCTCCACAAGAGGTAAAAGTGAAAAGTAACTGTTTTTTACCATTTTTGGAATTTTATAACTTTTCAAAACCCTAATTATGTTTTAATAAATGCTTTTCGATTATTACATTATGTTATTTCGAGAAATAGGTTTTACGTTTTCTTTTTGTGCAGCAACAAGTATTTAATGAGATAGAGATGAAGTAACGAGTTGTATTTTTATACTTTTTCAGACTCGTTAAAAGAACGAAAAATTCATTACTGGAGTTATCTTTCAGCTCCTTCCTGACTCTCTAAAAATGAAAATATTTCCGAGACTCTTGTCATTTTGAACTCATTAAATGGCTGCAAAACGATATCTACCCAGTATATGTTTACCCCTTTTCAGGTTGGGATGGATTATTTACGAAAAAGGAATACCTTAGGCTATTACAACTAAGAGGTTCTTTCAGATATTTTTTTCTACCTTTTCAGATCTGAGAGACTATTTACGAAAAGTGACATGATGGAGTTTTATTTTCTCCTTCTTTTCAATCTCTCTAAACATGAAAAGATGTCGATTTCTTCCTTTGTCAGACTTGTTAAACCTTGATGACATTGGACATCGTCACCATATTGTTCACCGAGTTCCTTCTTCCTAGGGCTTGTAAAATGTACCAGGATGGATTTTTCTAAAGGAAAAACTTACATCACAAGCATATCCTATCCCCTTCAAACTTGCTGTAAAAAATAATTGGGGTACTTGCCAGAAATGGTGGGGGGAAATTGAACAAGTCTTTATTTGTGTTGGAATTATGTGGCTCTTGATCATGACACCCATCTACATTCCTGTCAGGTTGGGGATATCTCATTTCATCATTTTTTCCTCCATGGGTTTGGGTAATATGTTTTGACCTCTCATCTTCTCTTTGCCTAGTCATCATGACCTCAGATCCTATGATGTCAAATACTGCCAAATCCAGAGTCATGTCGGTAATATGTTCAAGAGAAGTTTTTCCTCTACATTTTTCAACCTCCTTCTAATCCTATGTTTGGTCCTCATTCACTATCATCATAGTCCTCTGTCTTGTGTCGATGGATGTGGGAAACATTATGGCCCTCCTTTGATCGACCACTTCCTGTCGACTTGAGCTCATTATCCAAGAATTTGGTCTAGAGACTCCTTACCATTACCTTGGAGCCTGTATGCCTCCATGGTAGGCTCTTCGCATTTGAAGATAGGTCCACATCATTGGCCTTGGATCGAGTGATTATGTGGGTGTTCGACATGAGATCACTGTTCACATTCCGTGGATTGTACCTGTTCTACCTTGAGAGCCATTGTCATTATTGGTGGTTTCTCTCGTGCCTGCTAATAGCTTTCATCATTGGCTAGTAATCAGGTAATTTTCTTGCATGTTCGAATTCAACTCACATATTCACATGCTTGAATTTGTACTTGTTCGGGTGGAGATGGAGTGCAAGACCCTGGGTTTTGTTTGATAAGATCCAGGCTGCGGGATATTATGGTTTATCATGACTAATTGCATTAATCTTTTAATTGGATGGTTGCAACCATACCTGAGTCTATTTGTTGATCCTTACTACTCGATGGTTGTGTCCATATTGTTGGTGGCCAGGTAAGAATGATTTATCCACCCTAATCCGACATTAATTTTATCAATCTAGGAGCGTATCCTTTCAAGGCAACGCGCAAGGTATATGCAAGAAAAAACACTTAATCTGTCTCAACCAAGGGTTTATAATCAAGGTTCAAAACATTTCCGTGAGATTAAATCAAATACTAAACTTCAAAACAATCTTAACAGTAAAGAATAATAACAACAACCATAACAAAGAAAAAATTCACACACACGCAGACACAACACCTGATCAGAAGAGCGGGCCCAGCTCTCTGATTAGGGCTGCGTTAGTCATGAAGACGCTTAGAACAACAAAAATAGAAGTACTTTATTAATCTCTAAGATGTGATTACAATATCCTTTCGAGAACCCCCATTTACAGGAACAATTTCCATTTTATACACAGCGCGGGAGAATAACAGATCTCCATGGAATGTGGTAATCGCAAATTCAGAAATACGCATCAGTTGGAACAGCACGAAAATTAGATGTCTAGGATAGAACAAGGGCCAAGAGTAGGCCTAAGGAATCGTGACTCCAGCTACGCGATCTCCCTATAGCTGACCATTACCAAATATGCAAGCCGCTGGAGCGAGGGTTCCTGTTCTCCAAACTGTAGTCAAGCACATATCTTAGTGCCACAAATAGGTAAGATGTTGTGACTTTACTTCATTAATTAAAATATTCCAATTGGACAAGCTAGGGGTATTTACCTCATAAGTTTAGCATAGAAAATGTAGGTAATTAAACACAAAAGGATAAAAAAGGATGATAAAAATGGTCAGAAAGGTAGCCAGATTTGGTGCCCAACATCTCCCCCCAACTAGCCTTATGCATGCCCTCATGCAGTCCACTACCTCCATAGGTCTGGGTTCTGCAAACTGTGAGCTTCATGAAGCTCGGCAAGATCATACTCTAAAGCCATCTATGTCCCTGAAACTTTAAACCCATCTGAAAGGAGAACTTCCTTCCACCAATCTGTTGGGACATTATACGTTGGGGTGTAAACTTTTGTAGGCAACCAAATAACAAGATACTGAAACCGAAGCCCCATCCACCAAATCCCACATGTTTGAGCACATGCCACATATCTAGGTACTCTGGTGAGTACTCGCACAAAGTTGGGTGCCCCAAAAGGCTCCCTGTTCCGGACAGCCGTTGGTGACATCATCCACCTTCTCTGACAAGAATCAAGGGCCTCTTTTTGAACAAAAGTTGATTGATTGATACAAATATCAAGGCACCACCTTTGTGTCCTCAGCATTCTTTCTCTATTCTCCTCACATTTAAAAAAGGTATGGTTTTTATTCTGCATTTTATCTGACCTCTCATGTTCTCATTTTACTATAAATGGCCTTGTAACTTGATTAGACTCAAAATTGTTACAAGCCTTCTGCCAATGGATTTGATTGAAAGCATAAGAGGTGAGGGCCCTTAGATGGATGTCCCCTACATATGGGACTGGATTAAAATCTCTGTCCAGACATAACAGATACCCATGCAGGTAAAACTCACACATCAGATGTTGAGTTGGCACATAGTGATTCCTCATGATTCGGAGGAATTGTACGCCATCTTCTATTTCATAACTGGCCTCGTTTTTTATACTTTCCATGTAGAATAAAGGAAAATGTTCATGCAAAAATAAATAATAACAAGAAGAATGGGGGAAACATGCCATCACCTCTTGCACCAGATTGAACAGCTGTTCCTTATCATCTTTCAATCCAGCCACTTGTTTTTGTAGCTGCTCCATCTTGAGCTACTGATGTGCATGCCTTAATCTCATAACATCTATGCACTCCACATATCCGAAGATGGTTGTGGAGGCTCTCTCCTTAGTTCTTTTGATCTCGTTCTTATACTGAGCCGCAGTAGATTTCCACGTCTGTAATTTGGCCATTAAGGCGTACTCTCTGGCTTTGAACAGTTGTTCAATCGGGTCTGTTTCAGTTCCTGCTTCAACCCTGGCAACTTTGGATTTCCTAGCTCGCCACTTGTAATTGTTTATTCATTTCTGCATCCTATGCACTTTCCTTCTCAAATCCCTTACTTCCATTTTCAACCTCATTACTTCCTTAAACTGTTGTTGGTACCTCTGTTTGATGGGAAATCTTCGCTATCCACGCAGCTCTGCCTCTTCTTGCTTGACCTGTATTTCTTCTGCGTTGGCAACTAGAGGTAAATCCCTCAGGACTGCCTCTGTCGGGCCAAGGGTTAATCCAACCTCCTCTGCCTATTCTTCTTTTGTTATTTCTTGCTTCACTCTTTTCATGCCTACATGCTCCATTGGTTCATTCATTGGGACCTCTTCGCTTGGTTCCTCCTCTTCACCAATGGCCATTCTCTCATCATGTACATTCTTCACGACCAGTGGTGACCCAGTAAGATGATCCCCTATTGATATGCCTGTTGGGGCCTCTTCCGGTCATGGCCTTCATTTGAAATTCGAAGCCATAGGAATGGAAAAATTTTCTTCCTCTCTTTGCTGCGGGGAACAAGTTACCCTTGCTCCCGTAGGAAGAAAGGTTTGAAACTGGAACAAATCCTATGCATTTAGCCTCAAGGTTGATGCTGGTTCTTGTGGGGTAGCATCAACCTCACACCTTAGTCCTCCCGTCATTTCCTCCGTGGTTTCTCTAGTTGGAGTGGTCACGACTTCTTCTTCAATCAGATTACCCTCCTCCATTAGTTCCATGTCGACAGGAGATCCCTATGGAGTGGCCTCAGTTGCAATGTCAACCAATTCACCCTCTTTCTTTTGCTATGGGTTTACCTCTGTGCCCATTGCACTATCTATTTGCTCAGCTGACTCCAAGGATGGGGCTGGTTCTTGTGGGATAGCCTCGGCTGCAGTGCCAATGAGTGTCTCTGCAACATCCATCGATTCCACGAGTTCAACTTGCTCTTGGGGAATTGTCTCTTCTTCACATTCTTCAGTCTCCATTTCCATCTCTTCAGGCTCCTCATAATCAATGTAATCATCATCCTCTGCATCTACCTACATGGCTTCATCCTCCTCTTCATCCTCCTGCATGGCTTCAGGTCCTTTTGCCCTAGCAACCACATCGGCTTCTATTTCCTCCTCTGTGGATTCCATAACAATTCCCACGGAATTTGGATCTTCTCAGTGGCATTCATTACTAGCAACTGGACCAGCCCATGGTGAGAGAGGACTTCCAACACCTGTCATGCCCCCCGAGCAGAATTTTCCATCAAATGAAGGCTCCTTAACAAAAAATAGGGCGCATTCATTGAAGAAGCCTCCACTTGTGGAAATTGTAGGTGAGCCAATATGCGGAGGTGATACTTGAAGATAGTAGAATATCTTCCTTCATATGTCATATATTTTATAACAACCTCTGCAACTCCTCCCCATGGACGAGGTAATGAATTTTTGTCATATCCCTGACCCTTCTACGCGATACTTTCTCCAGCTTCCAGAAAAGCTTTGAGGAGTTCCAGGAGGGGTGTTCTCCTTGAAAACCAGCATTCTCCGCCTTGTGGAAATCCACTAACTTTCGTGATGGTTTCTTCTGTCACTGTAATTTCGATTCCATGAACCCAAGAAGCTCCTTCTCCCAAATTCAATGTGAATTCCATCGCGATTTCTTCATCCCATCCGTTTAGCCTGTCAAAATAAACATCCAAACCTGCATTTTCAAATACTTTCCATAACTCCTTATTACTCCAGATTCTCGTTGAATCATCAGGTTCATGTCACACAGATCAACCACCCATTGCTGCAGATGCGGAGTCAACATGACGGTTACAGTTAGCTGGCAGGGGGGAGTGACAGGGCTCCAAACTATTAGCAACTAAAATAACGTCATGGCCACTTTCGGATATAATAGATAAACAGTACTAGTATGCTTGGGAGTGATTACAGATTATAGTAGTACTGTTAGATACTCTCAAGATTTAATGCAGTATGTTGGGAGGTGACTGATATGACTTTCGTGCGTATAAGTAGGCATTACAACTCATATGGTATGATTACAGAGTACTTGAAATCATTAAATTTTGTTTGGTGGAAATCATGTGTCATAAATACCTTTATGAAGTACGTTGTCATTCATTATGACCGTTCCCTCCCCCCAAATAAATTATGGCTGTCCTCGATACGTTTGACCATCCTTTTGGAGTATTTAATTAAATCCATAAAATCAAAGGAGACGTACCTATGGACTTACCTTAAACTGGAGTAGCAGCAGAAATATGTATAATAGTATCAGCACGTTAGTGAATAACATGAACAGTGAGTAACAAAAATAGTGAGTAACAACAGCTACGGAGCAATAGCAGCTGTGGAGTAATAGCAGTTGCATAGTAATAGCAGTTGTGGAGTAACAACAGTTGCGGAGTAACAGCAATTGTTGAGTAACAACAACTTCGGAGTAACAACATTGGCGGTGTAACAGCAACTTCAGAGTAACAACATCCGCAATGTAGCAGCTACTTCAGAGTAACAGCACCAGTAGTGTAGCAGCAACTTCAAAGTAACAACATCGACGGTGTAGCAGCAACTTTGGAGTAACAACATCGGCAGTGTAGCAGCAACTTCGAAGTAATAGCATCGGCAGTGTAGCAGCAACTTTAGAGTAACAACATTAGCGGTGTAGTAGCAACTTCAGAGTAACAACGGCTATGGAGTAATAACAGTTACCAAGTAACAGCATTAGTGAAACAAAATATCTCTATAGTAGCATTGATGGAGTAACACACCGAATGTTACTTTCCTCCTAGCCATATTTCTTTATTATTCCTGCAAAATAGAAACAAGTAAGTAATAACCACAGATTATCATCCTTTTTTTTTTTTTAAGGAAGAGTGAGAGTATCCTCTATTGCAATAACCATTAGATCAGCTAAATCTGAAAGGGTTTTGACAAAGGCATCTTTAGAGGCTGGAAAATGGTATAATTTTAGACAGTGTCCATTCACCACAAACGTGGTTTGATTCTCATCAATTGTAATTAATCTAGTCGTTCCATTATCGAACACTGCATCCACTTGATATGGTCCCATCTAACAAGTGTGAAGCTTGCCTTTGAAATTTTTAAATCAGGAGTCATACAATAACGCCCAATCCCCTTCATGAAACACCTTAGTTTTGATGAATTTATCATGCCATTTCATTCTCTGCTGTTGAAAATCAGTAGTTCTCTGGACAGCTACTAATCAAATCTCATCTAACTCATTCAGTTGTTCTAGTCAGTGTTTCTGTGTTTCTGATAGATCTAAGCCTACTTCCAGAGCTGTTCTAAGTGTGCTAATTTAAAATTCTATCGAAAACAAGGAGGATTTCCCATAAACTAATTCAAATGGAGAAAACCTCGTTGTGTTCCACCATGTTGTTCTATAGGCCCATAAATATTCTGGAAGTTTTTGTGCCCAATCTCGGTGATGACTTGCTACTATCTTTGTGAAGATATTTTCCAATACCTTGCTTTTATTCTCTACTAGCCCATTCGCCTGTGGATGATATGGGGTTGTTACCCTATGTTTGACCCCATATTTCAGCATCACTTTCTCTATCATATGGGATGTGAACTGTGATACTTTGTCTGATACAATTTCTCTAGGAGTCCCGTACCGAGCAAATATTTCTTCAAAAATGAAGTCCGCCACTACTTTCTCTGTTGCTCTCATGACTGCTCTAGATTCCACCCATTTAGTAACATAATCAGTACAAACTAGGATGTAGGATTTGTGATGAGAAGGTGGGTTAAAGGGTCCAACGAAATCGATGGCCCATTTCTCAAATGGTTCAAGGACTCTCTGGGGTTGAAGAGGCATTTCATCTACTCTCCCAGGTTGTCCCATCTGCTGACAGCTATCACACCTTCGAATATAATCCCGAGCATCATGAAAGATGGAGAGCCAATAATATCCCATTTGCAGCACTTTATGACCTATCCTTTTGTCTGCAAAATTTCCTCCATAGGGTCCATCATCTGCAGCCTTTAAGATCTCATAAATATCATCCTTTTCCACACAATGCCGAATCTGCTGGTCAATCCCTGTATGGAAGAGATATCCTACCATCCATGAGTATCGGGTGCTCTGGTGAATGATATTCCTTTTCTCCTTATAGGACAAGTGACGAGGCACCTCACCTGTAGCAAGATAATTAGCAATATCAGCATACCACGGAGTGTTAGCCGAAACTGCAAAAATATGCTCATCAGGGAAATTATCTTCAACTGTTGTATTCTTACCATCATGTTCTATCCTAGATAAGAAATCTACAACCACATTGTCTTTCTAATGTCAAATTCTTGTAGTAGCAACAACCATCTTGTAACACAACCAAGGGTAACAGGTTTATTCATTAAATACCTGATGGCTACATCATCAGTGTGCACAAAAGTAGAATACCCAGTAATATAATTTCGAAACTTGTTGATGGCATAAAAAATATCAAGGAAATCTTTCTCATTCACCATGTATTTCAATTCAACAGGGGCCAAATTCTTACTAACATAGTAGACTGCGTAAGGTACTTTATCCTCTTGCTATCCCAGTACTGCACCAATTGTTGTTTGAGAAGCATCCGTATGAATGTGGAAAGGTAACGCCCAGTGTGGTCCTCTAAGAATCGGGGCACTGCAGACTAATTATTTAATTCTTGTGAAGGCTACATCACAGTCATCTGACCACACAAATTCTGAGTCTTTTATCAGTAATTGAAATAGTGGGTGTGCTACTTTTGCAAAATTTTCAATGAAACGCCTATAATAACCAGCACAACCAATGAAAATGCGTACCTGTGTGGGTGTTTTAAGTGTTGGAAAGTGCAGAATTACCTTTATTTTTGCTGGCTCCATCCTGATTCCTTCAGCCAAAAGAAAATTTCTAAGAACAATTCCTTTTTCCATCATCATGTGGCATTTTATTGTACTCAGGGAGACACGTGCTTGGATACATCTTTCAAGAAAATTTTCTAAATTTTTTAGCCCCTCTAAGAATGAGTCCCCATATGGAGTGAATTCATCCATATAAATTTCAACACCATCATCTATCAGATCAGAGAAAATTCCGAGAATTTCCCTCTGGAATGTTGCAGGGGCATTACACAGGCCAAAAGGAAGGACCCGGTATGCGAATGTTCCCCAAGGGCATGTGAAAGTGTTCTTGTCCTGGTCCTCAGGAGTGATCTAGATTTGATTATATCCACTAAACCCATCCAGAAATGAGAAAAATTTATTGCCAGCCAATGTGTCTAAAACTTGATTGATAAATGGCAGAGGAAAATGGTCCTTCTGTGTTGCCTTATTTAATTATCAATAATCCACAATAATCCACACAAATTTTCCATTTACCATTCTTCTTAGGGACCATTACCAATTGCAAGACCCATTGGCAGTCTGAGATAGGGTAGATAAAACCCACATCCAATAATTTCTGAAGCTCTTCTTTCACAATGTTTTTCAATGCAAGATTCATCCTTCTCTGAGGCTCTCTTATAGGACTACAATATTCCTTGATATATATGTGATGGGTACATAAGTTGGTAGGGATCCCCTTCATGTCTAAATAATCCCAGGTGAAAGCTTCCTTATGCTTCTAGAAAACATCTACCAGTTGCTTCTTTTGGGATTCTGAAGGACCTAGATTAATATTCAAGCTTTTCCCCAGTTCTATCTCCACTAGAACACTTTCATGAGGTACATCAACATATTCCTCTAATTCTTCCGTTGTTTCAATAACTTCCTGATTTTCACAGCTTAGAATGGATTCTAAGACCTGTTGATTTGACTTTGAAATAGAACAAGGGTCGTTCATGAAGGAAGTAATCACGTCATCTTCTGATTCAATCTTCAACTGAAGGGCTTGCTCGATAGTAAGGACCGGTCTCACTTCTTCATCTTCGACCTCTGTCATAGATACAGCCTTCTTGCCGCCTGCTAACTTTTTAGGTGCATCTGGTTCTGCAGGTGGGTATAGTACCATGTTCTTGGTGTTATGCCCATTAGAGATAACCATATTTCCTGAACGACACCCAATATAAGCATCTGCAGTAGCCAGCCATGGCCTACCTAGAATCAAGGGGTTACCGCCCACTGAAGATTGTGTATGCAATACCAGGAAATATACAGGGTAATTCCATGCATCCACTGAAATTGTCACATCCTCCAACTTCCCTACAGGTTTGACTGTAGATCGATCTGCCAATTCCAACACTGTAGTTGTATGCTTCAAATTTTGAAGGCCTAATGTATGCATGGTTTCAGTGATGATGACATTGATAACAGCGCCCAGGTCTACCAGCACATTTGGAATCTCTACCCCATTAATTTGCACTGTCAAAACCGGATTCCCTGGATCTACATATTTCACTGGTATTGATTTTCCCAAAACATGTATAGTGAGGGGGTCCTTAGTTTTCTTCATAGGTTTCTTTGAAAAATATTACCTAAGATTCTCTACATAAATCAGCACATCCTTCATAGGTCAAATATCGCAGATACCTTCAAAGGATGTGACAAGATACCATGTATACATGTATCATAGACCTTGGTTACATGGTAGCGAGTCAAGCTGCATGTGAGGCTATCTGGATGAGAAAGACCTTGGTTGGTTTTTTTGGTTCTCATTTAGATCCAACAATGATTCATTGCGATAATCATAGTTGTATTAAACTCTTGACTAATCCTGTGTTTCGTGTTCGATATAAGCATATAGATATATGGTACCATCATCTGAGAGATTGTATGTAGAGGAGGATCATGTTACTTCAGAACATTCCTACAGAAGATCAAGATGCATACATCTTGACGAAGGCGATCACCAAAAGAAAATTCGAATATCATAGAGATAGGTTCAGGGTGAAGGATAATCCCTTTCTTGTTGAGAGTGAGTGTTGAGATTCAACAAGAAATGTCCTAGTGAAAATTAAGAACCTACATTAGGATGGAGCCTTAGGCTATTTTTAGGTGAATTTCTCTTTATAGATGCATGAGAAAATTCTATATATAGATGAGGTATATTTGTAGATGTATGTGCAAGTTATATTTAAAAATTGCATGTCTACTATTATTATCCCTTAATAATAGTTGGACATTAAAAAATAATCTATTCTCAATGAGCACTCAGAAATAGTTAACTGAAGTGGAAAATCAGTTAGCTATAGAAATTTTGAGTTAACAGGTTGGTTGGTGGGACATGCAAGTGGACTTAGTCGTAACTAAGTGATTCGAAGTTGTAAGAGAGTTGGAAGTGCAGTTATGAAAGTTGTAAAGTAGTTTAACTTAGTTAAGTGAGTTAAACTCAGTTGTGATAGTTATAACTGAAGATACATTAGTGAGAGATGAAGTGAATTAATTATTAATTAATTTGCAATCAATGGCCTCACATGAAACTGAAGATTTACTACTATTAACTGCATGCATGTCAGATCCACTGGAGACCTAGTTGAGATGTATGTGAAAGGGACAGTTGACTATCAATTTTGATATTAGTGGTTTCACACATGTGCCCACACACACATTGGATGTGCCCATGAGGATTGCACAATCAAGGCAAGTAGGTTTCCATTCTTTCAGGGATTTCACAATGGAGGCAGGCTATCTGGAGGCAGTAAATTGGCTAAGGAAATTGCCAATTTTTGCATGACAGTGTGAGACGATTGTACGATGTATTGAGAGCTTTTGGATGCAAGCTTTGTATGTAATTGTTTCATGATCCATGATATATACATAATATATGATAGTGGGGTTTCTACCTTTATGCTTTCCCGGTAAAATTATTTGTGTTATGTGTTATTGATCTTTGTTCATGATGTTGTGATTGGCGATTATTGTTAAAATTCCAAAAAGATTTTGTAGAAGCGATTTGGTATTTAATAGTGGCATATAATTGTTAGATCAGGAAAATCCAGGAAATACATATTTTGTATTAAATTTCTACATATGATGACTTGGTGAGTCTAGCACTTCTCAGCCTTCCCAAGAGTTGGCATAGTTATCAGGACTATGTCAATGGGAGGGAGAAGCTATAAGATTGGGAGCGAGTTTGGTTGGATTTGGTACAAGAAGAATTCAGGCGGCATACCAGGGATAGATCCTCATCTAAGGCATATGATGAGGAAATTTGTGCCTTGGATGGTAATGCAAATAAGGGGAAGGGAAAGAAATCTTATTCCAAATCTTAGATCGGAAAAGAAGGAAAGAAGCATGACATGTCCAGAGTTAAATGTTTTCACTATCAAGAACATGGACATTATGCCACTAATTGTCCACATAAGAAGAAGAACAAAAAAAAGGCTTCAGGATCTGCATAGGGTGAAGCTTTGGCTTCATAGTTCGAGTTGGATTTCTCACTCCTCGCATGCTTGGTGTCTCGTGCAGTGGGATTAGTGTGGTACTTGGATAGTGGTTCATCTTTCCACATGGTTTGAGACAAAGAACTCTTTAGTAGCTTGGAGGAGAAGGATCTTCAGATGCACATCGAGATGGGTGATGACGGGAGGTATAGCGTTACTGGGATTGGTTAAATTACTTTCCAGAGACAGTCAAGTAAACCTTTCTTATTAAAATATGTCATGCATGTATCAGGCTTAAAAAAAATAAGTTTCAGTTGCTATGTTGGAGGATTGAGGATATGATGTGGTTTTCAGTGAAGGGAAATCATTCCTTTGTCACAAAGCCACATGACAAGTCAAGAAGATTGGGGTTCATATGAAGAATCTCTACAAACTTCATGTAGAGGGTTGCACAGCAATGATGGGTAAGGCAGACAGAGTGGTTAGCCAAGATGAGGGTGAGTTATGGCACAGGAGATTGGGCCATCTACACCATGGTGCTTTGAAGTTCATGCATCATATTTCTATAGCGCTTCCAAAGGGTACTCTTGCGCAGATAGACACATGCAAGGGATGTACCATGGGGAAGTATACAATGGCCACTTTTCACAAGAAGGATAACTGAGTAGCATAAATCCTTGAGAGAGTTCACTCGGGTGTGTGTGGACCATTCTCTATAGATTCTACAACAAAGCACAGGTATTATGTGATTTTTGTTGATGATTTTTCTAGAAAGTGTTGGATCTACTTCATTAAGAAGAAATATTAGACATTCTCAAAAAATTTTGAGTTAAAAGCATTGGTTGAGAAAGATACAAGGAAGCATGTGAAGGCTCTAAGGAGTGAAAATGGTGGTGATTACATCTCAAATGAATTCAATAAATTCTGTACCAAATAAGGAATTCAGAGAGATTTGATTGCACCTCATAACCCACAATAGAATGGGGTTGCAGAAAGAAAAAAACAGAACAATTGTGGGTGCGTCATGAGCGATGTTACGTGATCAGGGCCTACTGTTGCATCTATGGGTAGAGGCATGCAACACAATGGTATTTGTGTAGAACTGTAGTCCTCATCGGATACTTGGAATGAGCACACCATAGGAGGCTTTTTATCGTAAGAAACCCAATGTTTCATATTTTAAAATTTTTGGCTCATCTATTTATTTCCATGTGACCAAATATTCTAGAGAGAAGCTAGAAGCAACAGCTGAGATTGAGATATTTTTGGGGTACACTGATAGTCCCCACAACTATCGGGTGTATTTTATGAACAGTAGGATGAATGTTGTCATACGGGATGTAAAATTTGATGAGGAGAAAGCCATGTGATTGTCCATTGAGAGGGAGCATTATTTGCATGCAGATGAGGAACTCTTGGTTTCGAAGGATGAACCTCAATATGTGGAGCAGCCACATGCAGAGGATCATGGAGTGGCAAAAACCACTCATGCAGAGCCATCCACCAGACATGGTAGGAGGCGCACCACTGAAGCTGACAGATTGAGACTTGATGCGACAGAACATGTAGGAGCACCTACATCACTATGTAGAAAAAAGACAGTCTCCAAACAGGTTTACTGAATCCACGGCTCTTATGAGCAAGTGTATTGTGTCAGAACCATCCTCTTTTGAGGAAGTAGTGCAACAACCAACTTGGGTTGATGCCATGGTTGAGGATTAATGCTCCATCGTTAGTAACAATGCATGGGAAGTTGTCCCAAGACCAGTCGAGAAGTCAGTGGTTGGATCTAGATGCATCTATAAGGTGAAGCAGGTAGCATATGCAAGTGTGGAGAAGAACAAGGCTATATTTGTAGCCCGAGGATTCTTACAAGTTGAGGGGATTGACTATGAGGAGACTTTTGCACCAATTGCAAGGTAATAATCAATTAGATCTATCATTGCATTCTTAGTGCAGATGGGGTGGCAAATACATCATATGGATGTGAAGACTGGATTTCTCAATGGATTTATTGAGGAAGAAGTGTACATTGAGCAGCCAAAAGGTTTTGAGACCTATGACAGTGATTCGCATGTGTGTAGACTCAAGAGAGCACTGTATGGGCTGAAGCAAGCACCTCATGCTTGGTGCACCATTTTGATAACTATTTCACTGGGTTGGGCTTCACAAAGAGTGAAGCGGATGTGAACCTGTACTAGATTGTGGTTGATGGTAAGCTTTTGATTATCGTACTTTATGTTGATGATCTTATTCCGACAAGTGATGAGCAACTCATAACTTGTGAGAAAATCTTTCAGTAAAAAATCACATCAGAATAATTTTGGTCGACGCGTTTCGAACCAGCCAGTGTGGTTCATCATTAGGACAAGATGAAGAATCTGATCAGATAACCCAATTAAATAGATAATCTTCAACTAGTCGTTTGTAAGATAACGGCTAGTTTGACTAAACCTAGGAAATGAAAACAAAAATACAAATTAATGATTTCTTATTTATTTAATATTAAATGCTTATTGTTTAAAATTGAAATCTTATTTATTTTTATTCTTAAAATTATATATATATATATATTTATTTATTTATTTATTTAATATATTTATTTATCTATTTATTTATTTTATTTTTATTTTTTATATTTAAGATTAAAAGATAAAATATCAATCTAAATAATAAAACTAAATAGAATTGAAAATAAAATAAAAATAACAATAAAAATAAATAAAATATACAAATAAAAACAAGTAAATAAATAAATATTAATAATTTTAGTTTAAAAATTATATTCTTATTTAATAATATGTTATATAATAATAATCATAAGTTTAAAAAAATAAAATAAAATAAAAATAAATTTTTTTATTTTTATTTTTATTTTATTTTATTTTATTTTATTTTAAAATATGATTATTATTATATAACATATTATTAAATAAGAATATAATTTTTAAACTAAAATTATATATATATATATATATATATATATATATATATATATATATATATATATATATATATATATATATATTTAACTTATGATTATTATTATATAACATATAATTAAATAAAATATAACTTTCAAACTAAAATTATTAATATTTATTTATTTATTTACTTGTTTTTATTTGTATATTTTATTTAATTTTATTTTTATGGTTATTTTTATTTTATTTTCCATTCTATTTAGTTTTATTATTTAGGTTGATATTTTATCTTTTAATCTTTTATATATATATATTATAAAAAAAAAATTATTTTTAAAAAAATTTAAGAATAAAAATAAATAAGATTTCAATTTTAAACAATAAGCATTTAATATTAAATAAATAAGAAATCATTATTTTATATTTTTGTTTTCATTTTCTTTAGTCAAAATAGCCATTATCTTACAAACGGCTAGTTGAAGATTTTCTTATCTATTCTTCATCTTGTCCTGATGATGAACCACACTGGCTGGTTCGAAACGCATCAACCAAAATTATTCTAATGTGATTTTTACCAAAAGATTTTCTCACAATTTATGGATCACAGAAGCCAAATTCCTAACCTATGACTTATTTCAAATAGGATATTGCAAGAGATTTTGATATGAAGGACATGGGACTCCTTCACTATTTACTTTGTTTGGAGATATGACAACGTGATGGGGAGCTATTTGTTTCTCAAGGAAAGTATGCAAAAGAGATTATGAGGAAGTTCCACATGGAGAGATGTAAACCCATGGAGATACCTCTTGTAGGAAACTGGAGGAAGGAGGATGCTACTTTAGGTGAGGTAGTGGACGCTACTGTTTATAGGCAAATTGTGGGTTCACTCATGTACTTGGTGAACACACGAACAAACATATGCTATGCAGTTAACCAGCCTAGTCAAGCTATGGTTAAGCCGACTAAGCTCTCTTGGAAGGCGGGGAATCATGCTTGAGATATCTCAAGGGAACTAAAAAGTATGGATTATGGTACAAATGGACAGAGGGAGTGAAGCTTTAAGGCTTCACCAATGAAAATTGGGCAGGAAGTCCATAAGACAAAAGTAACATGTCGGGAGGGATCTTCAGCATAGGATCGACACCAGTTTCTTGGTATAACAAGAAGTAGAGATCAGTTGCACTCAGTTCAGTTGAGGCAGATTACATGGCAGCCAGTCAGGCTGCATGTGAGGCCATCTGGATGAGGAAGATACTTGTTGGTTTGTTTGTTCATCAGATGGATCCGATGGTGATACATTGTGATAACCAGTGTTGCATAAAACTCTCGATTAATCCAGTATTCCATGACAAGTCCAAGCATATTGACATCTGGTACCACCATCTCATATATTGTGTTGAGAGACACATTATGTTACTTCAGTACATTCCCACGGAGGATCAAGATGCAAATATCGTGACGAAGGCACTTGCAAAGAGAAAATTTGAATACCACAGAGGCATGATCGGGCTAGCTGATAATCCATTTCTTGTTGAGAGGGAGTGTTGAAAATTCAACAAGAAATGTGTGGCTAATTCAATTTTCCCTTAATTAAATTGGACAATAAAATGTAATCTTATCTCATAATCACTTGTAATAGTTAATTGAGTGTGATAAAATCAGTTATCTCATGAAATTCAAGTTGAGGGTGCTTGGTGAGGCATGCGGAGTGATTCTATTTTTTTATATTCCAAGTTGTAGTTAGTGTATTAGTTTAATGCATGAGAAATAAGTTAACTCAATTAATTGAGTTAAAATCATTTTAACTAGTTGTAACTGATTGTTGCACTAGTGAGAGGTCAAGTGAATTAAATCAGATTTAATTCACATGTATTGATCTGTCAAGTAACAGATGATTTACTATTAATAGTTGCGTGCATGTCATTTTTGATGAAGACCCAGTTGATACAAAGGTTAAAGGGATGTTAAATACCAGTTGTATTATTATCAAACTACCTGAATGCAGTAATACACCGATAGGATTTCCCATGAACATTGTGTAGTTTTGGAAGGCCGAAATTCCTAAAGAACGGGGATTTAATTCTAGGGGAATTGCGCAAGCAAGGCAGACTGAGAAAAGGCATGAAATTCGCTAAGTGTTGGTTGACTTTGTCTGGATCAGTGTGAGATAGTTAGCAGAGTGCAATAGGCCCTGGTGAAAAAAGTGCATTGTAATTGTTTCATGATTCCCTTGTTGAATATACAATAGAAGATAGCAGGGTTTTGAGTAGCAAGCTTTCCGCAGGAAAATATCTATGTCGTGGATTGGTTTGCTTCTTTCTCTTACTTGGTGTGATTGTGCAATCGTGTTTATTTTCTGCAATTAATTTGTAGAAGGATTCAGTTTTTTGCTTTAGAATATCACATGATCGAATTTAATCCATTGGTATATATATTGTTTTTATAATTTCTACAATATCAATATTCTTACTTTATTGGGTCTAAGAATCCTTGGAAACCATGACCACGAGGTATGTCTCAAGATTTTTATTTTAGTCCATGAAATAATGTATATAATACCTAGTAATTTCAATGGCAGTATCCTACTCCTCCTCCAACTCAATTTCCTTCACCATGGAACCAATGGTCTCCTTCTCCACCTTTTTTTTATCCTCCATCTCAACCGTACTCGTGGCCTCAGAATTGGAAGGGAAACTGTTTAGGCCCAACCCCTCTTGTACTACCAATGTAGCAAAAATTGCAACTTCGACCTCTTGCATCATTTTCTACCACTCCTCCCATACATCCCCAATTACCTGTACTGTCTAACCCTAACCAAAATAATAAGGAAACCCAGAAGATAGAAGCTCCCACATATTTCCAAACTTACTACATCACCCCTGTAGAATGCAATGAGATCCACCTTCGATCAGGAAAATTAGTAAATTCAGAAAGCTCCCCTATCATTACTTAAGAGGAATGTCAATCACCTAGGGATGATCGTGTGGGTTTTGATGGAAAAACCTAGAGGGAAGCCCAAAGATCTAGTTACCATCCATGTGATGGGAAAATTTTCAGAACTAATGACTGGTCAACCTCTTTTGAATAAATATAATGGTCCAAGGAATCCCATAGTCACTATTTATATTGATGAGATTCCCATTCCAAACACATTAATTAATTTAGGGGCAACAATCAATGTAATGACTAAGGAAATATTTACCAATTTAGGACTGCATGGGCTGAGACAAATACCTACAATGTTAGGACTAGTAGATAGGTCACGTGTTAAACTTGAAGGAGTGGTATATGATGTATTACTCATAGTAGATTCCTGGAGATACCCAACATTATTTCTTATTTTTCAAACCAAATCAAATCTGTGGAGACATCCTCTGGTATTGGGAACACCTTGGTTGGCCACTACAGACGCATTCATAAGTTGTAGGTTAGGCTTCATGACAATTTCAGATGGACAAGCCACAAAGAACCTTAACCTCTACCCTTTTGCAAAACCAAGTAATGATTTGGAAGATCCCTTATGGGATGAATTTGAACCTGAATTAGATCATTCCCAACCACTCCTCACTCTTGTAAAACACCAGTGTTTTAAGAATGACGTAGAGGATGACCTTATCAATGGATTTATCAGTAATTCCCTTTTTTTTACTTCAATTGATGATTTAGGGGTAGAAGATACTATGGAAGAATTGAGTCTAGAACATATTAAAATGACCCCTAATCTCAAGAGAAGCTCAGTTGGAATAGAGCCAGGTAAAAATATAAATATTAATCCTAATATGACTCCCAAATAGAAGAAGATGTTGTTACAACTGTTATAAAGACATAAAAAGGAATTTTCATGGGATTACACATACATATAGGTCATT
Organism: Pinus albicaulis; assembly: GCA_034641835.2. Classification (NCBI taxonomy): domain Eukaryota; kingdom Viridiplantae; phylum Streptophyta; class Pinopsida; order Pinales; family Pinaceae; genus Pinus; species Pinus albicaulis. Next base: position 429,204,043 of record CM076573.1, on the reverse strand, counting down.
CACCCCATCCTGTGTACCCACCACATATGCTTGAAATAGGATTGCAATCTAGTTACGAAACCACAATGACGCATGAACCGAAAACTTAAAGAAGTAGTAAAGGAAGAATTGCAAAACATTTTAAATTCCAACTTCATTTATCCCATCTATGACAACCAATGGGTATCTCCACATTGTATTTTTCCTAAAAAGAATGGCAAGTGGAGGGTCTATGTAGATTACAAAGAACTTAACAAATCCTAGCAAAAGGACCATTTTCCTTTGCCATTTATTGATCAGGTCCTTGACACCTTATATGAAAAGAAATTATTTTTATTTCTAGATGGGTTTAGTGCTTATAATCAAATACATATTTCCCCAGAGGATGAGGATAAAACCGTATTAATTTTAGATAACCATGGTATGTTCTATGCTTAATACAGTTTTACTTCAACATTTCTTATAGGTCCAATTCAATTTAGCAATCACATAAACATGAAAGTAAAATTTTGATAGAACATAATAATAGATCAACATAAGGCAAGCAAAATAATGTGTCATAATTATTCTTGTCTAGAAAATGGATAGATAAATGTTTATTACAAAAATCAACATGATGTTCCAGCTTATTGACATCATACCATCCTTTCATGAATTCCTCCAAGTTGGAATTCTTGGTGAAACACTGGCTCCCTTTTAATGGGTGAATCTTTTGGTGAAGATTCCAATAGATGATCTTAAGTATCCTCATCCAACAAATGTTTCCTCTTAATTGGTGTATGATGAGCTTTGTACTAGATAAATTTCCTTTTCTTTTTTCCCATAAATGCTTTTAATGATGTTACCAAGAGCTATATCCTTCATAGGTAACTGTGATAGACTTATTTCAGCTGTCATTCATGCTTCCCTATGATGATGTCACGAGCTCTTGCTTCTATGATTCCATTTATTAAAATGATGCATCCTATCATGCTTCTAATGATTCCTAACATGATAGTTATGCTCTATAATCAGAAAACTGAAACTTGAGAAGAACTTGGTATAAATCTTTTAATTCCTCCTTTTTGCGTTTCTTCTTTTTAGTTTCTTCCTATTCTTTAGTGATATGGGCTTCTTCCCTAATTTTTTTGTGCTGTCCTTGAGCTTAGGACAATCTCTCTTGTTGCGCATGTATCCTTGACATTCATAGAATTGGATCTGAGAAATATTGATCTTCTTCTTTTTCTGAGGACCAAACTTGCCAAATATTCCTTTTCTTCTTGACATGCCTGATCATTTGATCCTGTATCACTTTTTACCTTCGACTTGTTATCCTCCTCTTGCATAGTGACCACAAGTTATTGAATGGGATAACTTTCTCCTCTTCATAGGCCTTGTATCCCTTCATCCTTTGATGCTTTCAATTTGCATAGATCATATCTTAGTGATATGATTTTTCTTGTCATGCTTTCAGAGAATAATTCTGCTAGCCTATCATATATCCTTGAGATTGTCACCTTAGCTCTGATACCATGGTGATAAATCTATGACACAACAATTAGGTGATTTCTCTTTCAATGATAACTGCTTGTGAATGTTTTTTACTTCTTTATCTTTAATTAGATTATAATATTGTTCTTCTTCATCAAACAACTACCAATGAAAAAACAATAAAGAGACTAGAGACACAAAATGTAGGCGATCACCCAGGGCCAAAACCTCTCCAACTTGAGAGGAAAACCCAAACGAATTCTTCTTTTTATAGAGACTTCAATTGACGAATACCAAGACCAAAACCCTTGACACAACAACCTCTCCAAGACCAAGTCACAAGATCCTTCTTCGCTGCTTCTCCTTCTTGCATAAGTCAACACAAGTCAAACTACCTTCATGCACTACTAATCTTGGCTACTCTGAAGTTTTATCCTTCCTCCACAGAGCTTCTTGAAATCACTGCAAAGACACATGTGGGCTGAATTATGGTCCTTCTTGGTGTGCTTCTCCTTCGCTTACCTTGAAGGCTATTCCTTGTTATCTCAACTAGCAATGATGATGGTGAGGAGACCCTTTACTTGACTTTTAACAGGGAAAATGTAACCCTACTGCAAAAACCCTAGTTTATGCCACACATGTGAAGATATTAACCCAAAAACAAGGCCAAATGAGTTTGATCTTTCTCTCCTCGTTGGTTATGAGGTTGCTTTTCTTGAGAACTTCACACTTCTTTTTTTCATCTTTTCCTTGACAAATTTTTTTGTCTTCAATTGGAGGTCGAGCTACCCTATATTTGACTTGACTGAGACCTAGGTCGACATGTCCTTTTGGTGAAGGCTTCTTGCTCCATTTAAGGTCGACTTCAAGGATAGATTGTGACATGGTCCTAGAGGGTTAATGACTCAATCAAATTCTCTTTTACTATGTGTAACATGCCCAAATGAGTCTTTCAACTTTGATAATGACTAATTAAATTCTCTTTTACTGTGTAACATGCCCAAATGAGTCTTTCAACCTTGATATTGACTCTATAGACTTTATGACATGATGACTGAACCTAAGGGCTCAAAATGGGAGACTTTACTATTAAAATCAAATTCCTTATCATGAAACCCATGATTCAAGCATTTCAAAAAATAATTTTATTTTATTCTTTACATTAATTTCAAAAAATCACAATTACACATGTCATTATGAACACCGAACCTAGTTGCACATTTCAACACCTATAACTTATCCGTCGAAAGGGAACCTCACTTATCTATCGTATAACTTATACACCAAAAAGGAACATCACTTATCCATCGAGTAACTTATCTGATGGCTAACAAGGAACTTCACTTCTTGCTTTGGAGCATCTATAAAGCTCCATTCCAACATGCAATTCAATCATAGTTTTCTCTGAGCCTTTGAAGGAACAACATAAATCTATCTGTAAACTCTATTGCTCTTTGTCTCTAGTTTGTAGCACCTTTTCGTTCAAGGTATGAATTCTCTTCTTTAATCAGTTTGTTTTTTTATGTCAAATGTTGAGCTTTTAGATGGTTGTAAAAGGGAAAAGGATATGTGTCTATTGTTTATTGTATACTGTTGTATGTTGCATTGAATATTTATTGCTTGCTAATTTGCATATTATTTTCATGGGACATCTAATCTTACAATCTAATCAGAATTCGAATTAATCATGATTTGAGGGTTTGATCTCACTTGCAAGAAAATTGGACTTTTCAAGCTTGAAAGAAATGGCTTCCCACATTGTTAAAAGCCCTCGCATGGACACTAAGAGAGAAATTTAACTCTTGAATCCTTCTAGGATGGAAAGTGCTTTGATCTTGAGGCCATGGCCAAGGTACTAGAGGCTTTTCTATGGAAGCAGATGGTAGCTATTGGAGTGAAATTGATTCCCAACAACGCCTTCTTATATTACGATCTGAATCTGGACACCATTTCTATGCTTGGAGTTGTTCCTCCCTGGTATGGCTTCGCTGGAGGGGATATTGGCCTTGACATTTATATTTCATGGCTTGGGGAAATGCCACAATCCCTGCAATGGAGATGACCAAGTGGTTTGACACTAACTTGTAAGTTCAATCTTGATGAACTCGACCTTTGTACTTGTGAACATGGGTCCCCACCAAGAGTCTGAACTGTGGTGCTTTTCAGTGAGGATTGCGAAGTCTAGTTGTTGGGCATAAGGCCATGATCTAACTAGATTGTGTTGTGTTTGTTATTTTCAATCACTATTATGTTCCATAGTGTTGGGCCTGAATATCAATTTGAGTATAAGGATGCTAAAGAGGTGCCATATCAATACTTCACTTATGCTTTTATGGATCATTTGTTTGTTTCAATATAGTTATTGTTGAATCCCATGCATGGTCAATGCGTTGTTTTCGAAAGTTTTAATGGGTATTTCAAATAGCTATGCCTCGTTGGATGGGCGACAAGTGGCCTATTTAATTCCCTTGGATCTGGGTGCTCGATGGTGGACAAGTAGCCTACCCAGGTCCCTCAAATTTGGGCACTCGATGGTGGACAAGTGGCTTGCCTAGGTCCTCAGATATGGACGCTGGGTTGGCAACAAGTGGCCTTCCCAGGTCCTCAGATCTGGATGTTGGGTGTGTGACAAGTGCTTGGTTCATGGCCCTTGGATCTGGACATTGGATGGGCGACAAGTGGCCTACCCAAGCTCCTTGGATTTTGGCCTTGAATAGTTGACAAGTGGCGAGGTCAGGGCCCTTGGATTTGGACTCTCGATGGGTGACATTTGGTAAGTTCAAGCCCCTCGGATTTGAGAACTAGACAGGCGACAAGTGGCAGGGTCACGTCCCTTCGATCATGTTGTTGGACATGTGACAAGTGGCATGACCAAGGTCCTCAAATTTGGGCGCTCAATGGATGACAAGTGTTGCGATTAGGGCTTCAAATCTGAACTCTCTTGGATGAAAAGTGGTGGGCCATGGAGTCTGAACTCTCTTGGATGACAAGTGGTGGGCTGTGGGCCGTTGGATCTGGGCCCTCTTGGATGAGAAGTGGTGAGTTGAGGTGCCTCAGATTTGGGCTCTAGATGGATGACAAGTGATGAGATCATGTCCCTTCGATCTGGGCTCTCAATAGAGGAAAAGTGGAAAGTTCAAGGCCCTCTAATTAGGCCACTCGATGAGTGACAAGTGGCAATCTTATGTCCCTCCAATCAGGCCACTAGATGAGTGACAAGTGGCCTAGCCAAGGCCCTCCGATCTTGGTGCTCAATGAATGGAAAATGGCTTGTTCAAGTCCCTCTAATATGGGCACACGATGGATGTGGCTTGTTCAAGTCCCTTTAATCGGGCCCTTGATGGATGAAAGTGGCCCTTCGATTGGGGCACTTGATGGGTGACAAGTGGCTTTCCCCTTTGATATGGGTGCTCGATGGATGATAAGTGGATTCCCCTTTGATATGGGCAATCGATGGATGACAAGTGGCTTGCCTAGGTCCCTTCAATCTGGGCCCTTGATGGATGAAAGTGGCTTGCCCAGGGCCCTCTGATCTATGTGCTTGATGGATGACAAGTGGCTTTCCCATGTCCCTTCGATCGGGGCACTCGATGGGTGACAAGTGGCTTTCCTAGTTCCATTGGATCTGGGTGCTCAATGGATGCCAAGTGGCCTGTCCACATCCGTTGGATTTGGTGCTCAATGGGTGATAAGTGGTGGGATTAGGGCCCTCGTGTCTAGTCTCTTAATGGATGACAAGTGGTAGGCTTAGGACCCTCAGATGGGTCATAAGTGGCTTACTGAGCGCCTTTTGATCTGCATGTTCGATGGGAAACAAGTGGCCTATTTGGCACTGTTGGGCGCATGATGGTGGACAAGTGCACTACCTAGGTCCCTTGGATTTGGGTGCTCGATGGTGAACAAGTGGCCTGCCTAGGTCCCTTAGATCGTATCTAGGCACTTGATGACATGTGGTAGGCTTAGGGTCCTTGGATGGGTCATAAGTGGCCTGCTTAGCGCCTTCTAATTTGCGTGTTTGATGGGAAACAAGTGGCCTATTTGGCACCCTTGGATTTGGGCGCTTGATGGTGGACAAGTGGCCTACCTAAGTCCCTTAGATCTAGGCGTTGAGTGAGTGATAAGTGGCTAGCTAGGGCCCTCGAATTTGGACATTGAATGGGTGATAGGTGGCTTGCCTAGGCCCATTTGATTTTGGCCCTTGGATCTTGGCGGGCCTATATGGGCAACAAGTGGTGGGTTCAGGGCCCTCTAATCTACGAACTACGAACTGGATGGACAACAAGTGGTGGGGTCACACCCCTTCGATCATGTTGTTGGTTGGATGTGTGACAAGTGGTCTGTCCAAGGTTTGCTCTGGCACATGATGAAAAATGGCGTGCTCATGGCCCTCAAATTTGGGCTTTCTTGGATGACAAGTGGTGGATGAGGGACCAAGGATTTGGGCTCTCTTGGATGACAAGTGGTGGATGAGGGACCAAGGATTTGGGCTCTCTTGGATGACAAGTGGTGGATGAGGGACCAAGGATTTGGGCTCTAGATGGATGAAAAGTGGTGGGTTGAGGGCCCTCTGATCTAGGGCTCTCAATGGAGGACAAGTGGCAGGCTTAGGTCCCTCCAATCAAGCCACTAGATGTGTGACGAGTGGTTACCCAAGCCCCTCTGATCTTGGCGCTCAATGGTTGACAAGTGGCCTGCCAAGGTCCCTTTGATCTGGGTGCTCGATGGATGACAAGTGGCCTACCAAGGTCCCTCCACTCTGGGCACTCGATGGATGACAAGTGGCCTACCAAGGTCCCTCCACTCTGGGCACTCGATGGATGACAAGTGGCCTACCAAGGTCCGTATGGTTTGGGCGCTCTATGGATGATAAGTGGCTTGCCAAGGTCCCTTTGGTCCCTTTGGTCTATGTGCTCGATCGATGACAAGTGGCATGTGCACCCTCTGATCTAGGCATTCGATGGATGACAAGTGGCCTATCTAGGTCCCTTAGATTTGGGCTCTCGTTGGATGACAAGTGGCGCAAATCCAATGGTCAAGATCTAGTGGCACAAACCTAGCTTGACGATTTGGGCTTTCATTAGCTGACAAGTGGCTGACAAGTGGCATAGATCCAATGGGTATATATCCAATGGCCAAGGCCTTGCGAAGTGGGATTTCATTCGCTGACAAGTGTCGTAGATCCAATGTGCGACCATAGATCCAATGGCCAGGGCCTTGTGAAGTGGCACATGTCTAGTGGCCAAGCCACTGCCAAGGGGTGCAGATCTAATGCCAAGTGGCGCAGATCAAATGGCAGATATCTTGTGGCCAGAAGTGGCGCAGATTAAATGGTTGAGATCTTGTGCCCTAGCTGACCTGGCACTGCCAAGTGGCGCAGATCAAATGACCGAGATCTTGTGGCCAGAGCACTGCCAAGTGGCGCAGATCAAATGGTTGAGATCTTGTGGCCTAGGTGAATTCAATCTTTAGGGACATGTTTATTGTGCTAAATTCCAACTAGATTCTAATTAGGCTTAGTTCAATCATTCACCTTCACAAAACTATCCCTTTTACTCCAATGGATGGACCTGTTGCACTGGGTCTCGGCTTGACGATGAATAAGTAAACGACCATCAATAACAGGGCCAACTCCAATGGATGGGCCTGTTGCAGTGGATCTCGACCCGACATGGAAGATGTGGTATACTTATTTGAAAACCAAGAAGATATGGCTTTGAAAACCACTTCTTTAGGATTCAAAGTGGGTTGGGAAGGGAATCCACTTGACACATATATAGAATGCTTCCATATGTGGTATACTTATTTGAAAACCACTTGCCTTAGTTTTTTGGTTACATTCTCAATTAAATTTTGATGTTCCAAACAACTAGACTTTGATGATGTATATATTTATTTATCAGATGATATGTATTTATTTCGTGGGATTTTTATATGATGGGACTCATTTTTTGTTTGCTTTGTGAATGGGTGACTATTTTTCATATCAAAACAATTGCATGCACAAAAAGGGTATATAAAAAATATGTATTTATTTTGTGGGATTTTTATATGATGGGACTCAATTTTTGTTTGTTTTGTGAATGGGTGACTATTTTTCATATCAAAACAATTGCATGCACAAAAAGGGTATATATAAAAAAAATGTAATTTTCACCTCAATGAAAATTATGATTTTTCAAAAAAAAATAAAAAATATAAACTTTATTTTTCTTTTGAATAAATGAAATGTCCATTGTTATAACTCTACTTGATTTAAGTCCAATAATATAATGTACAATGTTCAAGTCCAATAATATAATGTAAATATTGATTTTTTCAAAAAAATATATAAACTTTACATTTGATTGAAATGTACAATGTTATACTTGATAGCTCATTTTAAACAACATTCTAATCCATTGTAAGTTGCAATATTACTATGAACTGTGCAACTCAAACTAATTGTAAAAATCTAATATAAGAGCTAATGTTCACATCACATAAGAGGTTCTTCATTATATGCCAACATTACAACAAATTAAAACATTGCAATTGAATGCTTAATTTTACAATACAAGTATGAAATAATTCTAAGTAACAAAACAAGATAAAATAACTAATTTTATGTCTCAATTACAATATTATTGTTAGATTTTAGGATGAAGTAATTACTAATTTAGAAAAATAAAAATAAAAAATGGGAATATAATAATTGATATTTTTATGTTGCATTTATAATTATTATATTTTTCACAATAAATTTTTTGACATTGGTCATTGATTATAATATTTTTCACAATAATTTTTTTGACATTGATCATTATCATTGCCAAGATAACGCAGTTTTTCATAAGCTTGAAGGTAGAAGGTAGAAGTGATGTTACCGAAACCTTAAAAACCAACAATATCTCTATTAAAAGTTCTTTCAACTATTAAAAGTTCAAAAATGTTGTCACTTACATAAAAATGTTTTTGGAACAGTTTTTCCAACTTAGATAAGAAAGTTAAGTTTTTTCTACTGCTTAACCTAACCTAATGTTGTCATTTACAGTGTTTCAACTTGGATAAAAAAGTTAAGTTTTTTCTACTGCATAACCTAACCTAATGTTGTCACTTACAGTTCAAAAATGTTGTCACTTACATAAAAATGTTTTTGGAACAGTGTTTCCAACTTGAATAAGAAAGTTAAGTTTTTTCTACTGCTTAACCTAACCTAATGTTGTCATTTACAATGTTTCAACTTGGATAAGAAAAGTTAAGTTTTTCTACTGCTTAAACTAACCTAATGTTTTCACTTACAGTGTTTCAACTTGGATAAGAAAGTTAGGTTTTTTCTACTGCTTAACCTAACCTAAGTCCGACAATAATATGATATAATTATAATGATATGATATTCACAAAACTATCCCTTTTACTCCAATGGCTGGGCCTGTTGCAGTGGGTCTCGGCCCGACTATGAATAAGAAAACATTTTTTTTATCAGTTTCCCACCTATACACTCTGTACCTAAAACAAATCCATGAGTATTTTCCTTTAATGATGGGCCTGTTGCAGTGGTTCTCGGCCCGACGATGAATAAGAAAACATATCCATGAGTAATTTCCTTTAATGATGGGCCTGTTGCAGTGGGTCTCGGCCCGACGATGAATAAGAAAACAAATCCATGAGTATTTTCCTTTAATGATGGGCCTGTTGCAGTGGTCTCGGCCCGACGATGAATAAGAAAACATTTTTTTATCCACTTTCCCACATGTACACTCTGTACCTGAAACAAATCCATGGGTATTTGCCTTTAATTTTTTTGGGATTTATATACACTCTGTACCTGAAAAAAATCCATGAGTATTGTCCTTTAATTTTTTTGGGATTTACATACACTCTGTACCTGAAACAAATCCATGAGTATTTTCCTTTAATTTTTTTGGGATTTACATACACTCTGTACCTGAAACAAATCCATGAGTATTTTCCTTTAATTTTTTTGGGATTTACATACACTCTGTACCTGAAACAAATCCATGAGTATTTTCCTTCAAATTTTTTGGGATTTTTACAGTCACCTGGGTGACTGTTATTGATGATACCTACACCAGAAGAGCGGGTAGCCCTCAAAAGATAGCCCAGATTTTTCAGATTGATCCATGGAATTCTGTTATGAGTTTCCTGTCTGTAACAGGGCCAAGTAGCTGGAGGAACCAGCGCACCAGGATGACTTGAATCTGCCGAATCATCGCCCGCCCGCCATGGGCCCGTAGGAAGCCCACTGTAAGTTGAGCGAAAATTCTCTGCAAAACGCAGAGAGCGGCTGGAGGAACCAGCCCACCAGGATGACTTGAATCTGCCGAATCATCGCCAGCCATGGGCCCGTAGGGAAGCCCACTGTAAGTTGAACGAAAGTTCTCTGCAAAACGCAGAGAGCGGCCGGAGGTTCGGCAGATCTCGACTTGAGGTTAGGCTATTCTGCCGCTGGAAGTACTCGACAGCCTCAGCGGCTCGCCAATGAGCCCGACGGTCCGCCTTGAAACATCAAGTAACCAAGGAACCTGCGGGCTGCGATGAATACATCCACCCAGGATTGAAGGAACCAAGTGGAGCAGATCCAATGGCCAGGGACACTGCCAAGTGTTGCAGATCAATGGCCCAGTTCTCGTAGCCAAGCATTGCCAAGTGGCAGAGATCCATTGGCTAAGTCTGGCTAATAAGGGTATGCCAAGTGGCGCAGGTCCAGTCGCCCAGATCTGGCTAACGAGCACCTGCTAGGTGGCACAGGGTCCTCGGTTCTGCCCGGTCGATGATAAGTAGCAGGTTCGCTGTAATATCAACTTATGCTTGTGACACATCTGCGGATAAATTATCAGAGAACTTCTCGGTGCATAACTTATCTGTGGGTCACTTATACGCTGCTAGGTTATCGGCTGATAGCTTATACATTGATAACTTATCTTATCATCTGATCAGTTATCATAAGATAACTTATCAGATGATAGCTTATAATCTGATAAGCTATCAAGTGATAACTTATAGGTTGATAACCTATCAGATTATAAGCTATCAGCCGATAAGTTATCAGTTGATAGCTTATCAGATTATAAGTTATCAGTCGATAAGTTATCATCTCATAAGTTATCAATGATATCTTATCATCAATTGATAAGTTATCAATTGATAAGCTATCATCTGATAAGTTATCAGATAGCTTATCTTCTGATTTATCAGTCGATAAGTTATCATCTCATAAGTTATCAATGATATCTTATCATCAATTGATAAGTTATCAATTGATAAGCTATCATCTGATAAGTTATCAGATAGCTTATCTTCTGATAAGCTATCTGATAAGTTCTCATTGATAGCTTATCAAAAGATAAGTTATCAGATAGCTTATCATCTAATAAGTTATCAATTGATAACTTATCTTGTGATAAGCTATAATTGATAAGTTATCGGCTGATAACTCATCTGATAAGCCATGATATGATAAGTTATCATGTGATAACTTATATGCTGATATGTTATCAGCCGATAACTTATAAGAAGATAAGTTATCAGCTGATAACTACTCGGCTGATAACTTCTGTGCCTGTAAGTTATCCGTTGAGAACTTATCTGCAAGGTAATTTATCGGTTGAGAGTTACCGCCCAATTTTCTGTTTCCGATCTGTGTTTTTCTGTTTCTGTTTTCCGCTGTTTTTCGCCGCATTGCCCTCTGTTAATTCGGATCTCCATTAATTATTGTCGTTGTCGTTGTGCATTTCCAGCTCAGGCGTTCTTGCATAAATGCAGCTTGTACAGTGAAGTATGCCTGCAATGCGTTATATCTCACAGATGATGAATACACACCGCACCATGTGACAAAAGAAATTGCAGCTCTGGCAAAAACAGGGGATTTAACCGAAAGGCCATTGTCTTTTGCTGTGAAATTAATCAACGATGCCAAGAATTTCGAAATCTGAAATCGAGATGATGAAGGTGAAAGGGTGCCTTCCACCTCCTGTGGGTAAGCTCTTTTATCGTCTCAGATATCACTAAAGTCAGGGTATGGAGGCGTTGCAGTGGGTGCGCTGTACGCACCATAAGTAGCGGAATCGAAAGAATCCTGGTTCCCATTTGTTTACCTGCTGCCATCCAATCATTCCAAGAAGAGCTCAGCTTCTCCCTTTACTGAAATTATACAGTTCATTAAAAAAGATGCGGCAATGGAATTACAATGGAAACAAATTTGAATTTGTTTTTTAAGCTCTTCAAATGTTGTTAATATTTTAAACTCCTGTTCAAGGCAAAAGGTGAATGGCTAGAGGTTTAATGGCTAAAGTTGAGAGATGAGAAGCTTCTGGCTAATGATTTTAAGCTCCTCAAATGTTGTTAATATTTTAAACTCCTGTTCAAGGCAAAAGGTGAATGGCTAGAAGTTTAATGGCTAAAGTTGAAAGATGAGAAGCTTCTGGCTAATGGTTTCTGTTTTCTGTTTGAAGGCTAATGGTTTCTGCTTTCTGTTACCAGCTCCTAATTGCGGTATTTAAATGAAACCAGTCACCCATTAATTATTGAGTTACCCGCCTCACGAACAGCACCTAAGGTGTTGTCTTAATTGCGGTATTTAATTATTGAGTTACCCGGACTCATGAACAGCACCTAAGGTGTTGTCTTAGATGGATATGTAATCACTTTTTTTCACCCATTATTATCAATATTACAAATAACATTTATTTTATGTTCTTTATTTTTATTATTAGAATTATAACATTTATTTTATGTTCTCTGTTTTTATTATTATAATTAAGATAAAGTTTAGAGAAAAAATAAGATTACTTATAGTGAAGTTATAATGTATAGGTTTTCGTTTTATTTTATGACAAGTTAGTTATAATGTATGGTTTTAATTTTCGTTTTATGTCAAGTTATAAGGATAACGTATTTATGGAAAATTTGAAATTGTTTCCTAGAGTCAATTATATAAATGAAATGAAGTAAGAAAATTAATATTTTAAGCTACTCAAATGTTGTCTTGGATGAACATGCTATAAATGAAATGAAGCAGGAAAATTAATATTTTAAGCTCCTCAAATGTTGTCTTGAATGAACATGCTAATAATCACATTTTTCAGCTAATTAATCAATATTACAAATAGCATTCATTTTATGAAAATTAAAACCATACATTATTAGCTATTTGTAATAAGTTTAGAGAAAAAAATGAGATTGCTCATAGTGAAGTTATATGTGATCACATTTTTCAACCAATTATTATCAATATTACAAATAACAATCATTTTAAGTTTTTGTTTTTATTATTATAATTAAGATAAAGTTTAGGGAGAAAAAATGAGATTACTCATGAAGTTATAATGTATGGGTTTTAGTTCTATTTTATGAAAAGTTAGTTATAATGTATGGTTTTAGTTTTCATTTTATGTCAAGTTGCAAGAGTAACATGTTTATGGAAAATTTGAATTTGCTTCTTAGAGTCAATTATATAAATGAAATGAAGCAGGAAAATTAATATTTTAAGCTCCTCAAATGTTGTCTTGGATGAACATGCTATAAATGAAATGAAGCAGGAAAATTAATATTTTAAGCTCCTCAAATGTTGTCTTGGATGAACATGCTAATAATCATATTTTTCAGCGAATTAATCAATATTACAAATAGCATTCATTTTATGCTCTTTGTTTTATTGTTATAACCTAAGATAAAGTTTAAAGAGACAATGAGATTACTCATAGTGAAGTTATAATATATGGGTTTTAGTTTTCATTTTATAACAAGCTTATGACAAATTTGAATTTGTTTTCAATAATCAAATAAAAATGAAAAATGAAATGAGTAGAAAAAATAATATTTTAAGCTCCTCATAGTAAAGTGATAATGTATGGGTTTTAGTTTTCATTTTATCACAAGTTGCAAGGGCAACATGTTTATGACAAATTTGAATTTGTTTCCTAAAGTCAATTATAAAAATGAAATGAAGCAGGAAAATTAATATTTTAAGCTCGTCAAATATTGTTTTGGATGGACATGATATTCACATGGATCACATTTTTCAACCAATTAATGAATATTACAAATAACATTCATTTTATGCTCTTTGTTTTTATTATTATAATTAAATAAAAACAAAATTTAGAGAAACAATGAGGTGATTATTGATTTATCACATACGGTCGCAACCTTGAAGGGCAATCTTGGAAATGTTGTGGATCCACCATATAACCATATTTCAATGCATGTTATTAATTGCAACATAAGATTACAATAGTGACCCAACAAACAAATTGATAGCTTGTGGTTGCTAAACACAATCATTTAAACTTAAGATTAAATGATTAAACTGATTTAAAATAAAAAAATGACAATGGATTGGGGATGAGCCAAGAGAGAAATGGAATTCATGCACATTGAAAATTTGCAATCAACAATTCATTGTTTCAATATTTTGATAAATAAAAAACAATAAAACCATATAATACTCAAAACATCATATTTTTTGCATTTATCTATTCACAACATCATAAGTTTGATATATTTAGTAATGTCAATTTAATGCAATATTTATCAAACATTTTTCAATTAGCAATAAATTTTAGTTTTTCAATTTATAATAAAATTTTGAAAAATTTTGAAATTTTGAAATCCATTTTTAAATTGAATAAGTCGAAACATTAACTTAAAATGGAGGATGAGTATGATAAAATTTTGAAATGCATTTATAAATTGAATATGTTGATTACACAACATTAATATGCATGCATACTATTAAAACAGTAACTTAAAATGGAAGATGTGGTATACTTATTTGAAAACCAAGAAGATGTGGCTTTGAAAACCACTTCTTTAGGATTCAAAGTGGGTTGGGAAGGGAGTCCACTTGCAAGCACATATATTCCATAGGCCTTAGTTTTTTGGTTACATTCTCAATTAAATTTTGATGTTCCAAACAACTAGACTTTGATGATGGATATATTTATCAAAAGATATGTGGGCTTTTTATATGATGAGACTCAATTTTTTTTTGTTTTGTGAATGGGTGACTATTTTGCATATCAAAACAATTGTATGCACAAAATGCATATATTAAAAAAAAATGTAATTTTCACCTTAATGAAAATTATGATTTTTCCAAAAAAAAAAATATAAACTTGATTTTTCTTTTGAATAAAAAAAAAAGTAATTTTCACCTCAATGAAAATTATGATTTTTCCAAAAAAAATATAAACTTGATTTTTCTTTTGAATAAATGAAATGTCCATTGTTATAACTTTGCTTGATTTAACTCCAATAAAATAATGTACAATGTTCAAGTCCAATAATATAATGTACAATGTTAGAATATTGATTTTCCCCAACAAAAAAAATATAAACTTTATTTTTAATGAAATGTAATGTACAATGTTAGACTTGATAGCTCGTTTTAAACAACATTCTAATCCATTGCAAGTTACAATATTATATGAATTGTGCAACCCAAACCAAGTGTAAAAATATAATATAAAATTGCTTCAATTTAGGGGCTAATGTTCACATCGTATTTTAATTCACATAAGAGGTTCTTCATTATATACCAAACATTGCAACAAATTAAAACATTGCAATTGAATGCTTAATTTTACAACAAGTATGGAGTAACTAATATTGTGTCTCAATTACAATATTATTGTTAGATTTTAGGATGAAGCAATTACTAATTTAAAAAAATAAAAAATGGGAATATAATAATTGATATTTTTGTGTTTCTTACATATATAATATATGCATTATCCGCTAAAGCGTAATTACTTATATAATGAATGAATGCATAATGACATGCAGCAGGTTTACGTGACATACTCGATCTAGGTATGGGGCTAGTCATTTCGGAGCAGATAAACGACATACCCGATCTAGGTATGGGGCTAGTCATTTCAGAGCGGATAAACACCAAGTACGTTAAGTGACTCGACCAAAGGGCCGCCAATATAATTATTATATATTTTCACAATAATTTTTTTGACATTGGTCATTGCAAAAAAAAAAAAAAAAACATAGTTTTTCATAAGTTTGAAGGTAGAAGTGATGTAACCGAAACCTTAAAACCTTATTGGTGCCAACAATATCTCTATTAAAAGTTCAAAAATGTTGTCTTCCAACTTGGATAAGAAAGTTTAGTTTTTTCTACTACTAAAAATAACCTAAGTTCGACAATAATATGACATAATTATAAGGATATGTTTTTTTTTTTTGTCCAAATATTTTAAATCCAGAGAATTACAAATTACAAATTAATTTCAACTAATTTATATCTTCTTACAAGTACCTAGGAATTGATATTCATCACAAGCTCAACTGGAACTATAGCATTCAGAAAAGGATAAATGTGGGGTGGAAAGCTTATTTTGGTCTTGAAAATAATTGTAAAATGGCAAACCTCGTAATGTGGGATAGAAAGAAGTTCCTCTTTGAAACTTTAGTCACTCCTGTTATCTTATATGGATGTGAGGTTTGGGGTTGCAGCATCTCTAGAGAATCCTAGAGAAAGATTGAGCAAATCCAGAAGCATTTTATAACTTATGACCTTAAAATTAAAAGCAATACACCCTATCCTATTCTCCTTATAGAAGTGGATCTTTCTCCTATCGAGAGCCTAGCTATGACTAGGCTTCTGTTGTACAAGCGCAAGTTCAATAGCATAGGAGACCATAGACTTCCTAAGATAGCTTTAAATTCCAGCTAAAACCACCTAAGGCTTAAACGAGGTTGGTATAAAGACACCAGGGCCTGGTTAAACCATTGGGAGATTGGCGAGAATGTTGCAGTGCAAAACATTAATAACATTAAAAAAAATGTTACTTCTAAGTTCAAAGAAAAAATGTGGTGTCAGAAAGATCTAGCAGCTAAAAGAAAATTAAGTTATTATAAGGAGGTCATCAACCCCACCCTAGAAGATCAAAAGTATCTCTTTTTTTTAACTATAACGAGCTTTCATGAGCTCCATAGTGAAACAGGTCGTTGGACAGTTCCTAAAACACCATGGATGGAAAGGATCTGCCATATCTGTGAGAATATGAACATCGAGGATGCGAATCACTTCCTCTTACAGTGCCCCGAGTATAACCACATTAGAGCTCAATTTCATAATCTTTATTACAATACTGACCTTCCTAGCCTTTTAAGATTGTCAAAATTATAGTGAGCTCGGGAGGCTTCTCTCGAAGCTTTTTGAGCATAGGAATAAAATCTTAAATCAAACTAAATAACTCTTTTCCTTAGGTCCAATAGACCAAAGATTGGTCTGAATGGACGTTAACCATCATCATCATCATGATATTATTATATCTAATTATAAGGGTATGTTTTTTTTTGTCAAATATTTTATATTTATAGTTTTTTCAACTACTTAACCTAGCCTAAGTCCGACAATAATATGTTTTTGTTTTTATTTCAAACATTAATCTAACCTAAAAAGTTACAAATTACAAATTAATTTCAACTATAAGAAACCTTGTAATTTCGACTATAAGAAAGTTAAGTTTTTTCAACTAACAATAATATGATATTATTATATCTAATTATAAGAATATGCTTTAATATTTTATATTTATAATATTTTAAATCTCGAAAATTACAAATTACAAATTAATTTATAATTTGTAATTGCTTATATTTAAAATATTATAAATAAACACAAGTCAATCAACAAAAAGCCCATAAACACAAAACTTATAAACGCAAAGCCATTATAATAATATTAATCCTCATCATATTACTAGCAAAGATTTGAATTTGGACAAAATCCATAAACACAAAGCCCTCGGGCCATTTTATAATTCTCATCATTTTACTACCAAGCAAAAATTTGAATTCGAATGAAAAAATTACAACCTTCAATTAACCCAATTATCATATAAAAATTATTAAACTTTCAAACTTCTTTGTTTAAGATAACTATTAAACATATTATTAAAATTCAAAAATGACATTTTCTTTACTTAAAAAAAAAAAAAATTAAAGTGCTATTTGAATTTTTAAAGTGTTATTTTGAACTCCAAAGTTTTAAATATTTGTATAATGTTATTTTGAACTTTAAAATTTTAAAACTTAAATATTTATATAAATTCATTTTATTTATATTAATTTTGAACTTAGAGTTAGTTTTAAAGTTTTATTTTGAACTCAAAGTCTTAAATATGTGGATAAAGTCATTTTATTTATATTAACTTTAAACTTATAGTTAGTTTTAAAGTATTATTTTGAACTCAAAGTTTTAAATATTTATATAAGTTATTTTATATATATACTTTATTTATTTATTTTGTATAATGTTATTTTGAACTTTCAAGTTTAAATAGTTGTATAAAGTTATTTTATTTATATTAAAATTAAAATATATATAATTTGAAATACTTGTATAAAGTCATTTTATTTATATTAAAATTAAAATGTTATTTTGAACTTCATTCTATAAATTGAACTCTTTTTTTTGGAAAAGGTGTTTTTTATAAATTGAAACTTCATTTTTTTTGGAAAGGTGTTTTAGATTTATAAATTTTATATAATATAATGTTTTGGAATACTTCAAATGTTATTGAATATTTTAAATTTTATTTAATATAATGTTTTAGATTTATAAATTTTATCTTTTTTTAAATAAAAATTTCATTCTATATATTGAATTTCTTTTGGAAAATAGATAAGAAAAATGATTGAATTTCTAAACCAATTCATTCTATTAATTGAATTTTTGGAAAAGGGGTAAGAAAAATGATTAAATTTCCAAACCAATTTTGATAGGTTGTGAAAGTTGTCTTTTAATGAGTCAAACAATTTGTAAAAACTATTCATTGCACAATGGAAAAATGTGTTAGTGAAGAAAGTGAACATTGTTAATTTTATCATTTTATTATGTATTGTTCTATCTATAATGTAGAAAAAGTTTGCAATCCATTTTATTATTTGTTTCTCTATCCATGATGTAGAACAAGTTTGCAGTCCCTTGATTTTATTATTATGTATTGCTCTATCCATAATGTAGAAAAAGTTTGCAATCCATTTTATTATGTGTTGCTCTATCCATGATGTAGAACAAGTTTGCAATCCCTTGATTTTATCATTTTATTATGTATTGCTCTATCCATAATGTAGAAAAAGTTTGCAATCCATTTAATTATGTGTTTCTCTATCCATGATGTAGAACAAGTTTGCAATCCCTTCCTTTCTCTATCCATGATGTAGAGCAAGTTTGCAATCCCTCCCTTGCATTGAAACAATTGTTTCAAATCAAGTTTTCCAATTTCTATAAGCATCTATCTTGTCTATCTTTACAAAAAATTTGCTCGATAAAAATTACTTGTAATAATAACTACTTATAATAATAACATAACTCAACTCTTAGTATTCTAAAAAAAAATTGCATGGATATTTTTTTTTCATGAAAAAGAAACACTAAAAAGAAGCCCCTCCTTCCGAGGGTTATGAATAAAATCCCATTGAATGAAAATCAATGTCAGTTAAATATGAGTTGAAAACATATGGTGTTCTGATATTCGGATGTGTTCCCAAATATACAGAAGCTTCATTTGAATGTTAATTAAATATGAGTTGAAAACATATGGTGTTTTGATATTCGGATGTGTTCCCAAATATGCAAAAGCTTTGATACAAAATTGGCAGAGGACCAGACACTACATGCATTTTGAACTGCCTTTGCCTGGCTACTGGATGGAATACCCAGAACAAGATGCTTAGAGCTAGCCTGACCTTGGCTTAACACTATCATGAACAAATAAGAAATAAGGAGATATGAGTGGTAAAGAGACATGGTGCCATATCTTTTTTTACTACGACTTATCCACCCTGCTAAATGTGGTGTTGCTTCCTAGAAAGAACATCCATTGAGGCTAAATAGGCTACAACTTTCACGTTCGGTCCAGGGAACACTTTTGTCATTCCCCTTTGGAGTTTAGAGAAATTAGACCGGAAAAATCCACGGAAAAACTTACAAAAAGCCACACTAAAAACAACTCCTATTCAAACAAAGGTTGTCATCTTTAATGCGAATTTTTGAACTTTCCAGTATTTTAGTATTTTTAGTATATCTAATTCGTTTAAAATTTATTGTAACCTCAACTTTGTGTATTGGTATGAGTGGTAAAGAGACGTGGTGCCATATCTTTTTTTACTACGAATTATCCACCCTGCTAAATGTGGTGTTGCTTCCCTGAAAAGAACATCCATTAAGGCTAAATAGGCTACGACTTTCATGTTCAGTCCAGGGAACACTTTTCTCATTCCCCTCTGGAGTTTAGACCGGAAAAATCCACGGAAAAACTTACAAAAAGCCACACAAAAAAACAACTCCTATTCAAACAAAGGTTGTCATCTTTAATGCGAATTTTTGAACTTTCCAGTATCTTTAGTATATTTAATTCAACTTTGTGTATTGGAAAACCGTGAATGATTAATTGCATCATGATGATTGATATTGAATATCCTTTTCAAGAGTTCAATTTCTCGTTTCTTAAATCCATTGGAGTTATGTATTTCGCAATAGCTTCATATATTGTTTATGTTTTTAGCCTTTTCTGTTTCTACTACTACTTAAAAGCATTTAAATTAGATAAATATGTGTGAAATATCAATTTATATCTTTTTTTGAATTTTTACTTAAAAACATGCATATTAGATGAATATTTGTGAAATATCAATTTGTATCTTTTCTTAAGTTTTATAAAAGTTTATATATATATATATGGTGTTTATATTATTATTTTTTTTTAAATGAGTTTATTAAAGAAATAAATACAAATATAAGCCCAAAAAATTAAGAAATTCATAAATTTATGAATAACTTTTTTAAATATAAAACTTTGTTATGTAAGTAAATAAATTCATTAAAAATATAAGTGAAGGGGATACAAAAAAAAAAATTGTTGGGATAACTAATCAAAAAAGATGAAATCAATCGATAAAATTGACCTACTAAAAATCTTAACCAACAATAACATAAGTTTATCCAATCAATTACCAATGAGATTTTGTTCATGTTTGGATTATAAACAAGCTTGGTGTGGTATTCCAAAGGCTTAGTTCAATTGGCTCAATTGGTCGGTTCCCATCATTAAAAGTCTCGCCGTAGAGGTCACGTACACCTCTGAGATTAGGCTCTGGTAGTTTGGCTGATGGGATATGATCCTCAAAGGATTCATCTACATTTTCCCTGAAAAAAAAATGTCGGGTGTGATACACAATTAGTATGTGATGAGGATTACATCAACTATGATTTGGTGTAACTTTAATTTTGAGGATTGAATAATGTTATATATTTGATTGTGTTAGCATCTAAAGTATTCATATTTTTAGGTTCCATTGTAGTGTTGTTATGTCCAATGAGGTTTGGTCTATTGTTACTTCATGGTCTTCATGACCTAACAACATTTAGCATTTTACCTATTATTCTAGACGTTTTAAAGAATAATTTGGTAGTGGTGTAATATTCTTGTCCAAGTTTTTAAACAACATATTGAACTAAAACAATTACGGCCACAAGATGAAATGACCACTTTCAAAATCAAATGACTAGCTTTTCCACATGCACATATTTAAAAGCATATCAAACTAAATGATAAAAAGACTTATTGTATAAAAAAATACCAAATAGAGTAAATCATATATTCAATTCAAATGCACTTTGATCTTCAACAAAGTGCAGTGCATTTTAACAAAATACTTTCTCATATCTAAAACTATATATGTGTGGGGGGGCGGATAGATATCCATACATTCATGAACTAGAAACAAGTTTCACTATATCAAGTATTGAAGAAGATCACAACTATGCTATGGTAGTCAAGCCAATGGAAATCTAAACTATCAACAACACGACACAAAAACAGTAAAAACAATTCTTGCACGTGTCTTCACAAAATATGGAAAACTAGGAATTTTATGGCCATAAGAAAAAAATGGGCACTTTCAAAATCAAATGACAACAAATGTATCACAAATTCCAAGGCATATTGACAAGCTATATTTAGACTAGTATATGCAATAGGTGTAGGATTTGTTGCAGTCTTATTTCCACGTAGAATAATAGAGCATGGTTTGTTGTACCCTTAATATCTTGATTATCCTTTAGCTAGAGTTTCATTATATTCTTGTTACCAATTTGTTGGAGTTTATAATTTCATCATGGCTTCGTGCTCTTAGTGTTCTTAGAGTTTTCTCTTGGGGTTTATCATTTCATCGTGGCTTCATCTTCTTAGTGTTCTTGTGGTTTCTCACATTTCAATGTTTGTTTTGAACACTAAGCACTAGCTTGGTAGTGAGCTAGTGGTTTAGTATTCTTGCATAAAGCATTGAAGAAACATACACAAAGGGAAAATGTGATTGAATGTGAATGAGGCTATTAAATTAAGAAACTGTTGAAAAATCTATGGAAGTGCATTATTAGGGTTTTATAGATGATTTCTCTTATATTTTGACATATGCTTGTGATTGTTATTACATTAGTTCATCATCATTATTATGTTTTATATATCATCAAGATAAATGCCAAACAAGAAGATCACAATGCAAACAATAGAGATCTCAAATTAACAGTTAATTAATTGTTATAACCATTTAATTAATTAATTGTTACATAAAAATATTTTTAGGGATTTGTAATGCAATTTAAGAAAGTTATTTTAAGTTTTGCTTATTGAGATAATTAATTTATATGGAATGCTAGGCATTGAATATCATTGCCCATATTTAGAACTTTTAGGAAGTGAATATATTTTTAATGTTATAACTCTCATGAAAGTTGATAAATCATATTGCTAAGTTGCAAGAGGTCACATTGCAAAATTTTCCAACATTTATGATCTCAATATCCAAAAGAGGAAATTATCTATCAATCTAAAGAGCAAGATATGTGAAAGTGTGATATTTAAAAGTAGAAATGCAGAAAATTAATAGATATTTTCTCCCATTTACTTATTGTTAATAGCTAAAATCAAGCCCCAAAATGAAATATCATTCATCAATGCTTTACTTCACCTTCATTACCTAAACCCAATGAATGTCTCCCTTTCAAAAAATCTTTAAATTATTATTATACTTAATAAAAAGGAGAAATATTTGTAGCAAAATGAGATCTCTTAATACTTTGACTAAGGCCTAGCAAGAAATATTGATCTTTAAAGTTTTTTTACTTAATAAAACTGGAAATCTTGTAATGTTATGAGATGTTCATACTTTGGCGAAGGTCTTGATATTTGCAATAAGTATAGTTAAAACAATATGTGATGCATCAATGTTGTTTTTAATATAAATGAGAGTTTACATATATTTTTGTTTTCTATTCCATGTTAATTAACTAATAGGGACTTCCATGATCTAAAAAAAAAAAAGGTTAATTACAATTAATAGATATTTCCATGATTAATTTTTTTAATTAAAAGTAATAGAAACTTCCATAATTTATAAAAAAAAGTATTACAATGCATCATATTAGTAAGAGCGATATATCACAATAATCAATGTATTCAAAATATTCTCTTCTTGTATTTTAATCATGTGAAGTATTATGTAAACTCCTCTTTTATATAATGAAAGATGTTTGTTTTTTCTGGTGAAAAGAAAATATTTTAATTGCTAACTCCTTAAATAAGGAATAAGGAGTTTTACAACAAAAATAGTATTTACAACCATAAGTCACTATAACATACTTGATATGTAATATAAAAGAATTCATTCAACATTCATGATAGTTGTAACAATGGCTAATAAATATGTAAACACCCTTATGACAATAGATTGAGCATGAGGTAACATGTTCATTTACTTGCAACTAACACGCACATTATATAATACTAGCATACCCCGAAATGGAAAAGGAAACACCAAAGAAAATACAAAGTATACAAAGTGTATTTATTATAAAAAATGTAGAAGACCATTTTTGGATAGTGAATAATAGGTGGTTGCTTGTAATAGACAACCAACAAAGTTAAACTGGATAGTGAATAATAGGTGGTTGCTTGTAATAGACAGCCAACAAAGTTAAACTCGATAGTGAATAATAGGTGGTTGCTTGTAATAGACAGCCAACAAAGTTAAACTAATAACAATTGATTGTTTGTAATAGATTATCAACAAGTGATTAGTTTGTAATATAACGTTGTGTGAAAGAGGATCTTAATCATCTCTTTAATGACATTTTAAAGATAGAGAATAGATAAATAGACAAATAAATATAGGCAATATATTTTTCTATAACAAAGTAAAATATTATAACCACTAAAATCCAAATTAAAAAAACATTAAGCATTAGGTTGTGTGAAAGAGGAACTTAATCATCTCTTTAATGACATTTTAAAGATAGAGAATAGATAAATAGACAAATAAATATAGGCAATATATTACATTAAGCATTAGGTTGTGTGGAAGAGGATCTTAATCATCTCTTTAATGACATTTTAAAGATAGAAAATAGATAAATAGACAAATAAATATAGGCAATATATTTTTCTATAACAAAGTAAAATGTTATAACCACTAAAATCCAAATTAAAAAAACATTAAGCATTAAAAAAAGGTTCATTATCTAACCCAAACACTACAAATTAAAAAAACATTAAGCATTAAAAAATGGTTCATTATCTAACCCAAACACCACAAATTAAAAAAACATTAAGCATTAAAAAATGGTTCATTATCTAACCCAAACACCACCATTTTAGTGGTTAACCTAGTAAATAAATACGTTATTTTCATATTCTTTGTTCACAAGGCTATCCATCTAACAAGGAAACCATGAAACAAGTTCAAAGTTCTTCTAAAATCATATTGCACAGTACAAGACGAGCTCTTTTAGCCTTACATGAGATAGGCGATGACAAAGTCCCGGGCCTTAATGGATTCCCTTGCTCCCTTGAAGTTTCTAAATTCAGAAAGGTTACATGTTTATCTTTATCTTGAATCCCTTTGCGACAAATGAACATACGATATCATTCCCTTCATTTATTTGAAAATATGATATGATTTCCTTCAACGATTTTCTTATTTGGTTACATACTACACATTTACAACCTTCCCCATTCCCATCTCCGTCGTAAGGAGAATAGAAACAACCAGTGCAGAATGAAATTTAAGATTAACTGTTTCCCTGTCCCACCAATAATGCATAATGTATAGTATATACATCCCATAGAGATATATGTAACTGCAGCATTTTTTTAACTTTCCCAACTAGTTGTTAGCAATTTGAATAAAATTGGAGCATTACAGTCGTAACTATGGCCGGCTAGTTTTTTTTCAAAAGGAAAAAGTCAACAGATTTTTGTATTATATAGCAGACTGTTTACACAGTAGTATTTACATTCTTTATATCATCGTTCTCTAGAAATACCAAAAATATACAAGATAGTCCATGAATCCCATGTAGCACCTATCATAGAGACATACAGACAGTAAATATCATATCTAGTTACATTCACATCATGCTAATTATGCCAAAATTGGAATAGAAATTGCCAAAATCATGCTAAATAGAAGTGCTCATGCACACTGGATATTCATTCTCTAGAAATACCAAAATAATACAAGATAGTCCATGAACCTCATGTAGCACCTATCATAAAGACATACCAAACAGTAAATATCATATCTAGTTATATTCGCATCATGTTAAATATTCCAGTGATGCGAATTATGCCAAAACTTGTATAGAAATTGCCAAAATGACCACATGCTAAATAGAAATGCTCATGCATACTGGATATTCCTGGTCCCAAGATAATAGTCATAATCTCGCCAGGGTGATATCTGTGGCCTACTTTTGATAAAGCAGTCCTATTCTGCTCCCGATAAATATGTGTAAATGTCAACCCTCCAAACAGTCCAACCAAGTTCCTAATCCTTTGCATTCAGTGGGAGAGCATAGCATAGGAGGATCAAAAGAAATCTTGCCCAAAGCCCATTCAATAAGCCTTTTGCATCCAATGGGAAAGCATAGGAAGATCAAAAGAAATCTTGCCCAAAGCCCTTTTGCATCCAATGGGAAAGCATAGGAGGATCAAAAGAAATCTTTCCTTTGCATTCAATGGGAGAGCATAGCATAGGAGGATAAAAAAAAATCTTGCCCAAAGCCCATTCAATAAGCCTTTTGCATCCAATGGGAAAGCATAGGAAGATCATAAGAAATCTTGCCCAAAGCCCTTTTGCATCCAATAAAAAGCATAGGAGGATCCAAAGAAATCTTGCCCAAAACCCATTCAATAAGCCTTTTGCATCCAATGAGAAAGCATAGGAGGATCAAAAGAAATCTTGCCCAAATCCCATTCAGTAAGCGCTTTAGTGTCCCCCACATACATCTATGGGAAAGCATAGGAGCCCATTCAATAAGCCTTTTGCATCCAATGAGAGCATAGGAGGATCAAAATAAATCTTGCCCAAAGCCCATTCAATAAACGCTTTAGAGTCCCAACAATATATCTATGGGAAAGCATAGGAGGATCAAAAGAAATTTTGCCCAAAGCCCATTCAATAAGCGCTTTAGAATCCCCAAATACATCCATTGATAAGCGCTTTGGAGTCCCCAAATACATCCAATCTTGCCCAAAGCCCATTCAATAAGCGCTTTAGAGTCCCCAAATACATCCATCACCTCAATGGTAAACCATTTGGTGCAGCATAAAACACCCCACAGGGCAATGATCTCCACCCTAGTGTTTGTGCCCACCCCACTGTTCCAGCAAAAATGAAAGTATTGACCAGGATTTAAAACGATGTAAGCATCACTGCCACATATATTTCTATTTGCAGCGCCGTCGAAAATCTCCACCAGGTATCTGTTCCATATGTCCACTAGTTTGATGCGTCTCTCTGATCCCTTGCTGACCATAGGACCGGTCTCACGGCTTAATGTCCATTGGACCGTTTTCAGAAACGCATTCATTCCACATAGTACAGAAAGGAAGGGTACAATATTCTTTGTATCCCTTCATCCAGTGTTGTATACATTCATCCACAGAAGTTGTGTTCCAATTAGCAGAGAAATATTTGATGTGTTCAACACAGCAATTGGACAGATAAGTAACAGATGTGTCATGTCCTCAAGAGCATCCCTGCATAAAATACACCTGCCAGGTCCACAGAAACCCCTGCGACATAACTATGGAGGCCAGTCTGTAAACTGACTATATTCTTTGTATCCCTTCATCAAGTCCTGTATACATTCATCTACAGAAATTGTGTTCCAATTAACAGAAATCGTTAATCTGTTCAAAACAGCAATCCAGATTGGACAAATAAGTAACAGGTGTGTCACGTCCTCAAGGGCATTCCCTGCATAAAATACACCTGCCAGCTCCACAGATACCCCTGCGACACAACTATGGAGGCCAGTCCGTAAACTCACTATATTCTTTGTATCCCACCTTCCAGGTCCACAAAAACCCCTGCGACATGACTATGGAGGCCAGTCTGTAAACTCACTATATTCTTTGTATCCCTTCATCCAGTCCTGTATACATTCATCCACAGAAGTTGTGTTCCAATTAGCAGCAATCTTTGATGTGTTCAACACAGCAATTCATCCACAGAAGTTGTGTTCCAATTAGCAGAAATCTTTAATGTGTTCAACACAGCAATCCGGATGGCAACCGCAATTGGACAAATAAGTAACAGATGTGTGACGTCCTCAAGAGCATCCCTGCGTAAAATACACCTGCTAGGTCCACAGAAACCCTTGCGACATAACTATGGAGGCCAATCTGTAAACTGACTATTTCATTAGAGTAACAAATCTGTGAACTCAGTTAAAAAAGGGAGAAAGGACTGCAAATCTGCTTGAATTTCCCTCTGCAATCTGTTTTATTGACAAAGCCCTCAATGAGGGCAACTCAACTGAGCTGTGCATCGTATTAACAACAAATTAAAGCAAACATAGCCAGACCTCAATGACGAATCTGGATTCTGGAGTGACTACCCAGAAATTTGGCCGTTCACATGGAGATTTGCGAAGAATCAAAACCTCCAAAATAAGACTCTTATTCTTTCATTCTTCTTCAACATAATTTCTAATCCTATCTCTATTTTCGCCAGTAAGCAATACCTATTCCTGTTAACAACATTTTGAAAGTTCTACAAAAACTCGATGTCGACCAGACGGCTCTTTATATATGTGTTAATCTCACTACAAGGAGAAGTATGGCACAAATAATATATGCAGAAAATCAAATTAATGTGTTCCACACGGCGCCATCTCCTTCACTGTAGGTACGATGTACCTCTTTTAAGTTTTAACCTTTCAACAGATTTACAGATTCCACTGCAAGTCCAATCAAATGTTGCAACACAAACATTGACCGCTTGTGCCTTCCATTCACTGGATCTGCATCCCCAATGACAGTTATCTTCTTCTCCTTAATATCCACTGCAACAGACTCTACACCTACAATCAAATCTCCGTCCATCATCACTTATCAGTGCTCAAAACCCAGTTAATGGTAAGAAAACTATTTTAACAATATCAAAACCCCTGGATTGATTAATTGAATTAAATTTTACCTTCAACTCTTTGCAACAGTCTGCATAGCTCTTCTCTTGCTTTTCTCATCATCAATTGCCACTTTCAGAACCATTTTCTGAACATTCAACAACAAATAACAAATGGCCATCAACATCATCATCAGTCACTAGACATCATACAAAGGTTTTTCAACTATGAATATGGATATTAACCAAAAGATCAGATCCAAATGTTTTTCAGAGTACCCACAGATTGTTTAAAGGGTTAGAAACTAAAACACCATATTTGTGAACACAGATTTTTAACATGAACTTTAACCAGATCACTTAACACAGAGTGCTTGGCAAGTACCACATCATTAACTCATAATTGCACAAAGAAAAATTTATCTACAAAAACACCCTATCTCCCTCTTTAATAGATCCAGACTTTAAATAAATCTGAACCAGTTCATATCACATACAATCTCAAAATCCGTAGCTGTGACAGTGATATACCTTCATATTTGACATGAATTAACAACCTTCCAAAACTCTGAGTGAGATATATGCAGAAGTGAAGCTGCAGAAAATACAATGGGGATTGAGAGCCCTGTAATATTTCCCTTAATGAAATCCCCGAGAGTTACAGATTGATTGGGATTGGCAAGCCTCAGGATTGAACAACCTTCCAAAATCTCCGTGGGAGATATATGCAGAAACGAAGCTGCAGAATATACAAATGGAAATTGAGGGCCCTGTAATATTTCCCTTAATGAAATCCTCGAGAGTTACAGGTTGATTTGAATTGGCGTGCCTGAGGGATTGAGTTCGCATTCACAGGCTCTAGTCTGCAGGTGCTTCCAGATTCGTTTGGAAAAATTTCAAACTGTTGACCTGTCCTGGTGCTCTAGTTTGCAGGTGCTTCCAGATTCGTTTGAAAACTTGACGAAACTCCAAACTATTGACCTGTCCAGGTGCTTGGAACTTGACAAATCTCCAAACTATTTAGCTGCCCTACTGCTCTAGTCTGAAGCTGCTTCTAGATTTGTTCGGGAACTTGACGAATCTCCAAGCTATTGACATGTCCAGGTGAAAACAAACTGCATATTGTGGATCAGTGAGTACCTAGACGCATTCCACAAAAAGTCTAGCAGTCTTCCTTGCTATAGAAAATTGCAATATAGTTTGACCCACTGTGATTGTTGCAACACTAGCTGGCCCACGGCCATTAATCAGAACATCATTAGGTTTACCAAGCGATCTGCCCATGTCAACTGTTCTCTTAAGGATCTGCCCAAAGCTAGGAAATGGTCAGAGATTGATGCAGTGTAAAGGAACATTCTGGTGGACATAGTGAAGTTGAACATAGTCAATCTCTTCAAATTGAAAAGATATATTTGTTTCCGGGACGGATTAACAACTTACTGTGTGATTGGTCTTGGAACAGTCACTTATAAGTTATGAGCAGAGTGATATCACGAGGAGCAGGGAACGGAACAGGGATGAGGAGCCTGCTGGCAACAGTTAGCCTTGGTCTTGTAACAGTCACTTATGAGCAGAGTGATATCACGAGGAGCAGGGAACGGAACAGGGATGAGGAGCCTGCTGGCAACAGTTAGCCCTCCAAACCCCGCAGCTGCTTTGTGCATATACATTGATGGAAAGTAGCAGTAGCTACATATCTGGTCCTTCAACTGGAAATTGTATGTAAAGTTCTGTCTTGGTGGTATAGAGCAGTTTGTTTCCATAAACTCATCTTGCCACGAATTCCTCCTCTGTTGCATCCCACTGCTGTACCAGAATGTGTTAAGGAACTCAATGCATTAAAACCACTAAAGAACCCATGAATCTTAATCAGCCAATACACGAGAGAGAACCCAAATGACTTACCAAGATGATAAGAAAGGCTAATCCAGGCTATTAAATACATTCACGATAATATTATCATTGGTGACACTGTCAATCTGGGGGCTGGGAAATTGCCATTTATTAGAATTCCCTGCAACGACAACAATGGGTATCATTAGTAACGTACTGATGTAGTGTCCTGACAGGAATAGAACAGAAATAGGTAGCATGGTTAGGTTTCTACTAACATATTGCAGGTAGTACCCACATATAATATACACTTCAACATTTCTGTATTAAATAGAATTTATACCATGTAATATGCACTTCACATTTCCTTATTATAGTGAATTGCTGCTATCTAACATGCATTTCAACATTTCCTTATTATTACATGGAACTAAGGCTGAGGCCTCAAAAGGCAAGTATGTAAACCCACCTCACCATTCATATGCTTGTATATTGGAGCTATAATATTGAAAGTTGTGTAGGACACTTTAACTCATCTTGCCACTTTAATCTGTTATAGAGCAGTTTGTTTCCATAAACTCATCTTGCCACGAATTCCTCCTCTGTTGCATCCCACTGCTGTACCAGAATGTGTTAAGGAACTCAATGCATTAAAAACACTACAGAACCCATGAATCTTAATCAGCCAATACACGAGAGAGAACCCAAATGACTTACCAAGATAATAAGAAAGGCTAATCCAGGCTATTAAATACATTCACGATAATATTATCATTGGTGACACTGTCAATCTGGGGGCTGGGAAATTGCCATTTATTAGAATTCCCTGCAACGACAACAATGGGTATCATTAGTAACGTACTGATGTAGTGTCCTGACAGAAATAGAACAGAAATAGGTAGCATGGTTAGGTTTCTACTAACATATTGCAGGTAGTACCCACATATAATATACACCTCAACATTTCTGTATTAAATAGAATTTATACCATGTAATATGCACTTCACATTTCCTTATTATAGTGAATTGCTGCTATCTAACATGCATTTCAACATTTCCTTATTATTACATGGAACTAAGGCCGAGGCCTCAAAAAGCAAGTATGTAAACCCACCTCACCATTCATATGCCTGTAAACCCACTCTCGGAAAACATATCATGTCGATCAACTTTCTTACAGCACTCACTGCAAATGTTTTTGGAATTCCAATGAAGAATTAGTTCACCCGTGAGGTTGATGGAGAGTACTGGGCTCCATCGTATTGTGTTCTACCCTGCTTGAATGGCACGTGTTTTAGGAGGTTAGGTGTTACTCCAAGACAAATTTGACAAATAAAAATAAATATCCCTCAAATCTGGGGAAGGATATCCGTTCTTTATGAAATTGTAATCTAAATATTGTTAGAAAATGTAACTAGGTTTCGTCTTCATAATTGCTATTGTACTTATGTCATTATATATTTTATGTAGAAGATCAAAAAGAAGAAAAAGAAATATTATTTTTCAAGCATTGGTTTCACGCTCAAATTGATTTGTCATCTAGGTCAAACATGTTCTTCATGCTTCTAGGGTTTATTGAGTCAAAAGAATATTTGTCAAAACTCAAAATATTGACTTAGAGTCAAGTCCCATTTGGACTTTGAAAAGTAAGTGGAAGAAGAAATTTACTTGAGTCAAAAATGTAATTTTTGTACCCACAAGACCAAGTTGGCCCTAGAAGGGGTAATTTGACCTCCTCGATGTGTATAAATAGAGATTTCGACCTCATTTGAAGCACCAAGCAAGCAAGTTCGAGATCGAACTCCATGACAACAAGAGTGAAATTCAAGAGAAGAAGCAAAAAGGCAAGAGAGAAGGGTGAAATTCAAGACAAGAAGAGCGAAATTCAAGAGAAGAAGCAAGAAAGCAAGAAAGTCGGAGTTTTCTGCCATAAAATTTGCCCTAGATCCTAAGTCACCTGATACGGGGATACGGGGATACGAAGTATCGGATACGGGTACGGTGACCCCGGAACAAGATACTTCTGGGATACGTTACGTTATATATTATTTTATTAAAAATATATATATATATTAATATATTAAAAATTAGATATTTTTTGCACAAATTCATACAAAATTCATTGATTCAAACATAGATATTAGATATTCATGAGTCATACATCATCATTGATACTATAATACAAATTGCAATGATACATTGATACACCATACATGATACAATCGTCAAATTTACTCAGAAAGACAAGATTGAAGATAGTAAGATACTGTAGTTTTTTCATTAAGTCATCAGAATCAAAATGTGTTACATAACAACACTGCCAATGGAAAATAGAAATAGAAAATACAAAATCAACTACAATCTACAAGACTACAAGCCTGAAGCCTCAATGAGTCAGAGTCATCAATCCTCATAATCAGCATCACTGTCGAAATCTTGATCATCATGCTCACCACTGCTCTCCTCTGCCTCTGATGCATCCTCCTCCTCTATCATCTCTGCATCTGCTGGTGTGGAGGATGACCCCTCTAATCCATCATCAAATCTGACAGGCTCTAGCACTGGCGCATTGAGATCCAAGTTGGCTAATGCCAACTCAACACTGTTGTCCAGACCCATATCAACAGGAAAGACATCCCACATCTTTGTCTTTCCCTTCAACCACTCCTCCCTTTGTTTGTAGATGAGACGAAGGTTGGTGTGCACATACACCATTGTCTCTGCCCTGGACTGCTCAAGCCTGCTCTTCTTCACACTATACAAATTCCCATATGTGCTCCAATTCCTCTCGCAACAAGAGGATGAAGTCACCTGAGAGAGGAGCCTCATGGCTAATTGCTGTAGAGGAGGGCTTGCTGCCCCATGAGTTGCCCACCAAGAATGGGGCTTCTTAGCCCCCCTGTCTCGAATCAAATCATAGCCTCCAAATCGCCCCTTGCCAGTGGAAAAATCTGCAAAGGCATCCTCCACCTCATCAAGGGATGCCCTATCCTGAAAAATCCTCCTCAATGCATCTTTCCTCCCCTGTGAGATTTCAGCATCCATGTGAGGAGGGAATCTGCAGGAAGGTCCACCATTCAGCCACTCATGGCTGTAGTATTTTGGGTTCAAGGAGTGAGCCAAACAATGTAAAGGTGTGCAATTCTTGTCCCATCCGCTGACAAGAATATCCTGTATGACAGTGAAGAAGGCCTCAGGTGATGTCTCATACTCTGGGCACTCACTCTGTAAAATAATGGTCCTCACAGACTCAATCATGGAATCCCATCCCTCATAAACCTCTCCTAGGATGGGTTGGTCTGTATCTGCAAATCTGAGCAAGGAAATGATAGGCTCCATGATCTGAATAATTAGATCTACCTTCTCCCACCATATATCATCCAACACTATGTCCTTCACCTTCTTTGAGGCCGCTTGATCCATCTTTCTCCAAAAAGACCAAAACTCTAAAATAACCATAGACCCAAGAGCGGTCTTGACCTCCCTCAACCTCTTCAACATGATGAATGAAGAGGCAAACCGTGTATCTGCAATCTTCAACAATGATAGATTGTTGTACTCCTTGTAGATAGTGAGGGCATTTGTATGGTTTGTTACAAAGTTGCGGATATGTCGTGCATCCTCAATAGTGGCTCCAATCCAAAGCACATCAGAAGCAATAGATTTCAGTGCCAAGCTTAATGAATGGACAATGCAAGGTGTCCAAAATACTTGTGGATATTTTGCTTCCACAATCATGCCAGCAGCCTTGCAAACAGGTGCATTATCTGTAATGATTTGCACACAACAATTGTAATATTCCCAATTAGCCTTGCTAATTGGAATATTTCATTTTTGTTTTATTTTGCCGCTTTAGCTAGAAATAATACATAAAGTGAGAAATAAGAGGGGTCACCTCACTTTAGTCATCTCACTTTATAAAATAAAGTGCTTTCCTAGTTGATTGACGTTGTAACTTAAAGAGGGGGCCTTGGGGGTCCACACGTATATGAGGGGAGGCCTCACGCTGACCCAAGGGTAACTGCAAGGTGAAGGACGCAGTTAAGGCTTTGGAGGGAGTTTAGCATTATAAAAGGAGGGGTTCCCACTTCATTTGGTATGCATGATTTTATATTGATATTGAGAGCTAGACTTCTGTCTGCTTCAGCACGCCGGTTGTTTAGTCGGTCTGCAGCACTGTTTAGTGCAACCGAGTGTCTCCGTTCGGAGATCTCACCTTAGCCTCGGGGGACTTCGAGTGCCTGCCCTGGTAAGGTTATTTTCTGGTATCACCCTTAGCTTCGGGGGACTTCGAGTGCCTGCCCTAGTAAGGTTATTTTCTGAGTGACATCCTTCAGTTTCAGTAGCAGGTTTCGGTGGAGATTCGGAGAGAAAGCCCTCTAGTGGTGCAACGGTCTAGTAGGGCGCGTTGTTCCGGAGGAAGTAAGGACGCGAATCGACGCGGAGCTCGAACGGCTGTCGAGGAAGAGAGATGACGGTCCGAAGGCATTGATAGATCCGACTTTGGAGATTGTAGATGCGGCCGGAATGTAGAAATATCCACCAGAACGTAGGTTGCGGATACGGGCATGTGTGCATTTACATAGCGACTTGGGAGATTGCGGATACGAGGAGATATTGGCGAGATCCGGCCTAGATGCGAAGAGATAACATCGAGATCCGACCCTTGGAGGTTGCAGATCTGAAGAGATATTGCCAGATCTAGCATAGATCTGAGGAGAGAGCAGTAGATCTGATATAGGAGGACGCAGATCTGGAGGGACAGGACACAGATCTGGATTGTAGGCTTCAGATCCAGTAGATCTGAGCATATAGAACGTTGATCCATCTGGGAGGACGCTGATCTGATGAGCAGGGTCATGTGAGCAGGGCTTGACAGCGTTTTTGACGCCCGAGGTGGGTTTTCCATACGGAAGGTTTTGGTGGCCGGCCAGTACTACACACATTTCGGTATTTGTCACTAGCAGAGACAACGTTTTCCATTGGTGTGGGTTTGGAGTATTGATATCAGCTATCTTTCAGTCTTCAGCTCATAGTTCCAGTACAGTCCAGCTTCAGTCTTCAGAGCAGCTAGGACGCTGTCCTTGTTGCAACCATTATTTGTCTGAGAGGGTCTCCACTTGCCTAGGGCAAGGATAGGTGCACTCATTCTGATTTTCTTGTACTCCTCTCTATGTACTTTCAGATTAATAAAATGGCTCAGTTTTCTGGCATTCCATGTGTAATTGTTCCATGATCTGGTTCAGCATTATATTTTCTATATCTGTCCGGCATATTTCTGTTTATTACTGGTTATTTCCCTTTGGGGATATTACAGTGGTATCAGAGCATAATTCTGGCTCAGCCTGTGGTCTATGACATCAGAAAAGAGATCATACAGAGCAATAGCAGTTGCAATACCAGAAACGCAGTTGGAAAAAGGGCCAAAATATAAAGGGTCAAATTTTGAAGTTTTGAATTAGGAAAAACGTTTTCTGGGTTTTTCTGGGTTTTGGACAAGGATCACCTTCCCAAATTCCTGATATTTTCTGAGTAGTTTCCAATGGGTAAATCGGAGGTCGAAGTTAAGCAGCAGTATGGTTTTGCAGCAGCCGTGCAGTTTCTGAGGAGCCTGTAGGCACCTAGCAGAAAATGCCAATGGCTGGTGGTGACGATTCGAGGAGATGGGGGACAGTAGTACAGCAAGAGATAGACCTAGATCGGATGGTTGGCATTTTTGCAGAGTATCAGGCTTTCGGACCGACGTTCATGAAGGCTCTCTCATTCAGAGATTATGTTCGGGTCCGGTATGGCATTAGATTCCATGATCATCACCAGGGGCACGGGCACCACCGTGATGACCACCGCACAGCTAGCAGATTTCATTTGACCACGTTTGATGGCTCATCAAACAGTTCGGCAAAGTCCTGGGTGGAGAAATTGGACATCTATTTCCAGCTTAATCAGATGCCAGAGACAGAGGCCATTAAGGTGGCAACATTGCATCTGGATGGTGAGGCCCGGGATTGGTGGTTCCATGGGATGGTGACACTAGGGCATTATACAGTGACGACATATGCCGAGTTTACTCGGAGGGTGATAGAGCGCTTTGACAGGGGGGATCCGGAGCAACATTTTGGTGAGCTGACCAAGCTCAAACAGACTGGGAGTGCAGAGACATACATTTCAGACTTCTTGAGGATTTCGGTGATGGTACCGTACGATCCGTGTGCCCCTGATGCGGCTGCATGCTCTCGTGGAGGGGGTCGTCGAACCACTCTCCTTCGTGGCCTGGGGTCCCATTGACCAGGACTTGGCCACCTTCAGGATGCCATCAGCAGGACTCGGGACTTACAGGATGTCTTACCCAGGACTCGGACACCTTATCCCCAGAGACGGGCCTTCCAGCCTAAGGGTAAGGACACGAGGGCTCCGCCTCCCAAGGCGAATCCCGGACGAGGGCAGTTTGATGATGAGGCCAGGAGAGAGCTGAGGAGGAAGCGGTTGTGCTTCACTTGCCAGGAGCCATGGGCACCAGGACACAGGTGTGCGACAGGGAAGGCACACTTCATTGAGGTCTTCTCCGAGAGCAGTGGAGAAGAGGATGAGGGAACACAGGATTGCAGGGAGTTCGAGGATACACCTAGTGAGACACAGGACTCACCATCATTAGAGACTTCCTTGACCGTGCCGGTTGATATCGTAGTGGAGGAGGTAGAGCCTACCCCGATAGAGCCACCCACTGAGGTGATAACGGGAGCCATGTCCGAGACTTCGGGTGGTAGCAGCACACGACAGATGGGTGAGGTATCAGGAGATATATCCATTATCGATGAGGCACTAGGGGATACAGAGGTATCGGATGATGGTCGCAGACAGCGGTATCATCGGCTTCGGACGGACCTTCGAGCTTTGAGGGAGAAGGCCGCGTCAGTACGAGAGACCATTTTGTTGCAGGACCAGGAGCTGGAGGGTATGAGAGTGACTTGTGCCAAGTCGGCGGCCAAGTTGGTCCACATTGGGGAACAGCTGGATTCCCTGATGGTACAACCAGAGGGCACGAGGGAGCGTCAGATCATTCCC
Source organism: Pinus albicaulis (assembly GCA_034641835.2). Classification (NCBI taxonomy): domain Eukaryota; kingdom Viridiplantae; phylum Streptophyta; class Pinopsida; order Pinales; family Pinaceae; genus Pinus; species Pinus albicaulis. The sequence continues at coordinate 429,167,266 of CM076573.1, read as the reverse complement.
CTTCAGGCATGCATGGATGGAACTAGCAATATTGTTGGGTCATCTCTTCCCGTTGGAGAGAGAGAGGCAGAGCCACCTAGTCAGGTCTCATATGTTGACTTGGATAGTGGTATGAGACGATCAGAGTTGCACAGGGTACAGCAGCCACGTGTTGAGATTGGATGGCGAGAGATTTTGAGTTGGTACTCGGTGGAGCAGACTATGGATGAGAGGGAGGTCTCAAGGAGAGATCTCACTGGAGATGCACTTCGACACACCATGGGGAGCAATGGCTTTTTTCCCTTCTCACAAGAGCAGATAGAAGATGGGGGACATCTTCGGATGGATAACATCTCTCATGCGTGTGATGGACATCCCTTGAGCCATACACATCATGATGGGACGTTTTTGCCTACCACCTATTTGATTCTTGATAGGGTCTCATTGATCCTTGAAAAGTTTATATTCCAAAATCCCATGAAGTGCAAAATCAGAAATTTGAGTTGGGAGGATGGTAGCCCTCATGGGAGGAGTACCAAGATGAGGAGAAGGAGGCATCCACAAGTGATTGAGTGGATGGGGATGATGAGCAAGGAGCTAGGAGGCTACTTGCAGATCTGTGCTACCAGGCAGCAGGAGGCTTGGCTGCGATGGTTACTCTTGAAAGAGTTTGGCCATCTCTTGGCAAACACTCTTCCTAAGAGTCGGAGGGTGGAGGAAAGATGGCTGGATACTTGCATCATGGAGCAGCATAGAGTATGTATGCATGGTGTTGCTATGATACTCGTTATGTCTTCATCACATGAGCTGTATGATGGAAGTATGGGGAGGCAGCAAATTGTTTGGTTGCTCGGTTTGTTTCTGGGAGAGCAAGGGCAGATTTGCTCCCACACTTTGCATGATGTTGCAGGAGATGACACTATCTCCATGGTCTTCGATTGGGGAGCACTTCCATCTTGGGAGGTATTCCATATTTGTTGCAGCATTATTAGAGGAGTCTTTGACAAGGAGCATGTCAAAGAACAGAGTCTTGTATTGACAGGAGCTTATTCGCATGAGCTCATAGCGTTGTCACCTTGGAGCAGAACATTATGGATGAAGTGTGCGCAGCAGAGATATGGTGGATCTATAACCCATAGGTCCCAGGATCACTTCATGTTTGTTGCACAAAGAGGAGGTAATGATGATAGAGACATCTATGGCATATTCTTCTTGACTTGGGTTTCCGAGCATGAGGAGGATTATCTTCTTGCAGCACATGGTTCATTCTTCTTCCTAGCATGCCAAAACACTATGGAGGACTCATTTATGGATCCATGTACCATCTTACTTCCAGCATATGGTCAGATTTGTATGGGAGGCTTGATTATGAGGGAGACACATGAGCTGAACGTGCCCGTGAGTGGGAAAAATTCTCACAATTTCTGCACTACATGCTCTAATGGGAGCATGGGAGGAGGCATGGCCACCACTACTATCTATGCATTCTCTTTTGATGTGAGCCATGAGATTGATATTCATCCGTTGTACAGCCATGGGCAAGTGGTTGGACCTATGTTGTTGTCATATTCAGCCATTTACTATCCATTAGTAGATGTGATGGATCTTGTACATTGCTTGCCATGTGATTTTCTGAGGTTGCAGTGGATGAGACTGCGCTGTATTCTTGTGAGGGATTGTTTGCGTTATGTATCCTCATGTAACACCTTCAGCAAACATCTCATTAGGATGATCCATGAAGCACATGTCCTATTCTTCATGGATGAATTGTTTCGGGCCAGCTTGTTCTTCGTTGTTGGAGGGACCTTCTTTGGAGGATTGTTCTTCACTTTGCCATTGGAGGGCAATGATTTTGCGGCCCAAGATCAGCATACACTCTACACTTGTCATGAGTGGAGAGAAGGACAGCATGGGGTAAGCTATGATGCTTGCCAAGATCAGACTTTCAGCCCACCTTCATTACCAGAGCTTGAGGTGGAAGGAGATTTTCAGGAGTTGCCTTGTCGGGAGGTGGCTCATTTTGTTTGGATGATCGCTTGGGGATGGAGGATCCACATGAGAGAGATGTTCCTCACTTCATGCCTTGAGTGGAGAGAGATGATGAGTTGGTACACAGTCGATGGGACAACTTACACGTTCATAGATGCAGAGCAGCAGCAGTCATGGTCTTTAGTCATAGCCAGAGGCAGTGAGCGGACCAAGTCATGGGACTTGTGCGATTATTGGCCACAGTGGCGATGGGATCCGGGAGGACTATTGATTGGCTGGTACCATGAGAGGCCAGTTTGGGATCCTGGCATTGAGATACCCCTTCATATCAGGGTGATGCAGGAGACGGAGAGGTTTCAGTGGGACCCAGGCACATTTTGCAGTATTGGCAGGGAGCATCAGCTAGAGAGTAGGCTTGTTCAAGCATTGCTCGAGAACAAGCCATTTTTGCCGGATGAGGGTGCCACTTGGGAGAGCGAGCAGACTTTACAGCATCCATCACTTCAGTTGCTTGAGGACAAGCAACGTTTTGCCGGGGGAGACTGTAATATTCCCAATTAGCCTTGCTAATTGGAATATTTCATTTTTTTTTTTTTTGCCGCTTTAGCTAGAAATAATACATAAAGTGAGAAATAAGAGGGGTCACCTCACTTTAGTCATCTCACTTTATAAAATAAAGTGCTTTCCTAGTTGATTGACATTGTAACTTAAAGAGGGGGCCTTGGGGGTCCACACGTATATGAGGGGAGGCCTCACGCTGACCCAAGGGTAACTGCAAGGTGAAGGACGCAGTTAAGGTTTTGGAGGGAGTTTAGCATTATAAAAGGAGGGGTTCCCACTTCATTTGGCATGCATGATTTTATATTGATATTGAGAGCTAGACTTCTGTCTGCTTCAGCACGCCGGTTGTTTAGTCGGTCTGCAGCACTGTTTAGTGCAACCGAGTGTCTCCAGTCGGAGATCTCACCCTTAGCCTCGGGGGACTTCGAGTGCCTGCCCTGGTAAGGTTATTTCTGGTTTCACCCTTAGCTTCGGGGGACTTCGAGTGCCCGCCCTAGTAAGGTTAATTCCTGAGTTCTATCTTTCAGTTTCAGTAGCAGTTTCAGGTGGAGATTCGGAGAGGAAGAAGCCCTCTAGTGGCTGCGCAGATCTAGTAGGAAAAACGTTGTTCCAGAGGGAAGTAAGGACGCAGATCAGCCTTGGACTGAGGACGCTGTCCCAGCAGGAAGAGGAGGACGCAGATCTGAAGGCACATTGATAGATCCAGCTTTGGAGATTGTAGATCTGAGCAGATATTTGCAGATCTGGTTCTGTAGGTTGCAGATCTGGAGGGGTAGCATTAGATCCAGCTTGGGAGATTGCAGATCTGAGGAGATATTGGCAGATCCAGCCTAGATCTGAAGAGATAACACCGGGACCAGCCCCTTGGGGTTGCGGGGTATCCAAGAGAGAGAAGCATCCACACATCCCATGACTGGTGGCAGAGATTCCACACGAGGACGCATCCTGGAGGTATAGGATGCGTATCCTGGATTGGAGGCTTCGTACACGTTGTATCCGAGCACAGAATCGATCCTTCAGAGGACGTTGATCCCACGGGGAGTAGGACATGAGCAGGGCTTGAATGGCCGTTTTTGGCCTCGAGGAGTGGAGCGCCATTCCAGTTTTGGGGACCAAAGACTACACTGCTTCGGGTCACTGCCACCAGTGAGCGTTTTCCATCGCAGGGTTTGATATTGATATCGCCTATCTTCCGCCAACAGAAGCAGCGCACTACTCTTCATTTTTTGACACGAGACGCCCATCTTTGTTGCAACCATTATCATGGTTCAGAGGGGCCCCACTAAGCCCAGGCAAGGATAGGTGCACTCATTCTGATTTTCTTGTACTCCTCTCTATGTACTTTCAGATTAATAAAATGGCTCAGTTTTCTGGCATTCCATGTGTAATTGTTCCATGATCTGGTTCAGCACTATATTTTCTATATATGTCTGGCATATTTCTGTTTATTACTGGTTATTTCCCTTTGGGGATATTACAACAATCCACACCTTGTGCATCCTTGTACTCTCCAAATGCATCCACTGCTTTCAAGAAAACTGCACCATTCGTGGATGACACCATGAAGTTAATGAGTGGGTGGCGTGCTGGATCTGTCCATCCATCAGAAACAATGCTAACCCCAGATGTTGGCCATGCTGATTTAATATGCTCAAGCATTTTGTCCACCTCTTTCTTTGCCTTTGTCAACAATGTGGTTCTGAGCTTCTCTGACCCAGGAGGCACATACCCTGATGGAGCCCCATGACAAAGAGCTCGACACATCTCAATAAATAGAGGTGACCGTGCAACATTAAAAGATATGAACTTCTGATAGAAAAAAAATGCAATGGTGAGGTCAAGCTCTTCCCTTTTCTCTTTTTGGAAAATCTTGTCCATTGGACCAACTGCAGTTGCCTTTCTCTTTGCTAATTCTCCCCTGCTAGAAGTCTCAAAAGGGAACTTGCTGCTACTTTTCCTCAAGAATGGAAGGGGGTCATCAGTCTTGGATTTTTTTGACTTTGCTGCCACATTTGCCTCACCAATACTCGCCTCTTTCTGCAATTTCTTCTTATTTGGCAATTCAATTGTTGTACAACATTTAACGCCACAACCTGGAATACCCAAAAAATGAGCTTTCACACGGAAATATGTGCCACTGAAATAGCCATTGCAAAAATTGCATTTCCAGCCACAATTTCCTCCTCCCTTTTTTGCTGCCCCTTCCTCTCTTGTTGCATATTTCCACAATGGGTATTTGGGGTCAACAATTTGCTTTCCCTACACATTTGAAGCTACTGTTGCAGCCCCACTTCCAATGGATGGAATACTTGCAAACTGTGATGAAAGAGGGACAGGAGGGGCATCTCCAATGGAGACATTCTTCCCCTTTCTTTGCCCCTGTCTTGTTGCCTTTGATTGAGCCATAAATATTGTAAAAAATAAACAAAAACAACTAAATATATAAAACATATGCACATGCAAACACTAACAACAAACTAAATGCAAAATATAGAGGGACAATGCACTTACCGGATGCCCAAATCTCTTCGAAAGAACACATTTTCTCCTTGCTCTTGCTCCTTGCTCACACTAGTTCTCACTTCACAAATGAAACACAAATGAAATAGGTAAGAAAATAAGAAAGAAAAGCCACACTTTATTAAAAAAAATCGCGTGATTTTGGTTGCCGCGGGCCCGGCTGTACTCAGCAGGAGTGGCCACGGCGTGTCCAACGGGGTACGATCGGGACACGGCGTGTCCTTTGAATTGGGGCCGAATCCGACACCTAGAGGTGTCCGACACGGGGATACGGGGATACGAGGGCATTTTAGGAGTATCCGATTACTTAGCCTAGATCTCTCACATGTGTGAAATTATGAAGTTGTTGCAGGGGCGAAAGTTACAAATTCATTGTAAGCCTGAAATTCTTAAGCTGGGGACCGAAATAAGAGCTTGGGAGGAGGGTTGACTTGGGTCTAGTTGGAGGTCTTGGTTTATATAGAATGCAATAGGGTGGTTGTTAATTCAATTTCTCCTTAATCTTAATAATCACTTTTGAACTTTATTTAGGGCAGCTATTAATTCAATTTCTCCTTAATCTTAATAATCACTTTTGGACTTTATTTATCTTCTTGTAGGATGTATGTAGGATGATGTCTAAATGGAGTTATTGGAGTGAGGTTGAATTCCATGTTTGTATCAAAACCTTGCACATACCAAAGTTGGACACAGTCTTTCCCAGAATTCTAGGGAGGCCAAATTTCTTCTACTCATTTTATTGCCTTACTATGGTAAGTTTTTGTCGAACATGCATTCCTCTAAGATAGGGTGATGGATGGAGTCCATGATGCTTTTGGCTCCTTATCGAAGATTGAGAGTTCAAGTATAAATAAGAGAAGTGTATTTGGGAGTGGGACAAGTATCTGAGTAACATGAAGCAACCATAAATTTATTCTAATTCATTTTATTGCATTACTATGGTAAGTCTTTTTCGAACATGCATTCCTCTAAGATAGGGTGATGGAGGGAGTCCATGATGCTTTTGGCTCCTTATCCAAGATTGAGAGGTGAAGCCTAAAGGAGATAAGTGTATTTGGGAGTTGGAGAAGCATCTAAGTAACATGAAGAAACCATCAAAGTAAACATAAAAGAGTCATAAATGTTAAGGAGTTCAATGGACAAATGCATCACGTTTTAATAAAATTGTTGAGATTTAAATAAAAGTGAGAAACCCATACCCTCCAATGGAAGAAAGTGACCCATCCCCCTCCTAATTGTAAATAAAAACTAGCATGTTTATAACTAGGCTTGAAAATTTTGTTTTGTGCCCGAACATTCCAATTACTTTCCTTTACCCTATAAATTTACATGAACACACATGATAAAGGAAGCACCAAAAGAGTTCAATTAAAACAACATGGAACCATAAAATTACATAGCAATAAACAAGTAAATTCTCTCATACATACCTCCACCTTTGCTCATTGCATCCATGAAATTTTCACTTGCCTTAATTTCCCCATCCATTAAGTACAAAACGAAAACCATGAAACAAAAGTAAGAAAAACAAGAGAAATCAAACACAAAAAATAAAATGTCAAACCACAAATTAGCATGGCCATGCTCACAAATACAAATGCAAATACATAGAAAAAAATAAATAAATAAATAAAATAAAATAAAATAAAAATAAAAAATAAAAAATAAAAAATAAAAATTATAATTGTAGAAAAATGAAAGAACAACATGCAATAACAAAAGATACAATCAACAATAACAAAAATAACAAAAACAAGAAAACAAAAAGAAACAAGGTATGGGGACATGAATCCGCAATCCCAACAAGCATTGATGGTCAACCAAAGACACCCTGCACACCAAAAAAATATTATGAGTAATATATTAAATATACAAAATATTCTAGGAAACATGAAACAAATATCAAAATATCTTATGAGAAATCTTACTTAGAGATCAACAATATTACAAGTAATCTTATGCACTAGAATGTACAGGTTATGCAAACACTAAAAATCAACCCTAAATAGGTAAAGATAGAGAAAGGTCGTATTTGAAATGAAAAGAATTACTTAACAAATCATATATGAATTTCACACCAAAATTGAACTCACCTCTATCTTTGTATTCTTTCCAATCTAGTACAATCTCTATCTCATAAAGACATTTCAGCAGTTTCAATAGTGATCCTCCACATTCCATTATCCTACATTGCATTACACTCAACAAAACATTATGAAAAAATATTAAATACGCATAAAATGTTGTGAAGTATTATGAGTAAGAGAAAGTACATCTTATGCCAGCATTAAAAATCATAAACCCTAAATAGATGAGGGAGGATCATATATAGGTAAATAGTGGATCATATATGGATATTTACACCAAAAGAGAACTCACCTGAACTCACCTCTATCTTTGTGTTTACCTTTGCACTGTACTACAATCTCTCCCTCAAGTACATTTAGTAGTTTAGCTAGTGATTTCTCCATATTATATTAACTGCATTACATTGTGGTCAATAATTTTTGTTATTTCATCAATGCTCCTCCACCCTTTCTTTACCTACATTTTCATAGCATGCATTATATAAATAAATTCCAAATATTATAATATGCATTCAATTATACCTTTGCTATGTTGCCTCACATCATAGAAAGATATTCAATAATTTCACCAATTGTCCTTCATTCTTGATCTGTATCACATTTAAAACGCAAATGATATAATAATGAATCAACAAATGAGTTAAATTAAAATGTGCATCAAAACTAAATAATTTAGTAGCAAACAAGTAAGTTCCCTCATACATACCTCTTCCGCCTTTGCCCACTACACTTGTGGGATCCTACACATTTGCAAGTCTCTCCCACAAAATTATTTATGCATTACATTGTGGTCAATAGTTTTTGTAGTTTCTACAATGCTCCTCCACCCTTTCTTTACCTACATTTGCATAGCATTCATTATATAAATAAATTCCAAATAATATAATATGCATTCAATTATACCTCTGCTATGTTGCCTCACATCATAGAAAGATAGCATTCATTATATAAATAAATTCCAAATAATATAATATGCATTCAATTATACCTTTGCTATGTTGCCTCACATCATAAAAAGATATTCAATAATTTCAACAATTGTCCAACTTTCTTGATATGTATTGCATTTAAAACGAAGATGATATAATAATGAATCAACAAATAAGTTAAATTAAAATGTGCATCAAAACCAAATAATTTAGTAACAAACAAGTAAGGTCCCTCGTACATAGCTCTTTCGCATTTGCCCACAAGTAAGGTCCCTCATACATACCTCTTTCTCCTTTGCCCAGTACACTTGGGGGATCCTACACATTTGCAAGTATCTCCCACAAAATTATTTATGGAGTTTTATCAATGCTCCTCCACCTTTCTATACTGACATTTGCATGACACTCATTAAAAGTAAATCACCAGTGGTCCTTCACCTTTCTGGATCTGTATTGCAGAGAATGTCAACGAATGTACATGATATAAACATGAAGCAACAAATGAGTTCAATTAAAATGGGCATGAAGCCATACAATTTAGTAACAAACAAGTAAGTTCCCCCATACATACCTCTTTCGCCTTTCCCCATAATTAAGTAAATTCCTCCATACATACCTTACTCGCCTTTGCACACTACACTTGTAGACTCCACATTAGCGGTAAGCCCACACAATGGGTTGTAAACGTATTCCTTAATTTCTCCACCAAATGAATCCAAGAAAAAAATAAAGAAATATAAATAAAGAAATATGAAAAGATAAAAAGCTCAAAAAACACACAAGAAAAACGAAATAACAAACCATAAGTTAGCATGGCCATGCTCACAAATACAAAGATATACGAGCGACAACATTAAAAAAACAAAATAATACAATAATAGAAACAAAAATGAACAACAATAGAAAAATACAACCAAAATAATAATAACAAAACATAAAAACTCAAATAAAAGATGGCAGTTGCACTGCTACAAAATGCATCCATGGCGAACCAAAGGGACTCTGCACACCAAAAAATAAATAACTATTAAACAAAGACTAGAAAATATTCTAAAAATATTGAATACACATGAAATATTATGAGAAATATGAAATACATACCAAAATATCTTATAAGAATCTTAAATGTAGACTCAAAATCTTATGAGTAATTTGGAATAATCTTATGCACTAGAAAGTACAACTTATGTAAAGACCAAAAGTTGTAAATCCTAAATGAGGCGGAAGAAAACAATAGTATTTGCAACAACAAAAAATATTAAAAAGCATATCATACATGAATTTCACACCAAAAGAAAACTGACCTCCACTTTTTCCATTGCACACATTGTTTTTCTCATGAAAATATTTCAGTAGTTTCATCAGTGATCCCCCACATTCCTTTACCTACATTGCATTGCATTCAATAATTAAACAAATGGGTAATCAACTAAGATGGCTCAAATTTAAATAAAAACACAAATGGGACCATTCACACACCACAACATTCACCTTTACCCACTACACCTATGGAATCATGGGTTGTTAGGACCTAACCTAATTTCCCACTCAATGTACCAAATAGAAGCATATCATACATGAATTTCACACCAAAAGAAAACTGACCTCCACTTTTTCCATTGCACACATTGTTTTTCTCATGAAAATATTTCAGTAGTTTCATCAGTGATCCCCCACATTCCTTTACCTACATTGCATTGCATTCAATAATTAAACAAATGGGTAATCAACTAAGATGAATCAAATTTAAATATAAACACAAATGGGACCATTCACACGCCACAACATTCACCTTTACCCACTACACCTATGGAATCATGGGTTGTTAGGACCTACCCTAATTTCCCACTCAATGTACCAAATAGAAATCAAAATAGACACTTATGTATATTATGGGAATATCATAAATGAAAATAAAATTTCTAAGCAAAATATTATGCAAAAATACATATTATGCAATCACCAAAAATCATAGTTCTTCAACAAGAAAGGAGAAAGAAGAACCATTGTATTGAACACTCTCCTACATCAGCAACTCGCTCATACAAAATATTATTGTAGTTTTATCAATTCTCATCCACCTTCCTTTACCTACATTTGCATAGAATAATAAATCCCAAATAATATAATATGCATTCAATGATACCTTTGTTATGGTGTCTCGCATCACAGAAACATATTCACTGGTTTCATTAGTGGACCTTCACCTTGCTTGATCTGCATTGCACCTAGATTTCAACAAACACACATGATATAATAATAAATCAACAAATAAGTTAAATTAAAATGGGAATCAAAATCATATAATTTACTAACAAACGAGTAAGTTCCCACATACATACCTCTTTCGCCTTTTCCCACTACACTTGTGGACTCCTACACATCTGCAAGTCTCTCACACGAAAATATTTATATAGTTGTATCTATGTTCCTCCACCTTCCTTTACCCACATTTGCATAACACTCACTATATAAATGAATTCCAAATAATATAATATGCATTCAATTATATCTTTGACATGGAGCCTCACATCACAAATATATTCAGTAGTTTCATCAAAGGTCCTTCATCTTTCTTGATATATATTGAACTAAATTTCAACAAACGTACATGATATAATGACGAAACAACAAGTGAGTTCAATTAAAATGTGCATGAAACCATAAAATTTAGTAACAAACAAAAGTTCCCCATACATACCTATTTCATCTTTCCCCATAAAGAAGTAAATTCCTCCACAAATGCCTTGTTTGCCTTTTCCCACTACACTTATAGACTCCTCATCATCCCTAAACCCACACTATGGTTTGTTAAGGTCTTCTTTAATTTCTCCACCCATTGAATCAAGGAAAAAATATGAACAAAAGAAAATCAGTTCAAAGGAATATTTAAAAATTGGTTAATAATCTAATCGAGACACTTCTAGTTGGAATTTCCGAAAACGGTTTTTGGGTTTTGGAAAACTCATGTATTCTAGCCTCTCCGCCAATTCTCGTAGCTAGAACACATCTGAAGCTACAAAAACTAACATGAAGTTGGGAATGTGGTGTTGGTCATAAAGCTCTAACCTCAGATACACACCTAGATCCATGGGTTGATGGTTAGCAAGTAAACCTGATGGTACCTAGAGAGGTTGAAATCTTGAGTCCATCTTAGTCCCACTCGAATAGATTGCACTGGTCAGGAATCTAGTCTGTGGCATTGTGGTGCCTATATTATTGAGAGACCGATGGATAGATTTCCCTGGTTAGGAATCTAGTCCATGGCATTGCGGTGCCTAAAAACTATTCATGGTTCATACAGTTGATATCTTCCTTGTACTTGTATATAATGAATACCTCCATAGTTAAGAGGGAGTGTTGGAAAATGTAACTAGGTTTGGTTGTCATTAATGTATTTGAGTCATTATGTAATTTACTTGTCAAAATCATAAAGAAAATAATTTTTATTATTGTTATAATGACTTATTAAAACATGGGTTTCATGTTTTAAGTCAAAGTCCCCATTGAGGATTCTAGGATTTATTATGAGTTAATATAGTCATTGTATATTTAAAGAGACCCTTCTTGGGCTTTTGAATCATGTAAAAAAGGTTTAGTATCGAGTCAAATATGAATTATGTTGCCTCCACACAAAGTCGACCTAGGAGGGTTATTCGATCTCACCTAAAGGCCATAAAAGAAGCAATTTGAAATTATTTGGATGAGATTATCTCAAGCATGTTTGATATCTCTCTGGAAGTCGGAAAAAGTGCAAAGTGAAGGAAGAGGACAAAAGAAGTGAGAGTTTGGTCAAGGTGAAAGAAGGAAAATTGAAATTTTGGTGTCTTTGTCTCTCTCTCTCGTGCCTTAGTTTGGGAGATCGATGTTCTCTTGTTGATGTCGTTGCCCGTTGTTGCTGCTAGGACAGTTATAGGTCGAAGTCGTTGTTGTTGGGTGGTGCTACCTCAAGAAGTTGAATTGGGCCATAATCGAAGTTCCTAAGTCAAGATCGAAGTCTTTCTGCCAAGATCAAGGTCGAAGTTATTGGGTCCAAGAAAGTGCTGCATAGTGTTGTTGTTGCTGCTGTCGCTAGGTCAAACAGGATCATCTGCAAAAGGAGGCTGACTTGGTGTGGAGGAGAATTTGTGTCAAGGTCTGGAGTCTTGAATTATCTCAGGAAAACTATTGAAGGAAGAATTACTCACTGGGTTTTCCCCTAGATAAGAGATTTTCCCTCGTTGTGTGCCTATATCTGGTGTCCTTGATTTATGTGTTATTGCTTTGGCAATTACTTGGTGAACTAAAAGGAAAGAAGATAAAAAGGGAATCTAATAAGAAAACAAGAACGTCATAGGTAATTATCAAGTTTAAGAAAATCTTTTTGCCTTTCTGATTTTCTAACACATCCACATCCTCACTTCGTGCAACAATGGACCGACTCTCACTAGGACAAAGATTAATTTTGAAGAACTTTGAAATTCCTTCAAGGATATATAAAAGTAGAGGAATCACAATCAAGTATGCAAATGGCTCAAATGTGGTAATGCACCACTTTCAAATTTGCATTTCTAAAACATTCTTGGCATAAAACTTGGAGAAAACAATGACTATGGATGTTGATCCACCTCTAACAGGGGAGCGATGTGGCAACTGTGCAAATGTGGCGATTGTGCAGTCCATTGAGCAGTTGAAGGGGTTGGAGTAAGCATTGATACATGAAAATATTTGAAATTAACCCCACTAGCAGTAGAGCTAATTGGCGTGCTCAACCCCAACGAATTGCATTGTTGTAAGTGGGAGTGTAGATTTATCTTGTTGTTCCTGGTTTGTTGATAGTTGGGAGCTTCTTCAATAGTTATTGAAGAGGGATTTGAGCAAATGTTTGTGGAATTCCAATGAAGAATTAGTTCACTTGTGTGATGGACAGTATTGGGCTCCATTGGTATTGTATTCTACCCTGCTTGAATGGCATGTGTTTAAGGATGTTAGGTGTTGCTCCAAGACAAATTTGACAAATAAAAATAAATATCCCTCAAATCTAGGGAAGGATATCTATTCTTTATGAAATTGTAATGTGAAGATTGTTAGAAAATGTAACTAGGTTCGGTCTTCATAATTGCTGATGTACTTATGTCATTATATATTTTATTTAGAATATCAAAAAGAAGAAAAAAAAAATTATTTTTCAAGCATTGGTTCCATGCTCAAATTGATTTGTCATCTAGGACAAACACGTTCTTCATGCTTCTAGGGTTTATTGAGTCAAAAGAATATTTTTCATAACTCAAAATATTGTCTTAGATTCAAGTCCCATTTGGACTTTGAAAAGTAAGTGGAAGAAGAAATTTACTTGAGTCAAAAATGTATTTTTTGTACCCACAAGACCAAGTCGGCCCTAGAAGGGGTAATTTGACCTCCTAAATGTGTATAAATAGAGAGTTCGACCTCATTTGAAGCACCAAGCAAGAAAGTTCGAACTCCAAGACAACAAGAGTGAAATTCAAGAGAAGAAGCAAGAAAGCAAGAGAGAGTGGCGAAATCCAAGACAAGAAGAGCGAAATTCAAGAGAAGAAGCAATAAATCAAGAAAGTCAAAGTTTCTGCCAAAAAATTTGCCCTAGATCTCTCACGTGTGAAATTCTGAAGTTGTTGCAGGGGCGAAAGTTACAAATTCATTGTAATTCCGAAATTTTGAAGCTGGGGGCCAAAATAAGAGCTTCGGAGGAGGGTTAACTTGGGTCTAGTTGGAGGTCTTGGTTGTTAGAGAACGCAGTAGGGCAACTATTAATTCAATTTCTCCTTAAATCTTAATAATCACTTTTGAAATATATTTATCTTCTTGTAGGATGTATGTAGGATGAGGTATAAATGGAGGTTGAAGTCCATGCTTGTATCTAAACCTTGCACATACCAAAGTTGGACACAGACTTTCCCAAAATTCTAGGGAGGCCAAATTTCTTCTACTCATTTTATTGCCTTACTATGGTAAGTTTTTGCAGAACATGCATTCCTCTAAGATAGGGTGATGGAGGGAGTCCATGATGCTTTTGGCTCCTTATCCAAGATTGAGAGTTGAAGTCTAAAAAAGAGAAGTATATCTGGGCGTTGGAGAAGTATCTGAGTAACATGAAGCAACCATAAATTTCTTCTAATTCATTTTATTGCCTTACTATGGTAAGTTTTTGTCGAACATGCATTCCTCTAAGATAGGGTGATGGAGGGATTCCATGATGCTTTTGGCTCCTAATCCAAGATTGATAGGCGAAGTCTAAAGGAGATAAGTGTATTTGGGAGTTGGAGAAGCATCTAAGTAACATGAAGAAACCATCAAAGTAAAGATAAAAAAGTCATAGATTTTAAGGAGTTGAAAGGACAAATGCATAACGTTTTAATGAAATTGTTGGGATTGAAATAAAAGTGAGAAACCCACATCGTCCAATGCAAGAAAGTGACCCATCCCCCTCCCAATTGTAAATAAAAACTAGTATGTTTATAACTAGGCTTGAAAATTTTGTTTTATGCCCGAAGATTCCAATTGCTTTCCTTTACCCTATAAATTTACATGAACACACATGATAAAGGAAGCACCAAAAGAGTTCAATTAAAAACATGGAACCATAAAATTACGTAGCAAAAAACCAAGTAAATTCTCTCATACATACCTCCACCTTTGCTCATTGCATCCATGAAATCTTCACTTGTCTTAATTTCCCCATCCATTAAGTACAAAACAAAAACCATGAAACAAAAGTAAGAAAAACAAGAGAAATCAAACACAAAAATAAAATGTCAAACCACAAATTAGCATGGCCATGCTCACAAATCAAAAAAAAAAAAAAACCTATAATTGTAGAAAAACAAATGAACAACAGGCAATAACAAAAGATACAATCAATGATAGCAAAAAGAAACAACAATAACAAAAACAAGCAAACAAAAAGAAAAAAGATATGGGGACATGGATCTGCAATCCCAACATGCATCGATGGCCAACCAAAGACAACCTGCACACCAAAAATAATATTATGAATAATATATAAAATATACAAAATATCTTATGAGAAATCTTACTTAGAGATCAACAATATTACAAGTAATCTTATGCACTACAAAGTACAGGTTACGCAAACACAAAATCAACCCTAAATAGGTAAAGATAGAGAAATGTTGTATTTGAAATAAAAAGAATTACTTAACAAATCATATATGAATTTCACACCAAAAAAGAACTCACCTCTATCTTTGTATTCTTTCCAATCTAGTACAATATCTATCTCATAAAGATATTTCAGCAGTTTCAAGAGTGATCCTCCACATTCCATTATCCTATATTGCATTACACTCAACAAAACATTATGAAAAAATATTAAATATACATAAAATGTTGTGAAGTGTTATGAGTAAGCACTAGAAAGTACATCTTATGCAAACACTAAAAATCATAAACCCTAAATAGATGAGGGAGGATCATATATAGGTAAATAGTGGATCAGATATGGATATTTACACCAAAAGAGAACTCACCTGAACTCACCTCTATCTTTGGTGTTTGCCTTTGCACTCTTCTACAATCTCTCCCTCAAGTACCTTTAGTCGTTTAGCTAGTGATTTCTCCACATATTATATTAACTGCATTACATTGTGGACAATAATTTTTGTAGTTTCATGAATGCTCCTCCACCCTTTCTTTACCTACATTTGCATAGCATTCATTATATAAATAAATTCCAAATAACATAATATGCATTCAATTATACCTTTGCTATGTTGCCTCACATCATAGAAAGATATTCAATAATTTCACCAATTGTCCTTCACCTTTCTTGATCTGTATTACATTTAAAACGCAGATGATATAACAATGAATCGACAAATGAGTTAAATTAAAATGTGCATCAAAACCAAATAATTTAGTAACAAACAAGTAAGTTCCCTCATACATACCTCTTTCGCCTTTGCCCACTACACTTAGGATCCTACACATTTGCAAGTCTCTCCCACAAAATTACATATGCATTACATTGTGGTCATTAGTTTTTGTAGTTTCTTCAATGCTCCTCCACCCTTTCTTTACCTACATTTGCATAGAATTCATTACATAAATCAATTCCAAATAATATAATATGCATTCAATTATACCTTTGCTATGTTACCTCAAATCATAGAAAGATATTCAATAATTTCACCAATTGTCCACCTTTCTTGATATGTATTGCATTTAAAACCCGGATGATATAATAATGAATCAACAAATAAGTTAAATTAAAATGTGCATCAAAACCAAATAATTTAGTAACAAAGAAGTAAGGTCCCTCATACATACCTCTTTCGCCTTTGCCCACTACACTTGTGGGATCCTACACATTTGCAATTATCTCCCAGAAAAGTATTTATGCAGTTTTATCAATGCTCCTCCACCTTCCTTTACTTGCATTTGCATGACACTCATTAATAAGTAAATCCCAAATAATATAATATGCATTCAATAATACCTTTGTTATGGTGCCTTCTTCACAGAAACATATTCAGTAGTTTCACCAGTGGTCATTCACCTTTATGGATCTGTATTGCAAAGAATGTCAACAAATGTACATGATATATACATGAAGCAACAAATGAGTTCAATTAAAATGGGAATGAAGCGATATAATTTAGTAACAAACAAGTAAGTTCCCCCATACATACCTATTTCTCTCATACATACCTCTACCTTTGCTCATTGCATCCATGAAATCTTCACTTGCCTTAATTTCCCCATCCATTAAGTACAAAGCAAAAACCATGAAACAAAAGTAAGAAAAACAAGAGAAATCAAACACAAAAAATAAAATGTCAAACCACAAATTAACATGGCCATGCTCACAAATACAAATACAAAAAAAAAAAAAAAAAACTATAATTGTAGAAAAACATTTGAACAACAGGCAATAACAAAAGATACAATCAATGATCGAAAAAAGAAACAAAAATAACAAAAACAAGCAAACAAAAAGAAACAAGATATGGGGACATGGATCTGCAATCCCAACATGCATCAATGGCCAACCAAAGACAACCTGCACACCAAAAATAATATTATAAATAATATATAAAATATACAAAATATCTTATGAGAAATCTTACTTAGAGATCAACAATATTACAAGTAATCTTATGCACTACAAAGTACAGGTTACGCAAACACAAAATCAACCCTAAATAGGTAAAGATAGAGAAATGTTGTATTTGAAATGAAACGAATTACTTAACAAATCATTTATGGATTTCACACCAAAAAAGAACTCACCTCTATCTTTGTATTCTTTCCAATCTAGTACAATCTCTATCTCATAAAGATATTTCAGCAGTTTCAATAGTGATCTTCCACATTCCATTATCCTATATTGCATTACACTCAACAAAACATTATGAAAAAAATATTAAATACACATAAAATGTTGTGAAGTGTTATGAGTAAGCACTAGAAAGTACATTTTATGCAAACACTAAAAATCATAAACACTAAATAAACGAGGGAGGATCATATATAGGTAAATAGTGGATCATATATGGATATTTACACCAAAAGAGAACTCACCTGAACTCACCTCTATCTTTGTGTTTGCCTTTGCACTCTACCACAATCTCTCCCTCGAGTACATTTAGTAGTTTAGCTAGTGATTTCTCCACATATTATATTATCTGCATTACATTGTGGTCAATAATTTTTGTAGTTTCATGAATGCTCCTCCACCCTTTCTTTACCTACATTTGCATAGCATTCATTATATAAATAAATTCCAAATAACATAATATGCAGTCAATTATACCTTTGCTATGTTGCCTCACATCATAGAAAGATTCAATAATTTCACCAATTTTCCTTCACCTTTCTTGATTTGTATTACATTTAAAATGTAGATGATATAACAATGAATCAACAAATGAGTTAAATTAAAATGTGCATCAAAACCAAATAATTTAGTAACAAACAAGTAAGTTCCCTCATACATACCTCTTTCGCCTTTGCCCACTACACTTCTAGGATCCTACACATTTGCAAGTCTCTCCCACAAAATTACTTATGCATTACATTGTGGTCAATAATTTTTGTAGTTTCTTCAATGCTCCTCCACCCTTTCTTTACCTACATTTGCATAGAATTCATTATATAAATCAATTTCAAATAATATAATATGCATTCAATTATACCTTTGCTATGTTGCCTCAAATCATAGAAAGATATTCAATAATTTCACCAATTGTCCACCTTTCTTGATATGTATTGCATTTAAAACGCAGATGATATAATAATGAATCAACAAATAAGTTAAATTAAAATGTGCATCAAAACCAAATAATTTAGTAACAAACAAGTAAGGTCCCTCATACCTACCTCTTTCGCCTTCGCCCACTACACTTGTGGGATCCTACACATTTGCAAGTATCTCCCAGAAAAGTATTTATGCAGTTTTATCAATGCTCCTCCACCTTCCTTTACTTGCATTTGCATGACACTCATTAATAAGTAAATCCCAAATAATATAATATGCATTCAATAATACCCTTTTTTATGGTGCCTCACATCACAGAAACATATTCAGTAGTTTCACCAGTGGTCCTTCACCTTTATGGATCTGTATTGCAAAGAATGTCAACAAATGTACATGATATATACATGAAGCAACAAATGAGTTCAATTAAAATGGCAATGAAGCGATATAATTTAGTAACAAACAAGTAAGTTCCCCCATACATACCTATTTCTCTCATACATACCTCTACCTTTGCTCATTGCATCCATGAAATCTTCACTTGCCTTAATTTCCCCATCCATTAAGTACAAAGCAAAAACCATGAAACAAAAGTAAGAAAAACAAGAGAAATCAAACACAAAAAATAAAATGTCCACCTTCCTTTACTTGCATTTGCATGACACTCATTAATAAGTAAATCCCAAATAATATAATATGCATTCAATAATACCTTTGTTATGGTGCCTCAATCACAGAAACATATTCAGTAGTTTCACCAGTGGTCCTTCACCTTTATGGATCTGTATTGCAAAGAATGTCAACAAATGTACATGATATATACATGAAGCAACAAATGAGTTCAATTAAAATGGGAATGAAGCGATATAATTTAGTAACAAACAAGTAAGTTCCCCCATACATACCTATTTCTCTCATACATACCTCTACCTTTGCTCATTGCATCCATGAAATCTTCACTTGCCTTAATTTCCCCATCCATTAAGTACAAAGCAAAAACCATGAAACAAAAGTAAGAAAAACAAGAGAAATCAAACACAAAAAATAAAATGTCAAACCACAAATTAACATGGCCATGCTCACAAATACAAATACAAAAAAAAAAAAAACTATAATTGTAGAAAAACATTTGAACAACAGGCAATAACAAAAGACACAATCAATGATAGAAAAAAGAAACAAAAATAACAAAAACAAGCAAACAAAAAGAAACAAGATATGGGGACATGGATCTGCAATCCCAACATGCATCAATGGCCAACCAAAGACAACCTGCACACCAAAAATAATATTATGAACAATATATAAAATATACAAAATATCTTATGAGAAATCTTACTTAGAGATCAACAATATTACAAGTAATCTTATGCACTACAAAGTACAGGTTACGCAAACACAAAATCAACCCTAAATAGGTAAAGATAGAGAAATGTTGTATTTGAAATGAAAAGAATTACTTAACAAATCATATATGGATTTCACACCAAAAAAGAACTCACCTCTATCTTCATATTCTTTCCAATCTAGTACAATCTCTATCTCATAAAGATATTTCAACAGTTTCAATAGTGATCCTCCACATTCCATTATCTTATATTGCATTACACTCAACAAAACATTATGAAAAAATATTAAATACACATAAAATGTTGTGAACTGTTATGAGTAAGCACTAGAAAGTACATCTTATGCAAACACTAAAAATCATAAACCCTAAATAGACGAGGGAGGATCATATATAGGTAAATAGTGGATCATATATGGATATTTACACCAAAAGAGAACTCACCTGAACTCACCTCTATCTTTGTGTTTGCCTTTGCACTCTACTACAATCTCTCCCTCAAGTACATTTAGTAGTTTAGCTAGTGATTTCTCCACATATTATATTAACTGCATTACATTGTGGTCAATAATTTTTGTAGTTTCATGAATGCTCCTCCGCCCTTTCTTTACCTACATTTGCATAGCATTCATTATATAAATAAATTCCAAATAACATAATATGCAGTCAATTATACCTTTGCTATGTTGCCTCACATCATAGAAAGATATTCAATAATTTCACCAATTGTCCTTCACCTTTCTTGATCTTTATTACATTTAAAACGCAGATGATATAACAATGGATCGACAAATGAGTTAAATTAAAATGTGCATCAAAACCAAATAATTTAGTAACAAACAAGTAAGTTCCCTCATACATACCTCTTTCGCCTTTGCCCACTACACTTTTAGGATCCTACACATTTGCAAGTCTCTCCCACAAAATTACTTATGCATTACATTGTGGTCAATAATTTTTGTAGTTTCTTCAATGCTCCTCCACCCTTTCTTTACCTACATTTGCATAGAATTCATTACATAAATCAATTCCAAATAATATAATATGCATTCAATTATACCTTTGCTATGTTGCCTCAAATCATAGAAAGATATTCAATAATTTCACCAATTGACCACCTTTCTTGATATGTATTGCATTTAAAACGCGGATGATATAATAATGAATCAACAAATAAGTTAAAATTAAATGTGCATCAAAACCAAATAATTTAGTAACAAACAAGTAAGGTCCCTCATACATACCTCTTTCGCCTTTGCCCCCTACACTTGTGGGATCCTACACATTTGCAAGTATCTCCCAGAAAAGTATTTATGCAGTTTTATTAATGCTCCTCCACCTTCCTTTACTTGCATTTGCATGACACTCATTAATAAGTAAATCCCAAATAATATAATATGCATTCAATAATACCTTTGTTATGGTGCCTCAATCACAGAAACATATTCAGTAGTTTCACCAGTGGTCCTTCACCTTTATGGATCTGTATTGCAAAGAATGTCAACAAATGTACATGATATATACATGAAGCAACAAATGAGTTCAATTAAAATGGGAATGAAGCGATATAATTTAGTAACAAACAAGTAAGTTCCCCCATACATACCTATTTCTCTCATACATACCACCACCTTTGCTCATTGCATCCATGAAATCTTCACTTGCCTTAATTTCCCCATCCATTAAGTACAAAACAAAAACCATGAAACAAAAGTAAGAAAAACAAGAGAAATCAAACACAAAAAAAAAATGTCAAACCACAAATTAGCATGGCCATGCTCACAAATACAAAAAAAAAAACTATAATTGTAGAAAAACAAATGAACAACAGGCAATAACAAAAGATACAATCAATGATAGCAAAAAGAAACAAAAATAACAAAAACAAGCAAACAAAAAGAAACAAGATATGGGGACATGGATCTGCAATCCCAACATGCATCGATGGCCAACCAAAGACAACCTGCACACCAAAAATAATATTATGAATAATATATAAAATATACAAAATATCTTATGAGAAATCTTAGTTGGAGATCAAGAATATTACAAGTAATCTTATGCACTACAAAGTACAGGTTACGCAAACACAAAATCAACCCTAAATAGGTAAAGATAGAGAAATGTTGTATTTGAAATGAAAAGAATTACTTAACAAATCATATATGGATTTCACACCAAAAAAGAACTCACCTCTATCTTCGTATTCTTTCCAATCTAGTACAATCTCTATCTCATAAAGATATTTCAACAGTTTCAATAGTGATCCTCCACATTCCATTATCTTATATTGCATTACACTCAACAAAACATTATGAAAAAATATTAAATACACATAAAATGTTGTGAAGTGTTATGAGTAAGCACTAGAAAGTACATCTTATGCAATCACTAAAAATCATAAACCCTAAATAGACGAGGGAGGATCATATATAGGTAAATAGTGGATCATATATGAATATTTACACCAAAAGAGAACTCACCTGAACTCACCTCTATCTTTGTGTTTGCCTTTGCACTCTACTACAATCTCTCCCTCAAGTACATTTAGTAGTTTAGCTAGTGATTTCTCCACATATTATATTAACTGCATTACATTGTGGTCAATAATTTTTGTTGTTTCATGAATGCTCCTCCGCCCTTTCTTTACCTACATTTGCATAGCATTCATTATATAAATAAATTCCAAATAAATAAATATGCGGTGTCAATTATATTCTAGCTATGTTGCCTCACATCATAGAAGAATATGTCATTAATTATTTTAATTGTCCTTCACCTTTCTTGATATGTATTAGATTTAAAACGCAGATGATATAACAATGAATCGACAAATGAGGTTAAATTAAAATGTGCATCAAAACCAAATAATTTAGTAACAAACAAGTAAGTTCCCTCATACATACCTCTTTCGCCTTTGCCCACTACACTTCTGGGATCCTACACATTTGCAAGTCTCTTGTAGATGATGCCTTCGTACATTGTGGCTAAATTGTTTTTGCGGTTTCTTCAATGCTCCTTTACCCTTTCTTTACCTACATTTGAATAGAATTCATTATATAAATCAATTTCAAATAATATAATATGCATTCAATTATACCTTTGCTTTGCCTCAAATCATAGAAAGATATTCAATAATTTCACCAATTGTCCACCTTTCTTGATATGTATTGCATTTAAAACGCGGATGATATAATAATGAATCAACAAATAAGTTAAATGAAAATGTGCATCAAAACCAAATAATTTAGTAACAAACAAGTAAGGTCCCTCATACATACGTCTTTCGCCTTTGCCCACTACACTTGTGGGATCTCACATTTGCAAGTATCTCCCAGAAAATTATTTATTCAGTTTTATCAATGCTCCTCCACCTTCCGTTACTTGCATTTGCATGACAATCATTAATAAGTAAATCCCAAATAATATAATATGCATTCAATAATACCTTTGTTATGGTGCCTCACAACACAGAAACATATTCAGTAGTTTCACGAGTGGTCCTCCACCTTTATGGATTTGTATTGCACAGAATGTGAACAAATGTATATGATATATACATGAAGCAACAAATGAGTTCAATTAAAATGGGAATGAAGCGATATAATTTAGTAACAAACAAGTAAGTTTCCCCATACATACCTATTTCGCCTTTCCCCATAATTAAGTAAATTCCTCCATACATACCTTATTCGCCTTTGCACACTCCACTTGTAGACTCCACGTTAGCGGTAAGCCCACACAATGGGTTGTAAAGGTATTCCTTAATTTCCCCATCAAATGAATGCAAGAAAAAAATAAAAAATAAAAATAAAATAAATATGAAAAGATAAAAAGTTCAAAAAAACACACAGGTAAAACGAACTAAAAAACCATAAGTTAGCATGGCCATGCACACAAATACAAATATATATGAGAGACAACATTAAAAAAAAAAACAAAATAAAACAATAATAGAAACAAAAATGAACAACAATAGAAAAATACAACCAAAATAATAATAACAAAACATAAAAACTCAAATAAAAGATGGAAGTTGCACTGCAACTGCAAAATGCATCCATGGCGAACCAAAGGGACCCTGCACACCAAAAAATAAATAACTATTAAACAAAGACTAGAAAATATTCTAAAAATATTAAATACACATGAAATATTATGAGAAATATGAAATACATACCAAAATATCTTATGAGAATCTTTAAATGTAGACTCAAAATCTTATGAGTAATTATGAATAATCTTATGCATTAGAAAGTAAATCTTATGTACAGACCAAAAATTTTAAATCCTAAATGAGGAAGAAAACTATAGTATTTGCAACAAAAAAATATTAAAAAGCATATCATACATGAATTTCACACCAAAAGAAAACTGACCTCCACTTTTTCCATTGCACACATTGTTTTTCTCATGAAAATATTTCAGTAGTTTCATCGGTGATCCCCCACATTCATTTACCTACATTGCATTGCATTCAATAATTAAACAAATGGGTAATCAACTAAGATGGCTCAAATTTAAATAAAAACACAAATGGAACCATTCACACGCCACAACAATCACCTTTACCCACTACACCTATGGAATCATGGGTTGTTAGGACCTACCCAAATTTCCCACTCAATGTACCAAATAGAAATCAAAATAGACACTAAAGTATATTATGGGAATATCATAAATGAAAATGAAATTTCTAACCAAAATATTATGCAAAAATACATATTATGCAATTACCAAAAATCATAGTTCTTCAACAAGAAAGGAGAAAGAACAACCATTGTATTGAAATCAGAAGATATCCCAAAATTTGCTTTCTGCATATGGACTCTCCTACATCTGCAACTCTCTCATACAAAATATTATTGTAGTTTCATCAATTCTCATCCACCTTCCTTTACCTACATTTGCATAAAATAATAAATCCCAAATAATATAATATGCATTCAATGATACCTTTGTTATGGTGTCTCGCATCACAGAAACATATTCATTGGTTTCATTAGTGGTCCTTCACCTTGCTTGATCTGCATTGCACCTAGATTTCAACAAACACAAGCGATATAATAATAAATCAATAAATAAGTTAAATTAAAATGGGAATCAAAACCATATAATTTACTAACAAACGAGTATGTTCCCGCATACATACCTCTTTTGCCTTTTCCCACTACACTTGCAGACTCCTACACATTTGCAAGTCTCTCACACAAAAATATTTATATAGTTTTATCTATGTTCCTCCACCTTCCTTTACCCACATTTGCATAACACTCACTATATAAATAAATTCCAAATAATATAATATGCATTCAATTATACCTTTGATATGGAGTCTCACATCACAAATATATTCAGTAGTTTCATCAATGGTCCTTCATCTTTCTTGATCTATATTGAACTAAATTTCAACAAACATACATGATATAATGATGAAACAACAAGTGAGTTCAATTAAAATGTGCATGAAACCATAAAATTTAGTAACAAACAAAAGTTCCCCATACATACCTATTTCGTCTTTCTCCATAAAGAAGTAAATTCCTCCATAAATGTCTTGTTCGTCTTTGCCCACTACACTTGTAGACTCGGCATCATCCCCAAACCCACACTATGGTTTGTTAAGGTCTTCTTTAATTTCTCCACCCATTGAATCAAGGAAAAAATATGAACAAAAGAAAATCAATTCAAAAGACAAAAAAAAACAAAATACCAAACCATAAGTTAGCATGGTCATGCTCACAAATACAATGATATAAGAGCCACAACATTTAGACTTAGGGAATATTTAAAAATTGGTTAATAATCTAATCGAGACACTTCTAGTTGGAATTTCCGCAAACGATTTTTGGGTTTTGGAAAACTCATGTATTCTACCCCCTCCGCCAATTCTCGTAGCTAGAACACATCTGAAGCTACAAAAACTAACACAAAGTTGGGAATGTGGTGTTGGTCATAGAGCTCTAACCTCAGATACACACCCAAATCCCTAGGTTGATGGTTAGCTAGTAAGCTTGATGGTACCTAGAGAGATTGAAAGCTTGAGTCCATCTTAGTCCCACTAGGATAGATTACACTGGTCAAGAATTTAGTCTGTGGCATTGTGGTGCCTAAATTATTGAGAGACCAATGGATAGATTGCCCTGGTTAGGAATATAGTCCATGGCATTGCGGTGCCTAAAAATTCTCCATGGTTCATATAGTTGATATCTTCCTTGTACTTGTATATAATGAATATCTCCCTAGTTAAGAGAGAGTGTTGGAAAATGTAACTAGGTTTGGTCTTCATTAATGTATTTGAGTCATTATGTAATGTACTTGTCAAAAGAATAAAGAAAATAACTTTTATTATTGTTATAATGACTTATTAAAGCATGGGTTTCATGCTTGGGTCATTATGTTTTAGGTCAAACTCCCCATTGAGGATTCTAGGATTTATTATGAGTTAATAGTCATTGTACATTTAAAGAGACCCCTCTTGGGCTTTTGAATCATGTAAAAAAGGTTTAGGATTGAGTCAAATATGAATTATGTTGCCTCCACACAAAGTCGGCCTTGGAGGGTTATTCGACCTCACCTAAAGGCTATAAAAGAAGCAATTTGAATTTATTTGGACGAGATTATCATAAGGATGTTTGATATCTCTTTGGAAGCCAGAAAAAGTGCAAAGTGAAGGACGAGGGTAAAAGATGTGAGAGTTTGGTCAAGGTGAAAGAAGAAAGGAAAATCGAAATTTTGGTGTCTTTGTCTCTCTCTCTCATGCCCTAGTTTGGGATATTGAAGTTCTCTTGTTGATGTCGCTGCCAGTTGTTGTTGCTAGGACGGGTATAGGTTGAAGTTGTTGTTGTTGGGTGGTGCTACCTCAAGAAGTTGAATTGGGCCATAATCGAAGTTCCCAAGTCAAGATCGAAGTCGTTCAGCCAAGATCGAGGTCTCCAAAAAAAGGTCGAAGTTACTGGGTCCAATAAAGTGTTGCACAGTGTTGTTGATGTTGTTGCTGCCATGTCAAATAGGATGATCTGCAAAAGAAGGAGGTTGACTTGGAGTGGAGCAGAATTTGTGTCAAGGTCTAGAGTCTTGGGTTATCTCAGGAAAACTATTGAAAGAAGAATTACTCAATGGGTTTTCCCCTAGAGAGGGGATTTTACCTGGCTGTGCGCCTATATCTGGTGTCCTTGATTTGTGTTATTTCTTTGGTAATTGTTTGATGAACTAAAAGGACAGAAGATAAAAATGGAATCTAATAAGAAAACAAGAACGTCATAGGTAATTATCAAGTTTAAGAAAATCTTTCTGCCTTTCTGATTTTCTAACAAATCCACATCCTCACTTCGTGCAATATTGGTCCTACTCTCACTACCACAAAGATTAATTTTGAAGAGCTTTGGAATTCTTTCAAGGATATATAAAAGTAGAGGAATCACAATCAAGTATGCAAGTGACTCAAATGTGGTAATGCACCAGTTCGAAATTTGCATTTTCTAAAACATTCTTCGCATAAAACTTGGAGAAAATAATGACTATGGATGTTGATCCTGTTAAAGTTTGGGTACCAGAGGACAAGTGGTTCCCTAAGACTTTGATCTTTGGCCTAGGGAAAAGTGTCCAAATTTATTTGTACTTTTCTCCTAAAGTGACTTTATAAGTGGTAAAGTCAATATAATTTTCAAGTGACTTTGTAAGTGATAAAGTTACATTCTAATTATAAAGTGACTTTATTAAAGTCAATGAAAAATTAGAAAGTGAAAAAGTGACGATGGAAATAAAAGGCTAAGTGGGTTTTTATTTAAGTGGGTGAGTTAAAAAATAGAAAGTAAGAATTAAATGCACATTTATTCTCATCCCTAGATCTAAATGAATCTCAGCCATTAGATCTCAAGGTTACCCAAAAGGTCATTTAGGGTAAAAGGAGAGAAGGGAAAAAGATCAATTCAATCTTTCGTGAGCTATTCAGAGAAAGAGAAGGAGAGCAAGGAGAAAATTTCTGAGCAGTGAGAAGTTGAAGGAGGGCAGCAAGGAGACTTCAGCAAATCCGTACAGCAGCTTAGTGGCACAAATCTAAAGGCAAAAATCCAAGTACAACATGAGGTTGGCACAATTTTCGAGAAAGGAGGCACAGAAATAGAGGAATCCGTATAGTAGCTTCAGCACAAATTCCAAGGCAATTTTTGGGAACGAGAATCAAGGAGAGGCACTGTTGTTATTCTAGCACAAATTTCAAGAAACCCATACAGTAGTGGAAGCGTAGTTTTCGTGGAGGAAGTATAGCCAATCGTACTGCAAAATTTTGGGCACGATTTTCAAGGGTGACAGTAAAGCATTTAATGCTATCATTAATGTTGTAAAATTTCGATTTTGTAAGTTTGCTAGTTGGCATGTTTTCCGAGGCGGTGTGCAAGTGCGAAAAGCGAGATAAGTTAAATTTGTGGTTGCTAGAATTTTTTACTGTGTATTTCAGTTCTCTGTAAAATCATTTTCAGAAATAAAGAAGAGCTCTCAAACTGGTTGTCCCCAAGAGTTGTAGGGGGTTTTTCCAAGGTCAAATTGACCAAAAATCACTGTGTCAATTTCTCTGTGTGGCTATTATATTTTTGCTGTGTTTTATATCTGCATTTTCCAGCAGTGTAAATCTTGAAATTTGTGTTTTCAAAAATTTCTGTCATTTCCAGATTTTAGTATTTTTATCATGCTTGGATTTAAAACTATATGCATGGAGTGATAAGGAAAGCTAATAACCGGAGTGGGGATTGAAATTTCTATATGCTGTCAGAGCTTGGTTGGTTGAAAAGTGCAGTTTGGGACAACAAAGTGAAAATCACAGCAAGCTGATTTTTACACAGTAAACTGAACCTTTACCACATATTTGAAAATTTCATTTGTTAGGACAGCAAGCATGTCTTTGGGCTTGAGGGTAGAAGATAGGTTGGATGGGCAGAGCAACTACAGTGCATGGAGGGAGAGAATCCAGAGCATTTTTGAGTAAGCAGAAGTCTGAGGCATTATGGTGCATACCACATAGCACCCAGTAGCAGGACCTGCTGACCTTGTACAGTTGGTAAAGTTTAACAAAAAGAATGCTAAGGCAAAAAGTCCGATTCTGGATGGAGTCAAAGATCATGTCATTCCTCATGTGAGAGGAAAGACTTATGCACATGAAATGTGGACAGCCTTGACCAGTCTTTACCAGAGTTCAAATGAAAATAGAAAAATGGTCCTAAAGGAGAGACTAAAGGCCATTAAAATGGCTAAGACTGACAGTGCTACAACATACCTCACAAAGATCACTTCAATGAGAGATGAGTTGGCAGCCGTAGGAGAGACCATTGCACTCACTAAGTTGGTGAGGATTGCTTTGAATGGTCTTCCCAAGACTTGGGAGAGTTTTGTGGATGGCATTGTTGCACGTAAGAACCTTCCCGGATGGGAGAGGTTGTGGGATGATTGCATTCAGAATGAGATTAGAAAGAACCATCTTGGGGAAGCCAAACAAGGGGAGGAGGATGACAATGTGGCATTGTTGGCAGGAGGCAAGAAGGGCAAAGCAAAGAAGCAAGCTTCCACCAGTGGAGGCAAAGGAAAAGGTAAAGGTAAGCAACAGAACAAAGAGAAGGACTATTCCAAAGTCAACCGTTGGAATTGTCAAAAGTTGGGACACTATGCAGTTGTGTGTCCGGAGAAGAAGAACAAGAAGGGAAAGGACAAGACCATTGCAGCTTCTACAGAGATAAAGGGCTTCTCAGAGAGCTTTGATCGAGAGTTTGGGTTCATAGCTTGTGAGTCCACTAGTGCGGGATCACCTGCCACACGGGTTCAAAGGGAGTGTGCACTTCCCTCCACTAGCAAAGCATCCACTGGTGTTTGGTATGTTGACAGTGAGGCTTCTCGCCATATGACAGGAGTTCGGGAGTACTTCTCAGAGCTTTCAGAGAGTGGCACTGATATTGACGTAGTACTCGGAGATGACAACATTGTTAGAGCAGTCAGTTTGGGGACATTGACATTTGATAGGGAACCCAAACCTCCCTTAAAAGCATCAGATGTTCTATATGTGCCTGGAATGAAGAAGAACTTGATATCCATCTCAACACTTGAGAACAAAGGGTATGAGGTGTTGTTCAGGAGAGGGGAGGTGCTTATATATCCTAGGGGCACTCCAGCTGATTCAGCTAGAGTGATTGGTGTGCGCCATGCCAAGGTGTACAAGTTCTCATTCCAGCCCCTAATGGCATTGAGTAGCAGTACCGACAACAGATCTAGCAGTTTAGAGTTGTGTGAGATTTGGCACAGCAGGATGGGGCACATGTATCATGGGGCCTTGAGGACATTGCGAGAGATCACAACTGGTGTGCCAGATATCAGTTCTGATCACCTTGATGTGTGCAGGGGATGTGCTATGGGGAAGTTTTCCAAATCCCATTTTCCCAGCAGTGGCAGCAGATCGACCGAGATCCTTGACTTGATTCATACCGATGTGAGTGGTCGAATGTCTCATGTATCCTTGAGTGGCTATGAGTATTATGTGTTATTCGTTGATGATCACTCCAGGAAGACCTGGATTTATTTCTTGAAGACCAAGAGTGAGGTCTTCAAGCGGCTTCAAGAGTTCAAAGCTCTTGTGGAGACTCAGACCGATCGGAAGATCAAGGTCCTCAAGTCGAACAATGGAGTGGAGTATACCCTTGGTGAGTTTGTTGATTTTTGTGCAGAGGCACGCATCAGGAGGGAGTTCACAGTTCCTTACAACCCCCAGCAGAATGGGGTTGCGGAGAGGAAGAACAAATCCATCGTTGGGGCTACCAAAGCCATGCTTCACGATCAAGGTTTACCTTTTATTTTTGTGGGCAGAGGCCTGCAACATTGTTGTGTACTTGCAGAACAGGAGTCCACATCGTGCTTTGGGCAATGTGACCCCGGAGGAGGCTTTTTCTGCGAAGAAGCCTGATGTTGGTCACTTTCATATCTGTGGGTGCTTTACATACTCCTATGTTCCCAAGAAGAAGAGGACCAAGCTATAGCCCACTGCAGACAAGGGCATCTTTGTGGGTTATAACGAGACCTCGAAAGCTTATTAGATTTATAATCCTGCGAAGAGGAAAGTTGTTGACATGCGGGATGTGAAGTTCGAGGAGGAGAGAGTTTTCAGGAGGTCACGAGAGTTAGAGTATCTGGATTCACCAGACCCTCAAGAGCAGCTGAGTCAGTCACAGGGATCCAGTGGTCAGGGATCAGGAGGTACATCTATTATAGTGTCAAGTCCATTAGTGAGCAATGGCTCTCAGAGTCAAGTGAGTGGTGCTTCGGGCGACATGCAAAGCAGTTCACAAGGTAGTCCACTGATGGATAGTTCACACGATACTTCAGCATCTACAAGCATAGTTTCAGGCATGAGGTCAGTTGGCAGGCCTTTAGGGGTTCAGGCTTCTGATGATGATGAGGATTCTTTCACTCCGGTGGGAGAAGCATGCTCAAATAAGAGGAAGCCCAAGTGGCTTTAAGACACCTTGCGCTAGGCCATATCTGTTGTTGGGCCAAAGAGACAGGTTAGAGAGAGTAAACCACCTGATCGCTTCTGTAGTTATAAGGCATTGATCACTAGCATCGTTGATTCTGAGCCTTCTAGCTATAAGGAGGTAGCTAGCTAGCAAGTCTGGAGAGAGGCCATGTAGGAGGAGTATTCTTCTATCATCAACAACGATGTTTCGGAGGTGGTGTCGAGGCCTGCAGGTAAATCAGTGGTTACTTCCAGATGTCTTTACAAGATAAAGCATGCTGCAGATGGCAGCATCGAGAAGTTCAAGGCTCGATTTGTGGCAAGAGGGTTCTCACAAGTAGAGGGAGTTGATTATGAGGAGACCTTCGCTCCCGTGGCTCGGTATACTTC
The DNA here is from genome assembly GCA_034641835.2 of Pinus albicaulis. Lineage (NCBI taxonomy): Eukaryota > Viridiplantae > Streptophyta > Pinopsida > Pinales > Pinaceae > Pinus > Pinus albicaulis. The sequence continues at coordinate 429,135,738 of CM076573.1, read as the reverse complement.
CATTCGCTCCATTATATCGATAGCAGCAGAGATTGGTTGGAAGATCCACCATGATGCTTTTACCTCCATATCCAAGATTGAGAGTTGAAGTCTAAATAAGAGAAGTGCATTTGGGAGCTGGAGAAGTATCCGAGTAACATGAAGCAACAATAAATTTCTTCTAATTCATTTTATTGCCTTACTATGGTAAGTTTTTGTCGAACATGCATTCCTCTAAGATAGGGTGATGGAGGGAGTCCATGATGCTTTTGGCTCCTAATCCAAGATTGAGAGGTGAAGTCTAAAGGAGATAAGTGTATTTGGAAGCAGGATAGGCATCTAAGTAACATGAAGAAACCATCAAAGTAAAGATAAAAAAGTCATAGATGTTAAGGAGTTGAAAGGTCAAATGCATCACATTTTAATGATATTTTTGAGATTGAAATAAAAGTGAGAAACCCACACCCTCCAATGGAAGAAAGTGACCCATCCCCCTCCTAATAGTAAATAAAAACTAGTATGTTTATAACTAGGCTTGAAAATTTTGTTTTATGCCCAAAGATTCCAATTATTTTCATTTACCCTATAAATTTACATGAACACGCATGATAAAGGAAGCACCAAAAGAGATCAATTAAAACACCATGGAACCATAAAATTACATAGCAATAAACAAGTAAATTCTCTCATACATACCTCCACCTTTGCTCATTGCATCCATGAAATCTTCACTTGCCTTAATTTCCCCATCCATTAAGTACAAAACAAAAACCATGAAACAAAAGTAAGAAAAACAAGAGAAATCAAACACAAAAAATAAAACGTCAAACCACAAATTAGCATGGCCATGCTAGCAAATACAACAAAAAAAATTAAAATTGTAGAAAAACGAAAGAACAACAGACAATAACAAAATATACAATCAATGATAGCAAAATGAAACAAAAATAACAAAAACAAGCAAACAAAAAGAAACATGATATGGGGACATGGATCTACAATCCCAGCATCCATCAATGGCCAACCAAAGACACCCTGCACACCAAAAATAATATTATGAATAAAATATTAAATATACAAAATATCTTATGAGAAATCTTACGTAGAGATCAACAATATAAGTAATTTTATGCACTAAAAAGTACAGGTTACACAAACGCTAAAAATCAACCCTAAATAGGTAAAGATAGAGAAATGTTGTATTTGAAATGAAAAGAATTACTTAACAAATCATATATGGATTTCACACCAAAAAAGAACTCACCTCTATCTTTGTATTCTTTCGAATCTAGTACAATCTCTATCTCATAAAGATATTTCAGCAGTTTCAATAGTGATCCTCCACTTTCCATTAACCTATATTGCATTACACTCAACAAAACATTATGAAAAAATATTAAATACACATAAAATGCTGTGAAGTATTATGAGTAAGCACTAGAAAGTACATCTTATGCAAGCACTAAAAATCATAAACCCTAAATAGATGAGGGAGGATCATATATATGTAAACAGTGGATCATATATGGATATTTACATTAGGTACATTTAGTAGTTTATCTAGTGATTTCTACATATTATATTAACTGCATTACATTGTGGTCAATAATTTTTGTTGTATCATCAATGCTTCTCCAACCTTTCTTTACCTACATTTGCATAGCATTCATTATATAAATAAATTCCAAATATTATAATATGCATTCAATTATACCTTTGCTATGTTGCCTCACATCATAGAAAGATATTCAATAATTTCACCAATTGTCCTTCATTTTTTATTTGTATTACATTTAAAACGCAGATGATATAATAATGAATCAACAAATGAGTTAAATTAAAATGTGCATTAAAACCAAATAATTTAGTAACAAACAAGTAAGTTCTCTCATACATAACTCTTTCGCCTTTGCCCACTACACTTGTGGGATCCTACACATTTGCTAGTCTCTCCCACAAAATCATTTATGCATTACATTGTGGTCAATAATTTTTGTAGTTTCTTCAATGCTCCTCCACCCTTTCTTTACCTACATTTTCATAGCATTCATTATATAAACAAATTCCAAAAAATATAATATGCATTCAATTATACCTTTACTATGTTGCCTCACATCATAGAAAGATATTCAATAATTTCACCAATTGTCCACCTTTCTTGATATGTATTGCATTTAAAACGCAGATGATATAATAATGAATCAACAAATAAGTTAAATTAAAATGTGCATCAAAACCAAATAATTTAGTAACAAACAAGTAAGGTCCCTCATACATACCTATTTCACCTTTGCCCACTACACTTGTGGGATCCTACACATTTGCAAGTATCTCCCACAAAATTATTTATGTAGTTTTATCAATGCTCCTCCACCTTCCTTTCCTTGCATTTGCATGACACTCGTTAATAAGTAAATCCCAAATAATATAATATGCATTCAATAATACCTTTGTTATGGTGCCTCACATCACAGAAACATATTCAGTAGTTTCAATAGTGATCCTTCACCTTTCTGGATCTGTATCGCATAGAATGTCAACAAACGTACATGATATAAACATGAAGCAACAAATGAGCTCAATTAAAATGGGCATGAAGCCATATAATTTAGTAACAAACAAGTAAGTTCCCCCATACATACCTCTTTCGCCTTTCCCTGTAATTAAGTAAATTCCTCCATACATACCTTATTCAGCTTTGCACACTACATTTGTAGACTCCACATTAGCAGTAAGCCCACACAATGGGTTGTAAAGGTATTCCTTAAATTCCCCACCAAATGAATCCAAGAAAAAAATAAAAAAATAAAAATAAAATAAATATGAAAAGATAAAAAGCTCAAAAAACACACAAGAAAAACGAAATAACAAACCATAAGTTAGCATGGCCATGTTCACAAATACAAAGATATACGAGCGACGACATTAAAAAAACAAAATAAAACAATAATAGAAACAAAAATGAACAACAATAGAAAAATACAACCAAAATAATAATAACAAAACATAAAAACTCAAATAAAAGATGGAAGTTGCACTGCAAGTGCAAAATGCATCCATGGCGAACCAAAGGGACCCTGCACACCAAAAAATAAATAACTATTAAACAAAGACTAAAAATATTCTAAAAATATTAAATACACATGAAATATTATGAGAAATATGAAATACATACCAAAATATCTTATGAGAATCTTAAATGTAGACTCAAAATCTTACGAGTAATTATGAATAATCTTATGCACTAGAATGTACATCTTATGCAAAGACCAAAATCCTAAATCCTAAATGAGGGGGAAGAAAACTACAGTATTTGCAACAAAAAAATATTAAAAAGCATATCATACATGAATTTCACAACAAAAGAAAACTAACCTCCACTTTTTCCATTGCACGCATTGTTTTTCTCATGAAAATATTTTAGCAATTTCATCAGTGAAACCCCACATTCCTTTTACCTACATTTCATTGCATTCAATAATTAAACAAATGGGTAATCAATTAAGATGGCTCAAATTTAAATAAAAACACAAATGGGACCATTCACATGCTACAACATTCACCTTTACCCACTACACCTATGGAATCATGGGTTGTTAGGACCTACCCTAATTTCCCACTCAATGTACCAAATAGAAATCAAAATAGACACTTAAGTATATTATGGGAATATCATAAATGAAAATCCTACATCTGCAACTCTCTCATACCAAATATTATTGTGGTTTCATCAATTCTCATCCACCTTACTTTACCTACATTTGCATAGAATAATAAATCCCAAATAATATAATATGCATTCAATGATACCTTTATTATGGTGGCTCGCATCACAGAAATCATTGGTTTCATTAGTGGTCCTTCACCTTACTTGATCTACATTGCACCTAGATTTCAACAAACACACGTGATATAATAATAAATCAACAAATAAGTTAAATTAAAATTGGAATCAAAACCATATAATTTACTAACAAACGAGTATGTTCCTGCATACATACCTCTTTCGCCTTTTCCCACTACACTTGTGGACTCCTACACATCTGCAAGTCTCTCACACGAAAATATTTATATAGTTTTATCTATGTTCCTCCACCTTCCTTTACCCACCATTGCATAACACTCACTATATAAATAAATTCCAAATAATATAAAATGCATTCAATTATACCTTTGATATGGAGCCTCACATCACAAATATATTCAGTAGTTTCATCAATGGTCCTTCATTTTCTTGATCTATATTGAACTAAATTTCAACAAACATACATGATATAATGATGAAACAACAACTGAGTTCAATTAAAATGTGCATGAAACCATAAAATTTAGTAACAAACTAAAGATCCTCATACATACCTATTTCGTCTTTCCACATAAAGAAGTAAATTCCTCCAGAAATGCCTTGTTCGCCTTTGCCCACTACACTTGTAGACTCTGCATCATCCCTAAACATACACTATGGTTTGTTAAGGTCTTCATTAATTTCTCCACTCGTTGAATCAAGGAAAAAATATGAACAAAAGAAAATCAGTTCAAAAGACAAAAAATAACAAAATACCAAACCATAAGTTAGCATGGCCATGCTCACAAATACAATGATATAAGAGCCACAACATTTAGACTTAGGGAATATTTAAAAATTGGTTAATAATCTAATCGAGACACTTCTGGTTGGAATTTCCGAAAACGATTTTTGGGTTTTGGAAAACTCGTAGCTAGAACACATCTGAAGCTACAAAAACTAACACGAAGTTGGGAATGTGGTGTTGGTCATAGAGCTCTAACCTCAGATACACACCTAGATCCCTGGGTTGATGGTTAGCAAGTAAGCCTGATGGTACCTAGAGAGGTTGAAATCTTGAGTCCATCTTACTCCCACTCGAATAGATTCACTAGTTAGGAATCTAGTTTGTGGCATTATGGTGCCTAAATTATTGAGAGACCAATGGATAGATTGCCCTGGTTAGGAATCTTGTCCATGGCATTGCGGTGCCTAAAAATTCTTCATGGTCAATATAGTTGATATCTTCCTTTTACTTGTATATAATGAATACCTCCCTAGTTAAGAGGGAGTGTTGGAAAATGTAACTAGGTTTGGTCTTCATTAATGTATTTGAGTCATTATGTAGTGTACTTGTCAAAAGAATAAAAAAATAATTTTTATTATTGTTATAATGACTTATTAAAGCATGGGTTTCATGCTTGGGTCATTATGTTTTAAGTCAAAGTCCCCATTGAGGATTCTAAGATTTATTCTGAGTTAATAGAGTCATTGTACATTTAAAAAGACCCTTCTTGGGCTTTTGAATCATGTAAAAAAGGTTTAGTATTGAGTCAAATATGAATTATATTGCCTCCATAAAAAGTCGGTCTAGGAGGGTTATTCGACCTCACCTAAAGGCCATAAAAGAAGCAATTTGAATTTATTTGGATGAGATTATCTCAAGCATGTTTGATATTTCTCCGGTAGCTGGAAAAGTGCAAAGTGAAGGAAGAGGACAAAAGTGGTCATGGTGAAAGAAGAAAGGAAAATCGAAATTTTGGTGTCTGTCTCTCTCTCTCGTGCCCTAGTTTGGGAGATCAAAGTTCTCTTGTTGATGTCGCTGCCAGTTGCTACTGGTAGGATAGGTATAGGTCGAAGTCGTTGTTGTTGGATGGTGCTACCTCAAGAAGTTGAATTGGGCCATAATCGAAGTTCCTAAGTCAAGATCGAAGTCTTTCGGCCAAGATCGAGGTCTCCAAATAAAGGTCGAAGTTACTGGGTCCAAGAAACTGCTACACAGTGTTGTTGCTGCTACTGCTGCCAAGTCAAATAGGATCTTCTGCAAAAGGAGGTTGACTTGGTGTGGAGGAGAATTTGTGTCAAGGTCTAGGGTCTTGGTTTATCTCAGGAAAACTATTGAAGCAAGAGTTACTCATTGGGTTTTCCCCTAGAGGGGATTTTCCCTGTCTGTGTGCCTATATTCAACATCCTTGATTTATGTGTTATTGCTTTGGTAATTGCTTGATGAACTAAAAGGAAAGAAGATAAAAAGGGAAACTAATAAGAAAACAAGAATGTCATAGGTAATTATCAATTTTAAGAAAATCTTTCTGCCTTTCTGATTTTCTAACACATTCACGTCCTCACTTCGTGCAACATTAGTCCTACTCCCACTACCACAAAAATTAATTTTGAGGAACTTTGAAATTCTTTCAAGGATATATAAAAGTAGAGGAATCACAATCAAGTATGCAAATGGCTCAAATGTGGTAATGCACCACTTTCAAATTTGCATTTTCTAAAACATTCTTGGCATAAAACTTGGAGAAAACAATGATTATGGATGTTGATCCACCTCTAACAGGGGAGCGATGTCGCAATTGTGCAGTCCTGTGAGCAGCTGCAGGGGTTGGAGTAAGCATTGATACGTGAAAATTATTTGAAACTAACCCCATTGGCTATAGAGCTAATAGGTGTACTTAACCCCAACGAATTGCATTGTTGTAAGAGGGAGTGTAGATTTATTTTGTTGTTCCTGGTTTGTTGATAGTTGGGAGTTTCTTCAATAGTTATTGAAAAGGGATTTGAGCAAATGTTTGTGGAATTCCAATGAAGAATTAGTTCACTCGTGAGGTTGATGGAGACTACTGAGCTCCATTCGTATTGTGTCCTACCCTGCTTGAATGGCTATTGAGCAGTCCGTTGAGTAGCTGGAGGGGTTGGAGTAAGCATTGATAAATGAAAATTATTTGAAATTAACCCATTGGCTGTAGCGCTAATAGGTGTACTCAACCCCAATGAATTGCATTGTTGTAAGAAGCAGGAGGAGGGTAGATTTATCTTATTGTTCCTGGTTTGTTGATAGTTGGGAGCTTCTTCAACAGTTATTGAAGAGGGATTTGAGAAAATGTTTGTGGAATTCCAATGAAGAATTAGTTCACTCGTGAGGTTGATGGAGAGTACTGGGCTCCATTCATATTGTGTTCTACCCAGCTTGAATGGCGATTGTGCAGTCCACTGAGCAGGTGGAGGGGTTGGAGTAAGCATTGATACATGTAAATTATTTGAAATTAACCCCATTGGCTCTAGAGCTAATAGGTGTGCTCAACCCCAACGAATTGCGTTGTTGTAAGACGGAGTGTAGATTTATCTTGTTGTTCCTGGTTTGTTGATAGTTGGGAGTTTCTTCAACAGTTATTTAAGAGGGATTTGAGCAAATGTTTGTGGAATTCCAATGAAGAATTAGTTCACTCGTGAGGTTGATGGAGAGTACTGGGCTCCATTCGTATTGTGTTCTACCCAGCTTGAATGGTGATTGTGCAGTCTACTAAGCAGCTAGAGGGGTTGGAGTAAGCATTGATACATGAAAATTATTTGAAATTAACCCCATTGGCTCTAGAGCTAGTAGGTGTACTCAACCCCAACGAATTGCATTGTTGTAAGAGGGAGTGTAGATTTATCTTGTTGTTCCTGGTTTTTTGATAGTTGGGAGTTTCTTCAACAGTTATTGAAGAGGGATTTAAGCAAATGTTTGTTGAATTCCAATGAATAATTGTAAATTTTTTAAGATGTTCTATGCTTGATGCAACTTTATGTTCTCTTCAATATCAGATAGCAATCACATAAACAATAAAGTAAAATGTTGATAAAACATACTAGTAGATCGACACAAGACAAGCCAGAAATATATAATTGTGTTGGTGCATTACAGCGGTCAACAAGATGCTTCAACTAGCAAAGTCTCAATACGGTCAACCAACCAGAAGTGTCACACACACAGCCCTTAAAGACAGCTCATCAAAAGTCAACATAATTCAACAAAAGAATCCAACATCCAGATTTTCGGCGGCATCCATTTTTGGCATCATCCATCATCCATATTTACGGCATCCATTTCCGGCAACATCCATATTTACGGCATCATCCATATTTACGGGATCCAGATTTACAGCACCCAGATTTACGGCATTATCCATATTTGCAGCATCCATTTTCGGCATCATCCAGATTTAGGGAACCCATTTCCGGCAGCATCCAAATTTACGGCATCATCCATATTTACGGTATCCAGATTTACGGCATCCCTTTCCAGATTATGAGGATGTGTGTGATGAGATGATTGAAAATGTCCTCCAACGTTGACTAATATATATCCATCAATGAGGGTGTGTGACACAATATCTGGGGCTCCAAACCTTAAGGCCGACTTGCACGTATTTTGAATAGATTCAAAATAAATGTTATGCTCATCGGATCAAGATGATCTTTAGATCGATCTTGCACCTCTTCGAAAGAGGAATCCAATAAAAATATTGGCATCTTCATTTGAGCATCAGAACATGGAGTTTGGACTTAGTTGTCCAAAATTAACACTCCCTCTCAACTAGGGAGAACTCCATCCACCTGTGCAATCCAAACATTGTGCGTCATCCCGTCATAACTTGCTTTGTTGGCTTCTTTATTTCAGAACAAAAGTGGGTCAGTCACAAAGACATCATTCCTAGCTGACAGATTCAGCACAAAGATCCAAAACCTCTGTAGGACTCACAAAGAGTCAGTTGGTTTACCTGACCTGAAGTCAGTTGGAGGTCTGAAACCTCTCTAGGACTCAAGAGAGTCATATACTAACCCGAAGTTAGTTTCATTGACCCGAAGTCAGTTGGAGGTCCGAAACCTCTCTAGGCTTGATCCCAGATCAAGTGGTTGGACACGTGTCATCCTAGATAGAGAGTACGGCAATCTCTAATGCGTCCATCATTATTTGCTACAAGTCTCTAGCTTTTCCCACCTCACTGGCCAAATGAGAGGTACTTCCCATGAGCCCGGGACTCAATGGGTAGGATGGATACGGGGCACAGATCATGAGAGGCGAACCAACTCAACATCATAATGGTGGGGGAGAAGCACACCAACAAAGTTCAACAAGCCTAGCCCTGTGGTTTCTTATAGCTCCAAGAAGCTATCCCCAAGCCCCCATAGCTCTCAGAGCTCATCGTCCAACAGGACCCTTAGAATAGGGTCCTTCCATGATTCCAAGATTCTCACGGAAGGTTAGGAACATGACCTTCCCCAAGGGCATTGTGAGAATATCTGTGACCTGCTCATCAGTTCCTATATGATCGAGCCTTACGGTGCCTCACTGTACCGTATCCCGGATAAAGTGGTACCAGCCATCAACATGCTTGGATCAATCGTGGAACACGGGATTCTCTGACAAACGAATCCCCCTCTAGTTATCACAAAGGATAACAGTGGCATCTAGCACATGCTCGAACAGCTCACTAAAGAGCTTTCGCAGCCAAGTGACTTTACAACAGGCCATACATGCTGCAATGTATTCGGCCTCAACGATGCTCAAGGCTACCGATTTTTGTTTCTTGCCCGAAGCAGATCTACGTGTGAAGCAGCATCCAAATGTGCTCTTGTGATCCACCACACTGCCAGCCCAATCGGCAGCATTATATCCATGGAGTGTCATGCTCCCGACAGTGTATCTCAGCCCATGGTCTATCGTGCCCCAGAGATATCTCAAGAGTTTCTTGGCACCAACCCAGTAAATGTGATGAGGTTCAACCAGATGTTGACTCAAAGTGTTCACTGCAAAACATACGTCCGGACGAGTGTTCACTAAGAACATCAGGGCCCCTACAAGTTGACGATACTTAATAGGATTTGCTAGCACAATCCTAGCAGCGCTGCCACTCAACTGCTTGAAGTTGAGCTCCATCAGTGTCGACACGGACTTACAATCCACCATTCCAAATATTTCCAAAAGCTTCACAATATAGTTTCCATGAGAAAGGAAAATCTCTCCAGGTTTGTGCCAGACCTCCAGGCCTAGGAAGTAATGCATCAGTCCTAGGTCCTTCATCTCGAACTCAGCAGCGAGCTCCCTCTTGCGCTGATGAATGAGAGGGTCAACACCTGTCAGGAAGAGGTCATCCACATACAACACCAGAATGAGAGGCTTTTATCTATCAACCTTGAAGTAAAGGTTCGGATCAGCATTACCATGAGTGAAGCGCAGCTACATCAGGTAGCTATCTATCCTCTCGTACCAAGCTCTGGGTGCTTGCTTCAGCCCATAGAGGGCTTTCTTCAACCTACATACATGGGTGTCCCAATCTTGGACTTCGAACCCCAGAGGTTGCTCCACGTACACCTCTTCCTTTATCGCACCATGCAAAAATGCGGTCTTCACATCCATCTGATGAAGACTCCATCCTTGCGTAGCAGCAAGGGCTATTATAGATCGGATGGTGGTATATCGAGCCACAAGTGCAAATATATCATCATAGTCTATGCCTTCCTTTTGAGAGAAGCCACGGGCAACGAATCTTGCCTTGAACTTTTCAGCACTTCCATCAGATCCATGCTTGATCTTGTAGAGACATTTCGAGGTGACAACTGCTTTGTCCTCCGGTCTTGAAACCACATCCCAGACATCATTCTTCATTATGGACTCATACTCTTCGTGCATAGCATCCTTCTAGACTTGATGCTTTACGACTTCCTCAAAAGATCCAGGCTCAGATTGTACAATAGTACTCATGGCTGCTAGATACCCTTGGTATCTACTCGGCTTCTTGCTTTCACGGAATGTCCCCCCTGGGGCCATATGTCTCTCAGCATCCTCGAGAGTGTTCCTGAGCCATGATGGTCTTTTCCTCATTGAAGGAGGTGGATCAATACGGTCCATCGATCCTTCAACATCGGGCATTGTCTCATCCTTTGGTTCTTCTTGATTTCCAGGCCCTGATTCATGATTTTCCTCAGATCTCGGAAGATTGATTACTTTCCTCAGGGAATCATCTTCGTCAAAGGTAACATCATGGAATATCTCCACTTCCCTTTGACCAGGCACATAGACTCTATAGGCCTTCAAAGTTTCGCTGTAGCCCACAAACATTGTGGTCTCCCTCTTGATGTCAGCTTCTCTGCAAAGCTTCTTGAACTCGTTCGTCTCACATTCAGTGCCATTATCGGTCCTCAATATCTTAATCTTCTTCCCTGTTAGATTTTCCACCAAGGCTTTGAAGGTACAGAACCACATGAAAGCCTCATCCTTCTTTCTAAAGAAGTATATCCAGGTTTTGCGAGAGAAGTCATCTATGAATGTCATATAATAAGAACATCCTCCCAAGGATGTCATGGGCAGTATACCAAACAGATCATAATGTATCAGTTGCAAGACATTAGATGTCTTTGTCACACTTGAGGAGAAAGGTCCCCTTGTATGCTTTCCTTTGGCACAACCCTGACATACACCTTCATGATTATTTGAAAACTCGGGCATCCCCGTCACCACCTTCCTTGCTTCAGAAAGGGCTTTGTAGTGAAGGTGTCCAAACCTTCAGTGCCATAGTTCAATATGTCAGATAGTATCACACGTCATCGCTCCCAGTGGACATCCTCCAACCTGGTAGAGCGTATCAACTCTAAACCCAATCGTGATAGCTTCCTTGAAGCTCTTCTTCCACATGCGCACCTTCCCATCAATGAATGCCACATTGAGACCTTTGTCTTCCATGGCCGATATAGACACAAGGTTCTTCTTCAAATTAGGTACCTAGAGTACATCCTGCAAGCGGAGGACTTGACCTTGAGACAAGTGGAGGGTCACAATCCCTGTCCCTTTCACGGGATATGTGGCATTATCTCCAAGGATAATTTCTAGATTAGTATCCTTCTCAACCAAATCAGAAAGTGCTTCCTTGAACCCAGTGATGTGCCTTGAGGCACCACTATCTATCAATCATACATCCATAGTGTCGGGTGGAGATGCAGCAGAGAGGGCAGATACAAGTATAAATTCATTTCTTTTATCATCAAACAACATTTGATTCCTCATACCAGGAATTTCTTGACCTTTTGAAAGGTTGCCCATTTCCGTCGGAGGGAGCCTTCCTTTTCCCTTTGAACCTGTTGTTCCTTTGATTGCCATTCCTCTGGTTGTTGTTGTTGTCATCATCATCAGGAGAATCCTTCTTGAAAGGGCATTCTCTAGCATAGTGACCTAGCTCAGAGATGTAGGCAACCAGACTCTTATGAATTGAGTCCCTAATCATCAGCTTTGCTTTGATTTCCCCCTTCTTGTACTTTGATTTCTCATACCAGGGAGATTTCTAGCCGGCCTTTTGAAAGGTTGCCCATTTTAAAGTCGGAAGACGCTTCCTTTTCCCTTTTAACTTTGTTGTTCCTTTGATTGCCATTCCTCTGGTTGTTGTTGTTGTCATCATCATCAGGAGAATCCTTCTTGAAAGGGCATTCTCTAGCATAGTGACCTAGCTCAGAGATGTAGGCAACCAGACTCTTATGAATTGAGTCCCTAATCATTAGCTTTGCTTTGATTTCCCCCTTCTTATACTTTGATTTGGCAGCAGCGGTTGCAATGGATGGAGGTTCTTGGATTTTACCCTACACATAGTCCATGACATCTTGGTCTTCTAAGTTAAGATCCAATGTCATCCTCCAAGCATGGAATTCATCCTTCCCAGTCAATTTGTCATCAGTCTTAAAGCCATTGTAGTTTGAGGAACCCATCCTCTTCTTCGGTGATTGCTACAAATTAGGGCTTTGTCTTCACCTCAGCTCTGATACCATGTAAATTTTTGAAGATGTTCTATGCTTGATGCAACTTTACGTTCTCTTGAATATCAGACAGCAATCACATAAACAATAAAGTAAAATGCTGATAGAACATACCAGTTGATCGACAAAAGACAAGCCAGAAATATATAATTGTGTTGGTGTGTTACGGCGATCAACAGGATGCTTCAACCATCAAAGTCTCAATATGGTCAGCCAACCAGAAGTGTCACACACACAGCCCTTAAAGACAGTTCATCAAAAGTCAACATAATTCAACAAAAGGATCCCACATCCAGATTTCTGGCGGCATCCATATTTACGGCATCCATTTCCGTCATCATCCATATTTATGGCATTATCCAGATTTCCGGAATCCATTTCCGACAGCATCCATATTTACGGCATTCATTTCCAGCATCATCCAAATTTATGGCATCGTCCATATTTACGGCATCCAAATTTACGACATGCATTTCCTGCATCATCCAGATTTACGGCATCATCCATATTTATGGGAACCAGATTTACGACAGCATCCAGATTTACGGCATCATCCATATTTACGGTATCCAAAATTCAGATTTACGACATCCATTTCCAGATCATGAGGATGTGTGTGATGAGATGTTTGAAAATGTCCCCATCGTTGACCAATATATATCCATCAATGAGGGTGTGTGACACAATATCTGGGGCTCCAAACCTTAAGGCCGACATGCACGTATTTTGAATAAATTCAAAATAAATGTTTTGCTCATCGGATCAAGATGATCTTTAGATCGATCTTGCACCTCTTCAAAAGAGGAATCCAATAAAAATATTGGCATATTCATCTGAGCATCAGAACATGGAGTTTGGAACTAGTTGTCCAAAATTAACAAGAATTAGTTCACTCGTGAGGTTGATGGAGAATACTGGGCTCCATTTGTATTGTGTTCTACCCTACTTGAATGGCATGTGTTTTAGGAGGTTAGATGTTACTCCAAGACAAATTTGACAAATAAAAATAAATATCCCTCAAATCTGGGGAAGGGTATCCGTTCTTTAGGAAATTGTAATGTAAAGATTGTTAGAAAATGTAACTAGGTTCGGTCTTCATAATTGCTATTTTACTAATGTCATTATATATTTTATGTAGAAGATCAAAAAGTAGAAAAAGAAATATTATTTTCAAGCATTGGTTTCATGCTCAAATTGATTTGTCATCTAGGTCAAACATGTTCTTCATGCTTCTAGGGTTTATTGAGTCAAAAGAATATTTGTCATAAGTCAAAATATTGTCTCAGAGTCAAGTCCCATTTGCACTTTGAAAAGTAAGTGGAAGAACAAATTTACTAGAGTCAAAAATTTAATTTTTGTACCCACAATACCAAGTCAGCCCTAGAAGGGGTAATTTGACCTCCTTGATGTGTATAAATAGAGAGTTCGACCTCATTTGAAGCACCAAGCAAGCAAGTTCGAACTCCAAGACAACAAGAGCGAAATTTAAGAGAAGTAAGAAAGCAAGAGAGAGCGGTGAAATCCAAGACAAGAAGAGCGAAATTCAAGAGAAGCAAGAAAGTCGGAGTTTCTACCATAAAATTTTCCCTAGATCTCTCACGTGTGAAATTTTGAAGTTGTTGCAGGGGCGAAAGTTACAAATTCATTGTAAGTCTGAAATTCTGAAGCTGGGGGCCGAAATAAGAGCTTGGGAGGAGGGTTGAATTGGGTCTAGTTGGAGGTCTTTGTTGTTAGAGAATGCAGTAGGGCAACTATAAATTCAATTTCTCCTTAATCTTAATAATCACTTTTGAACTTTATTTATCTTCTTGTAGGATGTATGTAGGATGAGGTCTAAATGGAGTTATTGGAGTGAGGTTGAAGTCCATGCTTGTATCTAAACCTTGCACATACCAAAGTTGGACACAGTCTTTCCCAGAATTCTAGGGAGGCCAAATTTCTTCTACTCAGTTTATTGCCTTACTATGGTAAGTTTTTGTGGAACATTCATTCCTCTAAGATAGGGTGATGGAGGGAGTTCATGATGCTTTTGGCTCCTTATCCAAGATTGAGAGTTGAAGTCTAAATGAGAGAAGGAGGGAGTCCATGATGCTTTTGGCTCCTTATCCAAGATTGAGAGTTGAAGTCTAAATAAGAGAAGTGTATTTGGGAGCTGGAGAAGTATCTGAGTAACATGAAGCAACCATAAATTTCTTCTAATTCATTTTATTGCCTTACCATGGTAAGTTTTTGTCGAACATGCATTCCTCTAAGATAGGGCGATGGAGGGAGTCCATGATGCTTTTGGCTCCTAATCCAAGATTGAGAGGTGAAATCTAAAGTAGATAAGTGTATTTGGGATCTGGAGAAGCATCTAAGTAACATGAAGAAACCATCAAAGTAAAGATAAAATAAAATTCATAGATGTTAAGGAGTTGAAAGGACAAAAGCATCATGTTTTAATGAAATTGTTGAGATTGAAATAAAAGTGAGAAACCCACACCCTCCAATGGAAGAAAGTGACCCATCCCCCTCCTAATTGTAAATAAAAACTAGTATGTTCATAACTAGCCTTGAAAATTTTGTTTTATGCCCGAACATTCCAATTAGTTTCCTTTACCCTATAAATTTACATGAACACACATGATAAAGGAAGCACCAAAAGAGTTCAATTAAAACAACCTGAAACCATAAAATTATGTAGCAATAAACAAGTAAATTCTCTCATACATACCTCCATCTTTGCTCATTGCATCCATGAAATCTTCACTTGCCTTAATTTCCCCACTCATTAAGTACAAAACAAAAACCATGAAACAAAAGTAAGGAAAACAAGAGAAATCAAACACAAAAAATAAAATGTCAAACCACAAATTAGCATGGCCATGCTCACAAATACAACAACGAAAAAACTATAATCGTAGAAAAACGAAAGAACAATAGGCAATAACAAAAGATACAATCAACGATAGCAAAAACAAACAAAAATAACAAAAAGAAACAAGATATGGGGACATGGATCTGCAATCTCAACATGCATCGATGGCCAACCAAAGACACCCTGCACACCAAAAAAGTATTATGAATAATATATTAAATATACAAAATATTCTAAGAAACATGAAACAAATATCAAAATATCTTATGAGAAATCTTACTTAGAGGTTAACAATATTACAAGTAATCTTCTGTACTACAAAGTATACAGGTTATGCAAGCACTAAAAATCAACCCTAAATAGGTAAAGATAGAGAAATGTTGTATTTGAAATGAAATGAATTACTTAACAAATCATATATGGATTTCACACCAAAAAAGAACTCACCTCTATCTTTGTATTCTTTCCAATCTAGTACAATCTCTATCTCATAAAGATATTTCAGCAGTTTCAATAGTGATCCTCCACATTCCATTATCCTATATTGCATTACACTCAACAAAACATTATGAAAAAATATTAAATACACATAAAATGTTGAAGTATTATGAGTAAGCACAAGAAAGTACATCTTATGCAAGCACTAAAAATCATAAACCCTAAATAGATGAGGGAGAATCATATATAGATAAATAGTGGATCATATATGGATATTTACACCAAAAGAGAACTCACTTAAACTCACCTCTATCTTTGTGTTTACCTTTGCACTCTACTACAATCTCTCCCTCAAGTACATTTAGTAGTTTAGCTAGTGATTTCTCCATATTATATTAACTGCATTACATTGTGGTCAATAATTTTTGTAGTTTCATCAATGCTCCTCCACCCTTTCTTTACCTACATTTGCATAACATTCATTATATAAATAAATTCCAAATAATATAATATGCATTCAATTATACCTTTGCTATGTTGCCTCGCATCATAGAAAGATATTCAATAATTTCACCAATTGTCCTTCATCTTTCTTGATCTGTATTACATTTAAAACGCGGATGATATAATAATGAATCAACAAATGAGTTAAAAGTAAAATGTGCATCAAAACCAAATAATTTAGTAACAAACAACTAACTTCCCTCACACATACCTCTTTCACCTTTGCCCACTACCCTTGTGGGATCCTACTCATTTGCAAGTCTCTCCCACAAAAGTATTTATGCATTACATTGTGGTCAATAATTTTTGTAGTTTCTTCAATGCTCTTCCACCCTTTCTTTACCTACATTTGCATAGCATTCATTATATAAATAAATTACAAATAATATAATATGCATTCAACTATACCTTTGCTATGTTGCCTCACATCATAGAAAGATATTCAATAATTTCACCAATTGTCCACCTTTCTTGATATGTATTGCATTTAAAACACAGATGATATAATAATGAATCAACAAATAAGTTAAATTAAAATGTGCATCAAAACCAAATAATTTAGTAACAAACAAGTAAGGTCCCTCATACATACCTCTTTCGCCTTTGCCCATTACACTTGTGGGATCCTACACATTTGCAAGTATCTCCCACAAAATTATTTATGTAGTTTTATCAATGCTCCTCCGGCTTCCTTTACTTGCATTTGCATGACACTCATTAATAAATAAATCCCAAATAATATAATATGCATTCAATAATACCTTTGTTATGGTGTCTCACATCACAGAAACATATTCAGTAGTTTCAACAGTGGTCTTTCACCTTTCTGAATCTGTATTGCACAGAATGTCAACAAATGTACATGATATAAACATGAAGCAACAAATGAGCTCAATTAAAATGGGCATGAAGCCATATAATTTAGTAACAAACAAGTAAGTTCCCCATACATACCTCGCATGAAGCCATATAATTTAGTAACAAACAAGTTCGTTCCCCATTCATACCTCTTTCGCCTTTCCCCATAATTAAGTAAATTCCTCCATACATACCTTATTCGCCTTTGCACACTACACTTGTTGACTCCAAATTAGCGGTACGCCCACACAATGGGTTGTAAAGGTATTCCTTAATTTCCCCACCAAATGAATCCAAGAAAAAAAATAAAAAATAAAAATAAAAAAAATATGAGAAGATAAAAAGCTCAAAAAATACACAAGAAAAATGAAATAACAAACCATAAGTTAGCATGGCCATGCTCACAAATACAAAGATATACGAACAACAACATTTTAAAAAAAATAAAAATAAAACAATAATAGAAACAAAAATGAACAACAATAGAAAAATAAAACCAAAATAATAATAGCAAAACATAAAAACTCAAATAAAAGATGAAAGTTGTACTGCAACTGCAAAATGCATCAATGGCGAACCAAAGGGACCCTGCACACCAAAAAATAAATAACTATTAAACAAAGACTATAAAATATTCTAAAAATATTAAATACACATGAAATATTATGAGAAATACGAAATACATACCAAAATATCTTAAGAGAATCTTAAATGTAGACTCAAAATCTTATGAGTATTTATGAATAATCTTATGCACTAGAAAGTACATCTTATGCAAAGACCAAAAATTGTAAATCCTAAATGAGGAGGAAGAAAACTATAGCATTTGCAACAACAAAAATATTAAAAAGCATATCATACATGAATTTCACACCAAAAGAAAATTGACCTCAACTTTTTCTATTGCACACATTGTTTTTCTCATGAAAGTATTTCAATAGTTTCATCAGCGATCCCCCACAACATTCCTTTACCTGTGATCCCCCACATTCCCTTACCTATATTGCATTGCATTCAATAATTAAACAAACATGTAATCAACTAAGATGGCTCAAATTTAAATAAAAACACAAATGGGACAATTCACACACCACAACATTCACCTTTACCCACTACACCTATGGAATCATGGGTTGTTAGAACCTACCCTGATTTCCCGCTCAATGTACCAAATAGAAATCAAAATAGACACATAACTGCCAAAAGACGTGGTTGTGAGTAATACAAAGAAAACTCAAAAAAAGCAAAAGGAAAATAAAGAAGGGTGGAAAAACAAAGGTTGTGTTAGAAAATATTAAAGGCAAAAATATTTTCAATATTTTCTTATGTTGATAACTACTTGTGATATCTTTGAGTTCTTATTAACTTTCTTATGTTTTTCTTTTATCTTTGTTTTATCAAGCAATTATCAAAAACAAAACACGAATATCAAAGACACTAGATATATGCACTCGGCCAGCGCTAAAACCCCTCTATATGGGAAAAACCCAGTGAAACTCTTCCACTAGCAAATTCAAGTTGAGATAGACGAATACCTTAGACACAAAGACCTTCCTCCACCAAGTTAGCCTTCCTATGAAATTCAACGACCTTCAATAATCTCTTCTTGTCAAGCAGCTATGGCCCAGCATGATCCAGGTGGATATTGGTGGCCACCTATTCCACTTAGGGTCCCACCATTGTTTCTTTCAGTTTCCTTAATTGTAGCACGATTTACTCTTTTTAGCAGTTTTTCGGGTCTTGAACTTCCGAAGCTGTTTTGAGGCCCTAAACGACATTTTTTGGAAACACCGGGAGCAACATAGAAGTTCCCCACATCAAAAGTTGTAGTCCTCAGATAGATCTTTCTAACGAGGTATTGTGCGCATTAAACGGAGATTGTATGCCAAAGTTACGTCCCCGGGGAGATTGATGTACCAATTTACCCAAACGAGGCCCATAGTTTTGGAGTTTCATCTCCTAGGGTTAGTTTTTTGGATGTTTAGGGTTTTCCATTGTTTCTCAATAATAAATAGGCCCTCGAGCCTCATTGTAACACAGTTCAGAGGCGGCCTGTAGCCGCCACATCTCTTCTAAGAGATAAGCTACCAGCAACGTAGCTAGTTTATTTTCATTCTGTCTATAAGCATATTTCCGTAATTTGTTATTAATGAAATAAAGTTTTATTTTTGCTGCATCTCTTTTTTATGTATATCTTTGTATTTCATTGTGTTCCTGCATAAATCCGGATTAGTGGTATCAGAGCACTCTGCTCTTTCTTGATTCTTCTTTGCATGTCCCCAACGAGGTCGGGGTATAGGGCTCAATCCGGTTGAACCTTTGCAAGATCAGCCTCGCAAACACCAACGACTACCCATGGGGGAAGAAAAGAAAGATGAGGGAGCAGGAGATCCTATCAAAATATTGCTCGAAAAGGCCCTCGAGAAACAAAGGAACGCGATGATGGATAACTTTGCCCAGATCCTTCAACAGCTGCCCACCGGCGGCGCATCTACATCTAGTAGTCACTCTGGAGGCGCCACTCCTTTTAAAGTACACGTAAACATTGACATTCCCATATTTGAGGGTCAAATAGATGCAAACATCATAGATAGATGGTTGAATCTATTAGAAGGATATTTCTCAGTACATGACTTTTCTGACCGGGAGAAGATTATTTTTGCACTCCTCAAAGTCATCCCCCATGTCAAGGACTGGTTGGAAACCTACTGTGAGAAAAAGGATGAGGGGAAACCCTCTCTGTCGTCAGTCGTACCCACTTGGAATTCTTTCCGAGACGCTATCAAGGAACAATATTATCCCGTGGGGAGCTATGAGGACAAGTACACACAATGGACAATGTTGCGGCAACAAAGGGATCAAGATGAGCATGAGCTGACGAATCTATTCCATACCCTACGCACAAAGTTGGGTATCAAAGATTCGGAGAAACATTTGGTGTTGAAGTACCGCAATTGTCTACACAGATACATTCAGGAGGAAATGGAGTTCCTCGACATCTCTCTTGGTACGGCATACCAGTATGTTGCCAAGATTGTGCAGAAATTCAAACAGAAGAAGCGAGACTTTGGATCCGTGAATCAAAAGCAGGGAAAGGTGCCCCAAAACCGCAGAACAAAGGACAAATCCAAGGCATGGCAGCCCAAGACAACCTACCAAAGCCGCAAGCAAAGAACAACATCGTGAAGCCGAAGGACACGGGAAAGTGGTGTGAGTTCCATAAGAGCTCCACTCACAACACAATTGAGTGTCGGGCCAAGCAATCACTGGTGGCCAAGATGAAGGCCTCTGAATCAGATGCATGCTCCAACTCTGAATCAGAACAAAAAGAGGGGAATGACAAAGGGAAGTAGACTATCGATGCAGAGCCCAACACCACCGTTGCCACCACAAAGATCCAAAAGGAGGAACAAATGTGAGCTCCATAAGAGCTCCACTCACAACAAAAGTGGGTTTTGGGCCAAGCAGGCACTGGTGTCCGAGAGGAAGGCTTCTAAATCAAATGCATGCTCCGACTCTGAATCAAAACCCGACAAGGGGAATGGCAAAGGGAAGCAGATTATCGATGTGGAGCCCAACGCCAACGTTGCCACCACGAAGATCCAAAAGGAGGAACCAGAAGATCCAGAGGAGGAGGACCGTCTCTTCCACTCCCAGATGTGGGTAAAGGGTTCCTTGCTACAGTTCATTGTCAACAATGGGAACCAAAAGAACCTCATTTCAGCAGAGGTCGTGAAGCAACTGGGCTTGCCGACCACAGCACACCCACAGCCGTACACCATCGGGTGGCTTCACCAAGGATGGGATCTCTGCGTCAGCCAACAATGTCGCCTTCCCTACAACATCAAGCCCTTCACAGATGAGGTATTATGTGACATTGCTCCCCCTGATGTTTGTGATGTATTATTAGGCCAACCATACTTGTGTAAGCGACATGTTGTGTATGGGTCTCGACCTCGCGTTGTTATTGTTACTTTGGGCAATAGGTTGCACAGGATACCAGAGGTACCACCGCCTGCTGCTATCTCTTTGGTTACTGCAAAACAATGCAGTAAATTCATTTCCAAAACTGGGAAATTTGGTTTCCTGGTGATCCGCCCTCAGGGCAAAAAGAAGATTGTGGCCACGACCTCCAGACAAGGCTCCTCCGCACAACAACAACGAATGAACAAGGTCGTGGAGGAGTACGGGGACATCTTCACTTCACCCGCAAGGGTACCTCTGCACTGTCAGGTCAAGCACCCCATCGATCTGACCCCAGGTGCACTATTGCCCAATGGACCGATCTATCGGCGCTCTGTTCTGGAGAACGATGAAATCAAGAGGCAAATTCAAGAGCAACTATAGAAAAGTCACATCTGATCGAGTTCATCGCCCTGTGGGAGCCCAATCGTGTTGGTGCAGAAGAAGGATAGGACTTGGAGACTCTGTACTGATTATCAGGCGCTAAACAGTGAAAATTTCTGAATATTACACTTATGCAGAAATCTACTGTTAGATCTGGTTATGCTCCTCCTAATTAATTAAGTTATTAAGCTGAAAATTCAAATTAATATCGAAGCAAAACACATAACAGACTTTCACCAATCCAGATCTAGAAAAAGTACATGCACACATAGACAAAGTGACACAGTGATTTTCTGGACAAATAGTCCTCAGAAAAACCCAATGCGAGAAAACCGATTTGCTGGCTGCTGGAAGGTTTTATTATTAAGAATTTTCTGAATACAGCAAATATGGGTTCCAGATCTGGAAAACCTGACAGAGAAATAATAGATCTGCAACTCACTGGATGTTCTGAAGCCAAAATAATGACTGATCCACACCCTCAACCGGGATTTACAGAACTCAGCTAAAATTAGGCCCTAGAAACCCCAGCGTTGCCCCTGATGCCCCTGCGTCAGCCTCTGAAGCCCCTGCGTCCCTCAGCGCTGGCCTAGAAAGGGTTGCGTTACCCCAGACTAGGTGACGCAGTCCTTACGCTGCCCCTTAGGGTCTCTGCATAACCCCTGAGGGCTTCCAGTTGAATCACGTTGCTGCCCACTCTGCTGCTGCTCTCCTACTTCTCAGCGCTGCCTCTCTGAGTTGATCTCTGCCTCTTGCTAATTCTAGACCCTAAGATCAGATCATCCCCTTGGCCTAAATTCCCCTCAGCAACTGAAACACTTCTGAGAATTCTTAGCAAACCCATCCTAGAATCTCAGCTTATAGCTTCAGTGCTCTGCCTCTGTGTGTCTTTACAAATGACCCCAAGCCTTTCCCTTATACTTTTCTCATTGGGAAACCAACGGCCATGATAAGATCTTGAATCAATGGCTAAGATTAAAAGAAAGCTTGATCCATGCGACTTAAGACAATTTCATCACATGTTTAATTTAATTAACTTTAATTATTTCATTTTCCTAAGTTTAGACTTAAGAAATACATTAAAATTATTAATTAATTAAATATCTCCCAAACCAGATGAAATTTCCCAAATCCCTTTCTGGGTCATGTAGATCAAGTATGCTCTAGTCCCTCCACAAAATTTGGGAGCTAGAGCACAACTAATGCTACCCCAAATACACAAAATCTCAACATCAACAAGATCATTATCCAAAATAGGTACCCGATCCCACATATTGATGACCTTTTGGACCAACTCAAAGAGGCGAAATATTTTAGCAAGATCGACTTGAAGTCCGAGTATCACCAAGTACCAATCGAACCCTCTGATGTGTGGAAGACTGCCTTCAAAGCCAAGGAGGGCCTTTTCAAATGGTTGGTCATGCCTTTCGGGTTGATGAATGTTCCCACAACCTTCATGAGACATGAGGCTGATGGACGACATCTTGCGGCCATTCACCAACTCATTTGCAGTAGTGTACTTGGATGACATCCTGATCTTCAACCAGACTTGGGAAGAGCACCTCCACCACATCCGACAGGTCCTCCAAACACTGTTGCAACACAAGTTGTGTGCCAATTTGGAGAAGTGTGCTTTTGGCATGACCAAGCTTCTGAAAATGGCGCTCCTGCTCCCCAGTAACCCTGTCTGGGATACATTATTGATTAGCCTTGTCTGGGATACATTATTGATTAGCGAGGGGTGCATGTGGATCCAACCAAGATCCAAGTCATTCGGGATTGGCCAGCCCCAACCACTCTAACAAAGCTTCGCAACTTTCTGGGTTTTGCTAATTTCTATTGCAGGTTCGTGTTGGGATTCTCTCATATCACTTGACCCTTAAGTCAAGTCACCAAGGGAGGAGCGAAAGTAAAATTCAATTGGTCAAAATATCAACAGAAGGCGTTCGTAGAATTGAAACATCGCCTCTGCTCTACCCTAGTGCTCACATTACCAGACTTGCAACAACCATTTGAGATCGAGACAGATGCCTCTGACTATGCTATTGGGGCAGTTCTTACTCAAGAGGGGCATCCAGTGGCATATCACAATGAGACGTTGTCCGACACAATCCGAAAGTATCTTACTTAAATGTATTCCATTGTGCAGGCTTGCCGACAATGGAAGCATTACATTTTGGGGAAGGAAACGGTCATCCACACAGACCACCGACCCCTGCAGTTCATACAGACGCAAGGGAAATTGCAAAATGATCGTCATCAGAATTGGTCCACATATTTGCAACAGTTTCAATTGAACATCAAGTACAAGAAGGGAAGCACCAATAATGTTGCAGACTGCTTCAACCAACCACCAATCGTGGCACTAACCACCATTCTCAACTCTTGTGGGCACGAGACTTCTGATTGGCCGCTTCTCTACGAGAGCAATCTGAAATTCAGCCACACATACAAGACACGCTTGGAGGGTACCCAAGTTCCAAATTTTCACCTCCAGGATGCACTGTTATGTCACCTTAGACACCTTTTTGTTCCTTCAAGCGAGCATGCCAAGATGATTTGGGAAGCGCACTACAGTCAAGTCGCTGGACATTTTGGGGTCGAGAACCTTCGACAAGATGTCGAGAAGTACATAAGATCCTGCATTGCTTGCGCTATTGCCAAATCGACCATCAAGAAGCAAGGCCCCTATAGTCTGCAACCTATCCCTAGTCGACCATGGGAATCCATCTCCATGGATTACATGTCAAGCCTTCCTTCTACTAAGCATGGAAATGACTATGTTTTCGTGGTCGTCGACAGATTCTCGAAAATGACCATTATGCCGGCCTACAAGAAGAATATCACAGCAGAAGCCACTGCTAAAATCTTCTTTGAACGAGTGTGGGTGCACTTTGGGATCCCACAGTCTGACATCTCAGATTGGGACAGCAGGTTCATCAGCACATTTTGGTCCAGCCTCTGGTCAATGCTGGACACCAAGCTCACCAAGTCCACAGCTTTCCATCCCCAAATTGATGGCCAGACAGAGGTCGTCAACAAGATGATCGTACACATTTTGCGCATGTACAATTCAAAGCATCCACGCACATGGGATGAGAGCCTTCCCTATGTACAACACAGTTATACTCGAGCTCTCCACAGCTCAACCGGCCACAGCCCCTTTCAGGTGGGCTTGGGATTCCAGCCACTATGTCCCATTGATGTAGCCATGCCATTTGCGGCTAATCAGGCAGATTCGGCTCATGTCTAGTCTGAAGCTGACAATGCGAACAACTTCATTGAGCGCATTCAACACATCCGCCAACATGTTCATGACATATTGGACAGAGCCAATGCTAAGTACAAGCAACAATGTGATCAACATAGGGTGCCACACAACTTCCACATGGGCGACAAAGTGTGGCTACATTTGCAAAAGGAGCGTCTCGTTGGACCCCACTGCAAGCTTCGCTCGCTCCAATATGGGTCGTACACCATCACCAAGGCTGTAGGGGCCAATGCCTTCGAGCTCAGTATTCCACCATTCCTTGGTTTGCACCCAATTTTCAATGTGGACTGCCTTCGACCCAACTTCCCACCTCTAATGGACACCTCCAACATTGCAGAACAACTCACACCAACAGAGTTAAACCCAGACTGCATGGAACAAGCCACCACGAATCGTATCATGGACATGCAAATCAAGAACACTCGCCAGCAGAAGATCCAACTGTATCGAGGTTGTCAAAGCTGGCCAACTCCTGCACCAAGGCAAATGGTTCACCAGGGACCAAGTTCAGCAGAAGTTTCCTCATCTCATGGAGGAACTCAACGCAGTGGGGACAATTGCTTCCTAAGGGGGGAGGATTGATTCAGGTGGATATTGGTGGCCACCCGCCTATTCCATTTGGGGCCCCACCATTGTTTCTTTCAGTTTTTCAGTTTCCTTAATTGTCGCACGATTTAATATTTTTGGCAATTTTTCGTGTCTTGAACTTCTGGAGTCGTTTTGAGGCCCTAAATGACGTTTTTTGCTCATCTCAAAAGTTGTAGTCCTCGAATAGCTATTTCTAACGAGGTATTGTGCGTGTCAAACGGAGATCGTATGCCAAAGTTACGTCCCCGGGAAGATTATGTACCAATTCACCCAAACAGGGCCCATAGTTTTGGCGCTTCATCTCCTAGGGTTAGGTTTTTGGATGTTTAGGGTTTTCCATTGTTTCTCAATAATAAATGGGCCCTCGAGTCTCATTGTAACACAATTCAGAGGCTTGTAGCTGCCACATCTCTTCTGAGAGATAAGCTACCAGCGCCCTAGCTAGTTTATTTCCATTCTGTCTGTAAGCATATTTCAATTATTTGTTATTAATGAAATGAAGTTTTATTTCCACTGCATATCTGATTTTATGTGTATCTCTGTATTTCATTGTGTTCCTGCATAAATCAGGATTATAGCAACAGTCCAGAATTTCAGCCCCCCAGCAACTCGGAATTTCAGCACAACTTTCGTAGTGCAGTTTCACCCCCTCCAGCAGCTCAGCAGCTTCACATGTGTGAGAGAGAGAGAATTTCAACTTCTTTTGCTTGATAGAGACCCCCTTCTCCTTCACTAGCCCTTTCCTCTTCTTTCCTAGAATTTCGCACTTTTTAGGCCCCAAAAGTTTCAGATCGAACTTGATGAGTGAATGTGTCAAATGAGGTCGAGTTGTTGCCTTTATATAGGGGTTTCTGCCCTGAAGCCGACTTGGCGTAGGAGGCCTAGAAGACTTAATTTACATTATAATAATTTTCTTTCTTGACAAATGAAGCCCTAAGAAGGGTCTTTTACATTATGACATGGACAAGGACACTTAAATAAACCCTAGAAGACTTTAATGGAGGCTTTGACCTAAAAACAATTGACCCAAGCATGAAACCCATGCTTTAATAAGTCCATTTCTTTAATAATAGAATTTATTTTTCTTTCTTTTGACAAATACATTACATCACGCCTCAAATACAATTATGAAGACTGACACTAGTTACATTCTTCAACAGGTTGGGGTAACTCATGTAACCACGATTACTCCCTCCTCAAATTTCTATACCCAATATGTGGACTTATTGATTATTGCTATCCTTGTACCTATGGCATGTGGCCTTAAGACCCCTTTACCCCCATCCATTTCTTCATTATTCACATGCCACCTATTAATTGAAGGATATACCAGGGACATGGTTTTCCCTTTCCCCTTAGGGGTTGGGAATACTTAATAGAATCGTTTATTAATCACTCCTACCTAGGGAGGTAACACTATAACTTGATCAAAGCCCCAAATCTAGAAAAGAAGCCCCATATGAAGTCTCAATTTTCCCTTATTAACAACCTTGGTTCACATAGATGCACAAATGATTAATGCTACCTCACAGTGAAGATGCAGCATTGGACATTATGTGTGATTGGAAGGTGGTTTCATCATGGGCTAGGCAACTTAACTGAGGCCTAAGTCCACCAGAGGAGGATATGACACCCTACAGGTGAAGTGTTGAGAGCCATGGAACTCCTATCACTTGCAAAGCATCATTCCACTCACTGGGCACCTACAACACCCAAGTAAATTTGTGCTTTGCCCCACATTATTCATGAGATGATGCACTTGGACAAGCATGCCCCAACCGACTTCACAGTGATCACATGGTTTTGCAGTTGATCCAAGGCCCAGATGAGGTTGTTTCACCCTTTGAGACCTTAAAGTTGGAGCAAAACCAGTCTATTCATTAGACGATCCATGAGACCCACTTTGTGCCCACAACACAAAACTAGGGTCCACAATATGATTTGCATGGATATCTAGGGGCCAAGCCCTAGATGGTGATTTTTTGAGCTCTCTTGACTAGTTTGGCACGAAAGGAGCTCAATGCATGCCTCCAAGAGGCTCACGCAGTAATGACATCAGCATTTCGATCCTCTTGTGGGTTAATTTTTATGACTTCACATCGGCTATGTGGTTGGCTTGTAACCACACTTAGTTTTTACCCATCATTTGACAACTGAGAGAGCTTTAGGCTAAAATTAGACTTGATTGGACATGTATAAATATGGGAGACTTCATTTGAGTCTCTCATCATCATCACACTTGGAATTCGACCTCTTCGAGGAGTTTCACACTTGTTCCTTCTTGGCTATCGAAGATCTATTGGATGCATTTAGATATTTGGAAGTTATATTTGATTGTCTTCGGAGCTACTTCTTTGTATAATGAATGGATATAGTCCATGTTGCCTTGTAAGTGCTTATTGTTGAAGATTTTCTATCTTGAAATTGTCTAATGTGTGGAATTGTTGCTTCTAGGTTATGTTATTCTATGCGCTAATGGTTGAAAATTAATTTTGAAAGGCTATCTAGTTGAGTTATGCATATGTTATTCATTGTTCAACATGTAATGAATGTTCCCGATGGAGGGAATCTTCAATCTCTCCATCAAACTCCATTTTCTTTTGAAGTGGGTAAATGTTAAAAGTTGATACCTAGGGCATCACTTTTTAGACTCCTTAGAAAGGATATATCTTATCTATTTCATCCTTGACTCCATATGCCTAAAGGACAAGGCACTAGTCCAAGGCATTGGTGATCGATCCTAGATTTTCCCCCTAAAATCGGTCCTTTTAAGGCTACGGAAAAAATCTTGCGTTTGCAGCAAAATTTTTGAGAGGAGGCATTTTTGTGATTTGAGAGCCTAAACATCAAGTTTATTGTCTAAGCTACCTATTCTCCAAGTTTGGACGGCATCCACTCAAATTTCATCCATAAAATCTCTTTCCCTAGGTTTTACTGCAAGAGGAAAACCCTAGCTCTTTTCCCCTTGACTTGAGTATTTCCTTGAAGGTTGTATGAGCTTAGTACTTGTTGAAGTAGATGATAAGAAGCCTTTTCTCCTGAGCCTTGACATTGTGAATACCTATCACCATCGAAAATATCAAAACTCTAGGCCTTGAGCCTCCTCTAGGGCTTTTCTTTTAGAGCATGTTCCTTCTTTGAAGCCTTGAATCATTATTGGGTCTCTCTCTTGAATGAGCTCTAGTTGGATCATTGTGTGCCTTATACCTAGCATATCTATTTTAAGTGATCTCCTTCCTACCGGGACTCCTCCCATTAGTGAAAGTCTATAAAGAGCAAGGGGTTTCGGTTGAGGTGACATTAGGCCTCTACCCCATTGTTAGCACTTTGTCTAGATCTTGTCTTTTAGGGTTTTCCTCTCCAAGGCCTACTAGATTTTGTGGTAACACCTTACAAGGATATGGCATCATTACTTGGAAGACTTGTTGCAGAGGATTCTATAATTATCTAATACACCCTCTATAGGGAGAAAATACTTGATTCTGAATAGATAATTTACATGATATGACACACTAGTTGACAAAATTAAAACGACTGACGAGATTTTCATCTTTACATATTTAGCTTTTGCTTTGGTTTTCTACAACATTTTTTAGACATTGCCACTAAATGCTAATGCCAACTATGCTTGAGTTTTAGTGCATTTATGGTACCCAATGTTAAGGAGGCAAAATGACACACTTCATTTCTACAATTCAAGATGGGCTTGTGGGACAAATCTAAAGGATCTCTTAATTGGAAAAGGAGAATATTTTTATGAACAAAAATACGCATACATTAGGACATAATATTTTGAGATAAACCCTACTATATGTCGAGGTTTGCAATACGTTCTTTCAAGAAGAGTTTTATAGGCAATCATTGAGATGTAGTTTTATCCATGATAAGAAGAAGATGCGATTTTTATATTTTTCTTTTACATGTGTTGAAATCTTAAACACCAAAATGTGGGTAACTGCATAGGAGAAAAAATGTCTCCTTTGGAAAGCCAACCAGTCAGCAACCCTACATTATTCAGTACATGACATTGTGCCAAGACCCTCCACCATTTTCATTGGTCAAATATCTCTCCCATCTGGCATTCCTCTTGACGGAAGGTGGGTCATCCTTCGGCAAGTACTTTAACCATCTTACAATCATGTGTTGTTAGTTAATGTTTCGAGCATTCTAACATGAATAAAGCAATGACCTAGATGATTGATCAATCTTGATTGTAAACTTGTCCTCCCATTTCACCAAGGAGGTTAGTTTTGGACCCTAGTCCGGACTCTAATTGGACATCCTCTGAGGCCTAAGGGTCATAGGAAGGGCACTACTTGAGATTTGGATTGAAATAGCGTGTCCATGATATTCCATACCACGCTCCATGATTTCCTAGATTTCATTTCCATTCTTCAGGCTTGTGGTCGTTGGTTCAATGGGATTGGCACCCTTTTATCCTCCTCGTCAAGTCTAGGCTGGAAACTTTTCCCTGGAGGTTGATGTAGGTAAAAGAACGTTAAATGCATAGAATGGCCACAATGAAAGAAAAAAAAAAAGTTAAAATGAAAAAGATGGTCGAAACTCGAGACATTAATTAGCGTGTGGGAAAAAGCCCAACATGGGCTCTACTCCCCTAATTAGCCATCACCCAATTCCTTGAGCACTTGATGCTCCAACACATAATACAGGAACTCTTGCATGTCCCAACCCTAATAAGCAATAAATGGTCTCATCATTCAGAGGTAAATAAATGCTAAATCATTAAAAGCAAGCTTGGGCTCCTAAGTTATGCTTCCAGTAAAAGCATTACAAAAAGAAGTAAAAAAAAACACAAAAGGAGTGGAAAAACTAGGCCAAGGAGAGTCGTAACTCATGCCTCCGTTATTGCTCCATACTTACATCTATTTACTCAAGATGTTGGAACTCCATTAACAAGTTCCATGGCCATGGCATCTTGCCTTGAAGTCCTTCCCCTCCATTGCCAATATTATCACAAGCATTTATGGATTGAAGAGCTGACCTAGGACATGTGACTTCCTCTTAGGGGTTGGAAACACCTAATAGGGTTGACCATCTAGCCATCCCTAACACAAGGAGGGAACACTTTTACGGTACTTGGTCTAGTTAGATATTTGAAGGTGATCTTAGTTTGAAGTGTCACTGTGCCCCTAAGCATTAAGTATGTCCATTGTGATGCATATATGGTCATCATCCCTAATGATTGGTGATTGTCACTTATCTTGCGATGGTTTTTCCTGGTGGTTCTTCACATAGCAAGAAAGGCCTATAAGGACACCCCCTACAACACTCCACTGCATAGCATGCCCAAACCCTTTTGCACCTTCCAGAGATTAGTGATGACCTTGCGAATGCAGTGTGGTCGCTCCAGACTTGAGCATTGGGTCCTTTGATGATTCCAAGAGATGATTGACACCCCAGATGTTGAAACATTGAGATCTTCTTGCTTGGTGTTGGATTTACTTGATGTTATTATACCCAGCCAACCCTAGACACCCCCAAGCTAGCCTTGACATTGCTTGATGGGCGTTACTTTTTTCATATTCCAAATGATAATGGTCATCCACGAGATGACAAAAAAAACTTGTACTTTGTCTTTAATAGTCCAAATGATGATGGTCATCCACAAGATGACAAGGGAGGACTTGTACTCCATCTTGGACATCCAATGCTAGAGAGAGAAGGTGCCATGTCACCCATCCAGCCATTCAAAGGGTGACATAGGGCACCCAAAGCATGGTTTTTGGACATGGATCCACTTTAAGGGAACTTATTGAGGCTTCTCCTCAGGATTTGGAGTTGATTATGGTGGTGGATCATCTCCTTAGCCCATTACACACTTTATCATGCCATTTATTGCTTAAAAAATATATGACATCGTGATTCTAGAGGAAATCAACCCAAGCATGTGGGAACTTATGGCATTATTTTATGGTTTTGAGTTCCTTTAAAATTTTCCCTAAAACTTCATTACGCCTTGTAGGATTGCACATTAGCCAAAGTTTTGTTCATCAAAATCCATCAAGACTTAAATATTTTTCTTTTCATTACCTCTCCTAGGCTTTGAAAGGTTAGCTGCCAAGGTTTCCTAAGGCCGAAATCACAAAAATCACAAAATCTATCATTTATAATAGTTAAACTTACCTATTTAGTGAGCGTTGACGTCATCTTTTCTTAGCTCCTTCGTGTCATTGAAACACTAGTCCTTAGCTAGGCATCAACTTAAAGCCTATTTGAGGTTCCCATATCCCTTTGTTGACCTAAATCATTCAGAGAATCATTTCTTTGACTGTTGCATGTTCAAATCAATGTTTTAAAATTCAGCCAAGTCAACCGAGCCAACCCCCTAGCTGGGTTGGTTCGATAACAAACCGGTCGACTCGGCCGAGCCAGCCACAATCGGTCGTGGACCCCAAAAACGACTTAAATTGGACCCCAAACCAGATTTCAATTGCATTTTAGGGTTTTAATATGCCCTTTAACCTCTCCCAGGCCTATAAAAGCTACCCAACCCCTCTCATTTCCTCGCAGCTATCTCATTGCATTTGTGAAGAGTTGTGGAGTTGGTTTTTGGAGCAACATTGATGAGGCTAGAGCCTAGAGGTATTTTTTTTTCACTTCTAAAATCTGCCTTTACTTGTTTATTTTTTTTGCAAATCTGGAAATTGATAACAATTTTTTTGTGAAAGAAATGAACATTAAATGAGTAGTTTTTTTTTTTCATTTTCAGATTTAAACCTTTCATTTCCGAATCCAAATATCAGTCCAAAATGGATCCTAGAATGAAAGACGTTGCTTGGGCATATGCTAAGATGATTAATAATCAAATGCATTTCAAATTCATAGGATGAAGCATCACTTGGCTGGTGTTAGAGGCTAAATTACTCTGTGAAGCACCAACAGAACAAATTGGGGAAATCAGAAAGTAGTTGAGAGATAAATAGATAGGCAAAAAGAAATAGAAGTTGAAATTGGGAGGAAGAGGAATATAAAACACATGATGGCTGCCAACCCCAATTTTGATTATGAGGGCTATTCATCTATACCAACCCCAATTTTGATTATGAGGGCCTTTCATCTATCCCTTGCACTAATGCATCAAACCTCTTTTGCTATGTTCCTCCCTCTTTGGAGTCTATTCAAGAAAAGGGTAAGGGTACAATGAAAAATAGGTGTAATATCAAAAGTTATTTCACACCCTCCTCTCCCTCTGATAACGCACATGGTCCTCAAGCTAATAGAGGTCAAATGCAGCCCACTTCAGATCAGCATTGAAAGAAAGAATTGACAGAAACTGCTTGTGATTACATAGCTAGATGGTGGTATGATGTTGATATCCCCTTCAATGATTCTCATTCACCATATTATGAACCTATGTTTGATGCCATATCTGCTGCTAGAAAGGGCTTCAAAGGCCCTACTATGCATGAGTTAAGGGGATCTCTTTTGCAAAAAGAGATTTTGTCCATTGATGAATATTTGAGAGATTTCAAAAACTCATTGGCAAACACAGGATGTACCATCATGTCAGATGGATAGATGGATGGACTGATCAGAGGAACCGTACCATCATAAACTTTCTTATATTTGCCCACATGGAACCATGTTCCTAAGATTAGTTGATGCATCTCATAGGGTGAAAGATGCACACTTGTTTCAGCTTTTGGATGAGTTTGTTGAAGAGATGGGGGTGGCTAATGCTGTTCAAATCATCACAGATAATGCCTATAACTATGTTCTTGTTGGTAAAATATTTGGAAAAACACAAAACCATCTTTTGGACCCCATGTGCTACACATTGCATAGCCCTCATGCTTGAGGATATCGGTAAAATAGATTGGATCAAGAACACTGTAGAGCAAATAAAGGCAGCATACAAGGAAAAAGTGGCTAAGTATGGGCCCATTTGGGAAATCATTGATCAAAGATGGAACAATCAACTCCATCGCCCTATACTTGCAGTTAGGTATTTTCTGAACCCAAAGTATCATTATAAATCTCTAGAGGCAAAAACTTTCACTGGGGACGTTAGAGATGGATTGATTCGCTGCATTGATCGCATGATACCCAAGGAGAGTGACCAGCTGGAGATACACCAACATATCACTTGCTTCAGTAGAGCCATGGGTACCTTCGGCAAGAACCTAGCAAAGATTGCAGGGGAAGCAGATGAGCCAAGTAAACAAAGAATTTCAATTTTCAAATTCATATTTTATTATTTTGTTAAACTATTCATAATTTGAAAGTTGGGTATAATTTGTTGAGCTAACTGAAACTCATTACACAACTATGTTTTCTGCAGCACAATGGTGGGAGGCATTTGGTAGCCATTTTCCTCAATTGCAGAAGTTTGCAATTCGCATTTTGAGTCAAACTTGCCGTGCTTCTGGGTGTGAGCGTAATTGTTTTGTCTTTGAGACGATTCACACGAAGAAGAGAAACTGTTTGGAGCAAAAATAGGTAAATGATCTAGTCTATGTCTAATACAACCTCTAACTGAGACGCAACCAATTGTTGAACAAAAGACCTAATACAGATCCCATTGTGTTGGATGATATTGATCCAACATCAGATTGGGTAGTAGAGAGTCGTCCAGCAAAGTTTGAATCTGATGAGGATATTGATGTTGACTTGGATATACACCTAGAGGCTCAGTTAAATGCAGATCCACTAGTAGCAGGCCCAGCCCCAAGTCCTCCAATTGCAGTCGTAGGCAATTCCTCTAGTCTGCCACAACGCAAGTGCATAACTTGTCTATCTCAAGCTCAGCGTGCTAGTGCTACTACTTCTACAGTTCCAGTTGAAGATCTTGATGAGGAGGAGCCATGGGTTTCCCCCTCTGATTCAGAATCTGAGCCAAATGATCTTGCTTTGTCTAGCAGTAGTAAGTAGTGATGTTTTGTTGTAGAGGCCATTTAGAGCCTCCTTGGTTATGTGTTTTTGTTCTAATCTCTATACCATGTATGTATTGGACAGTGCATTGGGTGCCATTTTGATATAATGGATATATTCATGAGCCTACTTTGATCATATGTTGTCTTTTGTCTATATTCTAATGCTTTGTGTTTGGAAACATGAATGAAAATCTTTAAAACTGTGTTTTTTTATAAAAAATAAATATTTAATGTATTAAAATAATTAATTAATTTAATATCTCCTAAACCAGATGAAATTTCCCAAATCCATTTCTGGGTCTCGTAGATCGAGTGTGCTCTAGTCCTTCCTCGAAATTTGGGAGCTAGAGCCTAGCTGATGCTACCCCAAATACACAAAATCTAAACATTTGCCCCTCTTCAAGTCGACCCTATAACAAATAGACATGTCTTTTCACCCGACGTCAACCACTATAAATATAACATATGTCCTCCTCATTTTGGCACCTCAACACACATGTAAAACGCAGCAGAAGGTAAAACGTGCTACAACAGAAGGTATGCGTTGGAATTTGCAGTTTACAACAAAAGGTTAAACACACAAAGCTACTAAATTGTGCAGTCATCTCACCCTCCCGCCCAATAGTTGCGGCCATCGTTTGTACTCTGGATGTCACTCCATCCTTACTGCAACCACGGTA
Organism: Pinus albicaulis; assembly: GCA_034641835.2. Lineage (NCBI taxonomy): Eukaryota > Viridiplantae > Streptophyta > Pinopsida > Pinales > Pinaceae > Pinus > Pinus albicaulis. The sequence goes on along the minus strand of CM076573.1, from coordinate 429,100,745 downwards.
TGCTCTTGATTCCTAGATTGTGGTCCTAGCTTCATCGTGTTACTCCTATATCCTCTTATTGAAATGTTGCCATACTGAAAAGGGTGTGACTCGTTTGTCTTAGCTTGTTGTTTTTCACAATTCTTGTGGAATGTTCAGTTCTTGCTGCTAACAAGTAAAGGGTTCATTGAATTGATAGTTGGTTGAGCTAAACAACTGAACTTGTTAATACATGGATTTATTAGAATCATCAGGAATGTCTATGCCCTAATTTATACGATGTTGTGTGTACTTCTGAACTTGTGTAATATCTGGACTTATTACAAACATATAGAATGCCAAAGACTTTAATAGTATTCTGGAAAAGATTGTGAAAGTTGCAAGAGACAACAAACCAGGGATGAGTCTTAAACCTCATGGAATATTTGGTATTCGATCACAATAGGTGTATATGCATCATTGTAAGAGCGTTACTTAAAGGGCATTAGAAAGTAGTTGTTGCTCATTGTTGTAAAAGTGGGTAGAGGCTTTTGCCTTTGAAATCCCTTAATGACTAGTGGGTGGAGATTGTAGACCTCTGGCTACTGTGGACTAGTCTCCTCAATAGGTACTTAAACAGCAGTAGCTTCTGGATTCCCTACATTGGGTGGAGCTAGGGAAGCAGCAAACACAGGGTGGAGGTAACCCTCTGGAATCCCAGAACTGAGTGAGGGTGGAGGTTCTCATCTCTGGTGCCCTCACTGGCTGTTGGGTGAAGGTGGATTACTTCTAGAGTCCGTGAACTAAGTGAGGGTTGAGATTCTCACCTCTGGAACCCCTCACTAGCTAGAGGAGTGGAGGTGGCTGCTTCTGGAGTCCCTGGACCAGCCTGCAACAGAGTACATTTTGCCAGAATGGGGGAAGTCGAATTAGACCTCTGGAACCCCAGGAGGTCTAGACATGGGGACAGGTTTCACATGCTAGGGGGTGGCAGCTGCATTATTAGCAGCCTGCCCAGTCCAAGTCACACATTGGTGAGTGATTCTATTGATTGGGTTGCCCCAAGTGCTCCTGTGTTGTTCCTAATATACCTAATTGTTCCAGGACACAAGATTACAATGTAGTATAGGCACTCCTGTTAATCAGGAATGTCTGATCAAACCAGATATGGTATGTTATAAATGTTGGATGGCATATGTGCCTTAACTAATAACAGGTAGACCTCTAGTCGTCTAGCACTTTGAAAGACCACACAATGTCAGGGTGAGGCTTCCCTAGTTGCTTCAAGCATAATTTATTGCGTCCAAGCCATCTCAAGAGACATCGCTTGTTTTATGCACAAATTGATATATACTAATAATTGTGGTCTGTTATAGCCCAGTTCCTGGTATTTCCCTATATTAGCTATGTTGTCATATGATATGTCTGCCACTTAGCATAAATTTGTTCCTGGAGGTTCCTTGCATTACCAAGCCTCCCTTGTGCAACTATCAGTTGTGGGTCTTCACATGAATAAAGAAGCTTGTTCCGAGTAGGGGGTGGATGGTAACTATACCTAACCTTCTTAAAAGGATAAGAGCGACACTGCACAATTCCTGTAATTATCAAATTGCATGGCCCTGTCCTAGGTATGATGGCCCAAAATTCTAATAGATGTTGTCCCTCTATAATATTTGGGGCCGGTTGTTTCTCACAGAATACTGTTCCAGACTAAAAGTATAATACTCCATATGTTGACATTGCATGACTTGGGCATTATAGTTACTTGAACCTTGGACAGAACACAGTGTTTAAGGTTGGTTGGGTATGATGTCATAAGGGGGCTGAATTGTTGTTACATAGATTGTGTAAGACCTTTAAGAACCAACCCTTCTATCTTAGATAAGGAACAGTTTTCCCCCACTCTTAGCATGACCAGAATACCATTCAATGTAGAACTAATTGATGGAATTCCAACTTCACTTTCAAACAGAATACTCTTGCCAGTACCTACTGGATACTGTTGTTATTGTCACCTACCGATGCTGAGCAATAAACAAATATCAACTTAAATAAAGAAGGAACTCTGAACGAATATTTCCTAATGCACAACAATTGCTACCATTTTTGCAAGTGGGAATGTGACAGAATACCAAGTAAGCTTGACTATGAAAAAAAAAAACGACATGGTTAAGTGTGGCTTGACCCAAGAAGACATAAAAGGGTTGCGTGACCCTGCTGTGAAATCCTGGTTACTAGGTGAAAGTCTCATAGGTGACAATTGATACCATGTGATTTTATTTCACTGTATGCAATGCCACTTCTTCACCTCTCACCTCATGCAATGAGCACATAAGCAGTTGGCCATTATGACCAATGCTCATGGCAGATGAGTCACATTCAATGGCTTTATATTCTAGACAATTCACTTGTTGCAATGAGGGAGAAACAGATTATTATGGCTGATTTTCGTGGGGAATGGATCGAGAGGCACTTTCCCTGATACAATGAGTACATGAGGAATTGGTTGTTACAAGTTATGATTAATGCTCATGGGTCGTTGTAATGCCAATCTGAACACATTAAGCTTAATAGTGGTATCTGAATACTGTGCATTGTATGTCTGGAATGGACATATGAGAGGCTTAGTTGGGTAGAAATCAAATAATGTAACATGTATTGCACCACCAATCTTAGCCTCCAGTTAAGTTCTACTTATCTATGCCCTCAGTTACATTTAAATGTTTATATTTGCCTATCCGCTGGATGCATCATGTTTACACAATGATAATGAGTGAATCTGAAGTACATATGAAGTGCCTGCAACTCTTGTCTGGTTATATGAATTTCAGAGCTTGTTACAGTCCTAGTCCAATTATGAAGGTTGTGACTACAGCTTGAAATAAAACTGGCATATGTGTGAGCTGTCTGCAACCCCTTGGGTGCATGAGATTCTAGATTTTGGATACGATTAAAGGTAGAATTAGCCCAGCAAATTAATTATGACGGAAGAAATTTGCACGGGGTGCACAGGAGCCCAAAGGAGACAATTGGCTATTACATTCAACAGTCTAAAGAACACAGAAATCTCATGAAGTCCAAAATCTGGTGCACTAATATTTATTATTGTGTATGCAGTTCCTAAGAACTAGGTAAGGCAATTGACTAATGATGTCTGCATCAATCCAGAGCTTATATCACTAATGTATTTAAAGTAAAATCTGAAGCATACTCTCTTTAGATAAAGGAAGTGGGTTGATCATTAGTCAAGCCACAATGTGGATGTTAGAAACTTACAAACAAACTCCACTACCGGCCTAATCGAGCTTCTAAAGCCAGGCTGCCACAAAAAGGATTCTGCTCTTAGCAAATAGAGCCGTCACCACAGAATGGGGGCAGTATCGATGAGATCTTATAAAATGAATCGCAGGTATAATGACTAGAACCTTCTCATTTCAAAACAATCTCCTCTTATCAACATGGTCTGTCAATACCTTGAAATTGACCCATCAGCTCAGTCTCCACAGACCTAGAATGGGTAACATACCTAGTCCCTCAAGGAATGGTGGTACCAGATGAGCACCCCAGGTATAGAAGGGGACCTACCCGAAGGAGAGAATTAAGCCATTTAATACACTCACAAAGAAGGTATTAAAAAATATATATATATATACCAAAAAAATTAGAACGAAAAATGAAAATTTTCCAAGGAGGCATGTTACACCCCTCAAGGGGGTATATTACAAGTGGTATTAGAGGTCCCAAGTTCAACACTTGGACCTAATCGGCTCTATTGTGAAAGGAAAGGAATGACAACTAAAGGTGTAACCCTACAATCAAGAGAATGACCATCTTTGACCAACTCTCAGAGACGGAGAAACATGGAATACAATTAGGTGAATAATCATCGTGGTCTAAGTCATCGACAATAAATTACAAATTACAAACTGAATAAAGAGATGTAAAGGAGGTTCAGGGATTTATCCAAGTTGCAGTCACGACGTATGACATCCTTAGCCCTACATTGACATGCATAATGAATTTCATGTTTGTTCTATTGGAGTTGAATTGATGCTAATGAGGTATGAGGTATGATATGTGATGGGGTTGCTCCTACAGTTAAGACATGGCCGTCAGTATTATGCTTTTGTAACGCCTAGATGATGTCATGTAAAATGATGTATGTGTGACAAAATCCATGAGGAACTAGTCACAAAACTAACATTCAGCCCTGCATGTGAAACATTGCCAAGATTTGCTGGTTTGGCTTCTTTATGCATTTCTGTTAAAGAGAGAAATATTTCTCAAGGGCAGTGATATAAGCTGAGAAATAACTGCTGTAGGAAAGGTGTGGAACCGAAAGGAAAATATAGTACTGCCGGTAGACTCTAAGAACACCCAAACAAATTTGTCCATATGACTGTGTGTGTTTATGTATCATCAATAAATTAGGACTGCAATCAGAGAGTGATAATTCAGGAAGGCAGCCAATGAGAGGGAGACAGATATCACCCCTTTGGTGCAGAGGAATTGTAAATTCCTTAAGGACTAGCTGGCATAAGTCTCCAATACACGCTGGAATGCAATACAGACTTCGCATGTCCTCTTGGTGGCTAAACCAACCAATGTATAAGAAGAAACAACCTTGTATTTCAAAGGATCCATACCATTGCCTTTGGATAGTGGAGCTTGATCATTACAATTTTCCCTGGTTGGTAGCATGCAATACCAATACCAAGATACATCTTATTCCAGTTTTGACAAGCTATGGTAAAATAGGTCCAATGCGTTATCAAAATATTGCATATGCAAATAGCAGTTGTAGGTTGAGGCAGAAATAAGGGTAAAGTCCCTTATCTCCATAAATCTTGAGAACTTACGTGTTTAAAATAGCCTCATTAAGGAAACACAAAAATTTCCAATGTCAATACACTCTGCAATTACTTCACATTAAACAGCTGTTTGAATTAAGTTAATCTCAACGGATTGTTCATATGGTTTCATGGACACACAAACATGTGGCATCTTGTGTAAAACTAAATATTCATAGCTTCTTGAAAGACAAGATGCACACTATGTTGGCATTAATTGCTATTGAGCAAGCTTTCTTTCTGAACTTGTGCTGACTGCTATGCTTCTTCATGTTGACTTCCAGATCCACAATTTGCACCGAGGAAAAACAATAAAATGTATCACTCAATCTCCTCAACTAATTTTCCCAGAAGCAGCCAAAAGTAGATTTAGATGCACTTTCTCCTCCAATTAATAATAATAAAATATGCCTGGAAATTTAAAAATCCATAATTTGAGGGAGGATCAAACCAAAGAAAATTGGGAGTCCTGGTCTTGGACTAGTGACCCTTTGACATCCTTAAATCTCTCGTACAAAAAAGGCTCTTGAAATATGTGTTGGCTGCCATGCTTCTTCATGTTGAACAAAGCCTCTAAATGTGGGATGTCTCCTTTGAAAACTAAAAGTTCTCCAAGTTATAGTGTTCCTTAATCTGCTCCCAGAAATAGATCATTAATAGATGAAGCTGCAATACATATGAGGCAACAATAGTGGTTGTAGAGTTCATCCACAAAGGTAATAAACCTTCTTGCCAAAAGACCACAAAGTTGAGTCAATGTGAAGAGTGTTACACCATTGTAGCTCTCTGGAAACTCTAATAACCGTCCCAACATAAAGGTACAATCATTGGAGTAATTAGATGACTGTACACTGGCTTCTGAGGTTCAGCCATCTTTTCTCAGTTCTGGAATGTGACTGAGACATCAAAGACCAAAAGGGTCTAGTACACCTCAACAACAGAAGCAGGGTCTACATTAGTGACCTATAAATGATCTCCAGATATGTCCCTATGGACGTTACATGGATTATGGTTTGGGTGAATAGAAACCGGTGAGGTGACATTGGAGAATGACAAGTAATCCCCAATAGGTTAGACATCCCAGACTCCAAGATCAAAGAACCCTTCTGAAATAGAGGCAGTTTGAACTTTGGACCATAAAGAGCTTGCAATAATACTCCACATTGCACCAGTTTTTGATGTGTCAGAGTGTGGGTACGAGCACCCAGAACAGTTAGAGGCTTTGACTCAGATTTGCAGGAAACAGCAGGTTGCAAGTATAGCCACTGGATCTCTTACAGTGAATGCAAGTTCTCCACTAGGTAAAATGCCAAGTGGAATTAGGAAGAATCACCACTGCTTCTTAGGTACTTTTTTCTTCCCTTTAAAATGGCAAAGTACCAACCCTAGCATAGTTTCCCCAACTTTCCTAAGCCCACGAATATATGATGGTAAGTGCAAGGCTGTGAAGTTAATATCAATCTGTACCAATGTTGGTTTCTCGTTGATTAGGACAAAATCAAATTCATATGACAGCTCAATTAACCTGATTTTAAAATGCTTAAAATGGTCAAAGCTTTAGAAGTTGCCCTTTCCTCGAGGGTGATGTAGGTGTTGTCATGCTTTAATATTGCCATAGGACATGGGCATAATAGATCGTGAGCCAGGTATACCGTATGACTGTCATGAACCACTCATAACATTAATCAAAAGTTGCTACAAGCTACTAACTTTTCAATAGGCAGGCAAGATATCCAACAGCCAAATTAATACATAAAGCTCAATCAAAGGGAATGACATGAGATGGTGTAATTGAGTGTATCCATACATCAGTAGAACATATGCAAAGGTATACTTTCATGGACTCATTACTCTCAGGGAAAACTGGACAGATACTAGACATACTTGTCTATACCTACAGAGAAATGGAGTCAGATGACCAGACAGAAAATGTGTGACGCTTGCCCAATTGGAGATACATTGGAAGTTTCCATCTATCAGTATACGCTGAAGTTAAGAAGCTCTAAGCATTCCCTTCCAATTCAAATATGCCTGTTATGGACCACTCTTTTACAGTCTATGCAGGTCACAATAAGCATACATAATCATCTCACCTTGTGTCTTGAAGACCAAATTTAGACATTGCCTTCTTGACAAGCCCAATAATGAGTGCATTGTAACTAAGTGTGGTATCATATCATATGGTTATGGAACCTGCTTGGGGCGAATTTTTATGTTACCGGAATCATCTTGACGAGATGAATCTAATGGTGAGGTTTGTTTTTAACATATTTTGTATATGGTCATAGAATACGGTGTTCCCCTCAAGGGGCAGGGTTTGTAATGACCCCAGTTATCTTGCAATATAGGTAGACATTGTGCTAATGATCCCGGCTTTGGTACATGCATGTATGGTGTGAATGAGGTCTAGGCCACCTTGTATTTGTATCCATATTATTTATATCTTTATTATCCCGGTATACACGTGGAAGGTTACATTCGTATGGCTATTGTGAACACCTTATTAGTTATCTTGGTATACATGACCCTGAAAAATATTCTTAACAACTAAACTAACCCAATTCAAGACACCAATCAGGGAAAAAGAACAACGGTAGAGTGTGACACTATTTATCAATAAACAATTCTTTGTATGAGGTGCACATTAAGGTTATAACCCAAATTTTATTATTACAACTGGATATAGCACATATGATTCAACACCAATGGAATATAGTGCATATAATTCAACAAGTGAGACCAAATAAACTTTGATACACTCCCAAGCATGAGGTTCACTGTGCAATTAAGGATTCTCCAACCACCGACAGATATAACAGGATTATTAGCAACTTGTGGAGGAGATTTTCCTTCACATATTGCGAAGCCAAAAACGAGCTTGGAGAGATGGCCCATGGGAAAATGGCAAGCAAGGAAAGGGAGGGAGGCCAAATGGCAGAAAATTTACTGGCCTACAAACCCATCAACAGTGAGAAGGCTAAGCGGGGACAAGGGGACACCTCTCGCTGGTCCAGTGGGGCTAGGCCCTAACAACCAGGAGTAGGAGTTGAATAGTGGAAAAGGAGGAAACAGGAGAAGGAGGCACAAATAACCAAAAGCAGAGGTTGCCAATGAGCGAGGCAGAAGGCAATAGAGGAGGGGATGGGGTTCGCAGCAGAAGGTAAAACATGCTACAACAAAAGGCATGCAATGGAATGTGCAGTTTGCAACAAAAAGTTAAACGCACAGGCTATTTAATTGTGCAGTCATCTCACCATTCTGCCCAATAATTGCGGCCATCGTTTGTACTCTAAATGTCACTCCATCCATACTGCAACCATGGTATGCTCTCGATTCCTAGATTGTGGTCGCCTAGCTTCATTGTGTTATTCCCCTGTCCTCTTATTGAAATGTTTCCATACTGAAAAGGATGTGACTCGTTTCTCTTAGCTTTGTTTTGCACTATTCTTGTGGAATGTTCAGTTCCTGCTACTAACAAGTAAAGGGTTCATTGAATTGATAGTTGGTTGAGCTAAAACAATTGAACTTGTTAAGACATGGATTTATTAGAATCATCAGGAATTCTTATGCCCTAATTTATACGATGATCTGTCTACTTCTGAACTTGTGTAATATATGGACTTATTACAAACATATAGAATGCCTAAGACTTTAACAGTATTCTGGAAACTATTGTGAAAGTTGCAAGAGACTCCAAACCAGGGATGAGACTTAAACCATGGAATATTTGGTCTCCGATCACAATAGGTGTAGATGCATCATTGTAAGAGCATTACTTAAAGGGCATTAGGAAGTAGTTGTTGCTCATTGTTGTAGAAGTGGGTAGAGGCTTTTGCCTTTGAAATCCCTTAATGACTAGTGGGTGGAGATTGCAGACCTCTGGCTATCGTGTACTAGTCTCCTTGATAAGTAGTACTCAAATTGCAGTATCCCTTAATGACTAGTGGGTGGAGATTGCAGACCTCTGGCTATCGTGGACTAGTCTCCTCGATAGGTACGCAAACTGTAGTAGCTTTTGGATTCCCTACATTAGGTGGAGCTACTGAAGCAACAAACACAAGGTGGAGGTAACCCTCTGGAATCCCAAAACTGAGTGAGGGTGGGGGTTCTCACCTCTGGAGCCCCTCACTGGTTGTTGGGTGGAGGTGGATTACTTCTGGAGTCCCTGAACTGAATGAGGGTGGAGATTCTCACCTCTGGAACCCCTCACTGGCTAGAGGGGTGGCGGTGGTTGCCTCTGGAGTCCCTGTACCAGCCTGCAACTGAGTACATTTTGCCAGAAGGGGGAGGTCGAATTAGACCTCTTAAACCCCTGGAGTTTTGGACATGGGGACAGGTTTCACATGCTAGGGGATGGCAGCTGCATTATTAGCAGCCTGCCAATGGTTTGGAGGAAAATCATGAACCTGATCCTAATGCCCAGTCCAAGTCACACCTTGGTGAGTGATTTTTTTAATTGGGTTGCCCCAAGTGCTCCTATGTTGTTCCTAACCCCTGGAGTTTTGGACATGGGGACAGGTTTCACATGCTAGGGGGTGACAGCTGCATTATTAGCAACCTGCTAATGGTTGGGAGGAAAATCATGAACCTGATCCCAATGCACAGTCCAAGTCACACCTTGGTGAGTGATTTTTTAATTGGGTTGCCCAAAGTGCTCCTGTGTTGTTCCTAATATACCTAATTGTTCCAGGACACAAGATTACATTGTTGTATAGGCACTCCTGTTAATCAGGAATGTCTAATCAAACCAGATGTGGTATGTTACAAATGTTCAATGGCATACAAATAACAAGCAGACCTCCAATTGTCTAGCACTTTGAAAGACCTCATAATGTTAGGTTGAAGCTTCCCTAGTTGCTTCAAACATAACTTTTTGCTTCCAAGCCATCTAAAGTGATGCCACTTGTTTTATGCACAAATTGATATATACTAATAATTGTGGTCTGTTATAGCCCAATTCCTGGTATTTCCCTGTATTAGCTATGTTGTCATATGATATGTCTGCAAGTTGCAACTTAGCAAAAATTTGTTCCTGGAGGTTCCTTGCATTACCAAGCCTCCCTTGCGCAACTGTCATTTGTGGGTCTAAATATGAATAAAGAACCTAGTTTCGAGTAGGCAGTGGATGGTAACTATACCTAACCTTCTTAAAATTATAACAGAGACATTGCACAATTCCTGTAATTATCAAATTGCTTGGCCATGTCCTCGATATGATGGCCCAAAATTTTATCAAATGTTGTCCCTTTATAATATTTGGGGCCAGTTGTTTGCCATAGAATGCTACTAGAGACCAATAGTATAATACACCATATGTTGACATCGCATGACTTATAGTTACTTTAACATTGGACAGGACACAGTGTTTAAGGTCAGTTGGGTATGATGTCATATGGGAGCTGAATTGTTGTTACATAGATTGTTTAAGACCTTTAAGAACCAACCCTTCTATCTTAGATAAGGACCAGCTTTCCCCACTATTAGCATGTACACAATACCATTCAATGTAAAACTAATTGATGGAATTCCAACTTCACTTTCAAAATGAATACACTTGCCAGTACCTACTGGATACAGTTGTTATTGCCACTTACCGATGCTGAGCAATAAACAAATATTAACTTAAATAAAGAGGAGGGAGCTCTGAATGAATAGTTCCTAATGCACAACACTTGCTACCATTTTTGCAAGTGGGATCGAGGCAAAATACCAGGTAGTCTTGACTATGGAAAAAGAAAAATTGCATGGTTAAGTGTACCTTGAGCCAAGAAGCCTTAAAAGGGTGGCGTGACCCTGCTGTGAAATCCTGGTTACTTGGTATAAGTCTCATAGGTGAAAAATTGATACCATGTGATTTTATTTCACTGTATGCAATGTCGCTTCTTCACCTATCACCTCATGCAATGAGCACATAAGTAGTTGATAGTTATGACCAATGCTCATGGGAGATGAGCTACATTCAATAGCTTTATGTTCTATACAATTCACTTGTTGCAATGAGGGAGAAATTGATTATTATGGCTAATTTTCGTAGGAAATGGATCAAGAAACACTTTCCCTCATTCAATGAGTACATGAGGAATTGGTCATTACGAGTTATGATTAATGCTCATGGGGCGAGGAATTGGTCATTACGAGTTATGATTAATGCCCATGGGTCGGAGTTGATCATTATGACCAATGCTCATGAGAGATGAGCCACATTCAATAGCTTTATATTCTATACAATTCACTTGTTGCAATGAGGGAGAAATTCATTATTATGGCTAATTTTTAGGAAATGGATCAAGAGACACTTTCCCTCATACAATGAGTACATGAGGAATTGATCATTACGAGTTATGATTAATGCTCATGGGTCGAGGAATTGGTCATTACGAGTTATGATTAATACCCATGGGTCCTTGCAACGCTAATCTGAACACATTAAGCTTAATAGTGGTATTTGAATATTGTGCATTGTATGTGTGGAATGGAGATATGAGGCTTAGTTGGGTAGAAATCAAATAATGTAACATGTATTGCACCACCAATCCTAGCCACCAATTAAGTTCTACTTATCTATAGTATATACCCTCAGTTACATTTAAATGTTTATATTTGCCTATCCGCGGGATGCATTATGTTTACACAATGATAATGAGTGAATCTGAAGTACATAATGAGGGAGAAATTGATTATTATGGCTAATTTTCATAGGAAATAGATCAAGGGACACTTTCCCTTGTACAATGAGTACATGAAGAATTGGTCATTACAAGTTACGATTAATGCTCATGGGTCGAGGAATTGGTCATTACGAGTTATGATTAATGCTCATGGGTCCTTGCAACACTAATCTGAACACATTAAGCTTAATAGTGGTATCTGAATATTGTGCATTGTATGTGTGGAATGGAGATATGAGAGGCATAGTTGGGTAGAAATCAAATAATGTAACATGTATTGCACCACCAATCCTAGCCTCCAGTTAAGTTCTACTTATCTATAGTACATACCCTTAGTTACATTTAAATGTTTATATTTGCCTATCTGCAGGATGCATTATGTTTACACAATGACAATGAGTGAATCTGAAGTACATAATGAGGGAGAAATTGATTATTATGGATAATTTTCGTAGGAAATGGATCAAGGGACACTTTCCCTGATACAGTGAGTACATGAGGAATTGGTCATTACGAGTTATGATAAATGCTCATGGGTCCTTGCAACGCTAATCTGGATTCTGAACACATTAAGCTTAATAGTGGTATCTGAATTTGTATGTGTGGAATGGAGATATGAGAGGCTTAGTTGGGTAGAAATCAAATAATGTAACATGTATTGCACCACCAATCCTAGCCTCCAGTTAAGTTCTACTTATCTATACCCTCAGTTACATTTAAATGTTTATATTTGCCTATCCGCAGGATGCATTATGTTTACACAATGATAATGAGTGAATCTGAAGCACATATGAACTGTCTGAGACTCTTGTTTGGTTATATGAATTTCAGACCTTGTTACAGTCCTAGTCGAATTATGAAGGTTGTGACTACATCTTGAAATGAAACTGATATATATGTGAGTTGTCTGCAACCCCTTGGCTGCATGAGATTCTGGATTTTGTATACGGTTAAAGGTAGAAATAGCCCAGCAAATTAATTATGACTTGGAGGAATTTGCACGGGGTGCATTGGAGCCCAAAGGAGACGATTGGCTATTACATTCAATAGTCTAAAGACCCCAGAAATCTCGTGAAGTCCAAAATCTGGTGCACTAATATCGTGTATGCATTTCCTAAGAACGAGGTAAGGCAATTGACTAACGATGTCTGCATCAATCCAGAGCTCATATCAGTAAGGTATTTAAAGTAAAATCTGAAGCATACTCTCTTCAGATAAAGTGGGTTGATCATTAGTCAAGCCACAATGTGGATGTTAGAAACTTACAAACAAACTAACTCCACTACTGCCTTAATCGAGCTTCTAAAGACAGGCTGCCACAAAAATGACAGGGATTTATCCAAGTTGCAGTCACTACGTATGACATCCTTAGCCCTACATTGACATGTCTGTTCTATTGGAGTTGAATTAATGCTAATGAGGTATGAGGTATGATATGAAATGGGTTGCTCCTACAGCTGAAACATGGCCGTCAGTATTATGATTTTGTAATTCCTAGATGATGTCATGTAAAATGATGTGTGTGTGACAAAATCCATGTGAGGAACTAGTCACAAAACTAACATTCAGCCCTGCATGTGAAACACTGCAGAGATTTGTTGGTTTGGATTCTTTATGCATTTCTGTTAAAGAGAGAAATATTTCTCAAGGGCAGTGATATAAGCTGAGAAATAACTTCTGTAGGCAAGGTGCAGAACCGAAAGGAAAAGATAGTACTGCTGGTAGAACTCTAAGAAACCCAATCACATTTGTCCATATGACTAGGTGTGTTTATGTATCATCAATAAAATAGGACTGCATTCAAAAAGTGATAACTTGGGAAGGCAGGAAATGAGATGGGGACATATATCACCCCTTTGGTGCAGAGGAATTGGAAATTCTTCAATGCGGGCTGGAATGCAATACAGACTTCACATGTCCTCTTGGTGGCTAAACCAACCAGTGTATAAGAAGCCACGACCTTGTATTTCAAAGTATCCATACCAATGCCTTTGGATAGTGCAGCTTGATCATTACAATTTTCCCTGGTTGGTAGCATGCAATGCCAATACCCAGATACATCTTATTCCGTTTTTGACAAGCTATGGAGAAATACGTCCAATTCATTATCAAACTATTGCATATGCAAATAGCAGTAGTAGGTTGAGTCAGAAATAAGGGTAAAGTCCCTTATCTCCATAAATCTTGAGAACCTAGTACGTGTTTAAAATAGCCTCATTAAGGAAACACAAAAAATTCCAATGTCATTACACTCTGCAATGACTTCGCATTAAACAGCTGTTTGAATTAAGTTAATCTAAACGGATTGTTCATGTGGTTTCGTGGACACAAAAACATGTGGCGTCTTGTGTAAATATTCATAGCTTCTTGAAAGACAAGATGCACACTATGGTGGCATTAATTGCTATTTGAGCAAGCTTTCTTTCTGAACTTGTGCTGACTGCTATGCTTCTTCATGTTGACTTCCAGATCCACAATTTGCACCGAGGTAAAACAATAAAATATATCACTCCTCAATCTCCTCGACTAATTTTCCCAGAAACAGCCAAAAGTAGATTTAGATGCACTTTCTCCTCCAATTAATAATAATAAAATATGTCTGGCAATTTAAAAATCCATAATTTGAGGGAGGATCAAATCAAAGAAAATTGGGAGTCCTCGTCTTGGACTAGTGACCCTTTGACATCCTTCACTGACTTCACCTTAAACAGCTGTTTGAATTAAGTTAAGTTTATCTAAACGGATTGTTCATATGGTTTCATGGACACAAAGAGTTAAAACATGTGGCATCTTGTGTAAAACTAAATATTTATAGCTTCTTGAAAGACAAGATGCACACTATGGTAGCATTAATTGCCATTTGAGCAAGCTTTCTTTCTGAGTTTGTGCTGACTGCTATGCTTCTTCATGTTGACTTCCAGATCCACAATTTTCTCCGAGGTAAAACAATAAACTATATCACTCCTCAATCTCCTCAACTAATTTTCCCAGAAACAGCCATAAGTAGATTTAGATGCACTTTCTCCTCCAATTAATAATAATAAAATATGCCTCGTAATTTAAAAATCCATAATTTGGGGGAGGATCAAATCAAAGAAAATTGGGAGTCCTCGTTTTGGACTAGTGACACTTTGACATCCTTAAATCACTCCAACTAAAAAGGCTCTTGAAATATGTGTTGGCTACCATGCTTCTTCATGTTGAACAAAGCCTCTAAATGTGGGATGTCTCCTTTGAAAACTAAAAGCTCTCCGAGATATAGTGTTCCTTCATCTGCTCCCAGAAATAGATCATTAATAGATGAAGTTGCAATACATATGAGGCAACAATAGTGGTTGTAGAGTTCATCCACAAAGATCTGCTCCCAGAAATAGATCATTAATAGATGAAGTTGTGATACATATGAGGCAACAATAGTGGTTGTAGAGTTCATCCACAAAGATAATAAACCTTCTTGCCAAAAGACCACAAAGTGGAGTTAATGTGAAGAGTGCTACCCCATTGCAGCTCTCTGGAAAATCTAATAGCTGTCCAAACATAAAGATGCAATCATTGGAGTAATTAGATGACCACACTGACTTCTGAGGTTCAGCCATCTTCTCTCAAATCTGGAATGTGACTTAGACATCAAAGACCAAAAGGGTCTAGTACACCTCAACAACAGAAGTAGGGTCTACCTTAGTGACCTACAAATGATCTCCAAATATGCCCCTATGAACGTTACATGGATTATGGTTTGGGTGGATAGAAACTGGTGAGGTGACGTTGGAGAATGACAAGTAACCCCCAAAAGGTTAGACATTAGAGGAGGAAGCAGTCCTAGACTCCAAGATCAAAGAACCTTTCTGAAACGGAGGCAGTTTGGACCATGAAGACCTTGCAGTAGTACTCCACGTTGCACCAACTTTTAAGTTTTGGAGTGTGAGAGTGTAGGTACGAGCACCCTGAACGGTTAGAGGCTTTGACTCAAATTTGCAGGGGCTTTGACTCAGATTTGCAGGAAACAGTAGGTTGGAAGTATAGACACTGGATCTCTCACAGTGAGTGCAAGTTATCCACTAGGTAAAATGCCAAGTGGAATTAGGAAGAATCACCACTCTGCTCAGGTACTTTTTCATTCACTTTAAGATGGCGAAAACAGGGATTGATGAAGCTAATCAAGATTGTTTAGGGATTGATGAAGCTGATCAAGATTGTTTAGCTCTTGTTACGAAAAGGACTAAATATGTCCAATCTAAATTTCCAAATGGTAAACCACAGCAGAAAACATCGATTATGACAAAATTTGAAAATATTTTGGATGTACGAGTTCAATGAATAAAACAAATGATTGTCATATGAGAAGATTACATGGAGAAAACTAAAATTCATAAAGAAATAGGACATAGATTCGGATAAATAGGCTGTGTAAGTAAGCCTGCACTACACTGTCTGGATCTTTTATCGCAGCAGAGATATTGACATTGGATCTCTTGCTGCCAAACTCCCTTTGCTGGACAAATTCAACAGGGCACTTCCCACAGGCCAACCACTAACCCAGGCCTGGAAAACAAACCGTTGGGTCATCTGAACACTATCCTAGGACTGGAAAATAAACCGCTAGGTCATCTGGTCATTTGTTCTAAGTAAGAGTTGGGTCTTCTATTTCTAGATGCAATATAGTTATGGAAGTGCAAAAGGATTTTGAAATTAGAGAAAATAGAATATTTCAGAATTTAGGTCCTAAATATCAAAATTGAAGTCGAATTTCCTATAAAACTCTAAACACAGACAAGTTTGTTTTTCATTCAACCTAACTTCCTTATAGTTGAAAGGACCAAAAAATCAGTGTGTAAATACCTTGTTGCCGAAGGTATGGAAAGTCCTCGCTGCAGGAGCCCTCAAATTCATTGGATGATAATTTCTGGGGCGGTAGATTTGTGAGTTCCTTCCTGTTTATAAAAATATAAACAATCAAAAAATATACAAAGAGGGGATGAATTAAAAAAAATAATGGAAGACATGACTCCTTTCGGTTTTGACACTCACTCTGTGAAGGCACCATTTAACTATCAAAAGTCGCTCCATATTCTTCTCTGCCACAGAGTCTGCTCTCTCTCTCAGACTAACAGACATGAACATCACAATCACAAACACATCACATTCACAACCACAAACACGTCACGTTGACACACTGCGCTACACAAACACAAACACTTAACAAACACAAATATATCACAGAGCGCGCTCCACAAATACATCACACCGACAGAGTAGAGAAAGAGAGAGCCTCTCTTGTAGCATTCTCTGCTAGAACCCCAATCGTCCTCAGCACTGCAATTCCAAACAAGTGGAAAACCTCAGCATCATATACATGATCAGTACCATGTATAACCACAATGTGGTTATTAATACATCTGGAGCTGCAACTATATATGAATCTGACGATGGGATACAATAGAACAACAAAAATATACCTGAAAGGAGATAGGATTATCTCTTGGATTGATTTGAGTTTTCTTGGGTAAAGAGATGCATGCCTATTCCGTGATTAAACATCCTGCATTGTTAACGAAGACAGACAGCGCAATCAATTAAATACGGATCACAAATATGTTGCTGGAAAACATATTATAGTTATCAGGCATTGAAGTCCAATGATCCGGGTCTCTTGACGCAAACAAAAAATTGATGGAAACCAACAAAAAATTGATGGAAACCTCGACCTATCTGCAGCGGAGAGAAACATGATTCAGAGATTTCAGCTACAGGGCAAGATGAATGCACTATTCTCCTTTCATATTTTTTCTTTGGCTGAAAGTTGTGATCGGGAAGCCTTTGAAAGACCTAGCTAAACATCTGTTCTGACCGTGTTCTATTCCTGCGCCTGTCTCTGCAACATCCCTTATACCCTGACAACAAGAGCGCCACTTGCTAGAAATGTGCCAATCACACGGTTAGAAAAATTCAAATTTAATCATTAATATTTTAATAGAATCTTTTAAGTAAGGATTAATATCTTAATCTAATCTTTTAAGTAAAGATTAATCTAATTTTAAAAATAATATTTTAATTTAATTTCTAAATTAAAAGTTATTCAAATTTTTAAGAAAATATTAATATTTAAATCTCATCTTTTAAGTAATGATTAATATTTAAATCTCATCTTTTAAGTAATGATTAATATTTTGAGTTTATGGTATGTTTGTTTATAGAGAAATAGAAATATTTATAGGGCATCTATGGGTAAGAGTCATCTTCAAAGTAATTGTGTGATAAAAAAGTGTATATAATGGATACAAGGATCATAGTTGTTTTAGTATGTAATGAATTAATGATAGCATTTTATATAATGCATTAATGAATATAATGATATGTTATTGTATATAATGAATTCACAATGGAGCGGTGGCTAGGTTTTGAAGCAGACGGCTGAGATTTTCTTCAAACAATACGTTTTTTTCCTTGAAGTAGTGAGGTAGTGTGGGTCTACCAGCAGTTGGTCCGACGGCGTTCATGAAGGAGTTATCATGGTTGAGGAAGAAGAGGTTGACTATGATACAGTTAGCATTGAAAGCAATCTTATTTTCGGCAATATTCTTGCACTCATAGATTCTAGGGTTAGCAAGGATCAAACTCATGGGGGATTGGATTGGGACTTTGTATCTTTTGGAGATATTGCCACGGTGGGGGCATGGTCAATGGGTTCACAGTCAGTCGAGTTAGTTTCCCCTTTATCAGGGCCTTTGGAAATCGTTTTTTTTCCTCCACCTTGTTTAGTAAGTGATGGAGGTTTTCCAGGTAGTCTTTGGGGGTTTTCCCTTATTGTTTCGTTGCTTTATGGTGACTTGCAAATTTTTCTAGGGTCAGGTCAGCTTGATTTACCCAAGGTAAATGTCCCTTTCCTGCATAACGGTCAAGGTTTAACTCGAGTTAGGTCTTCAGGTTTATTGGAGAATTTTTTCTACCCTCGCATTTTGTGCCTTGTCAGATTGGTTCTAGTCAGGTGGAGTTTGGTGGTTTTCAGTCGGTTTCATGTCCCTTTCCTAACCCCTCTCCCCAAATGCTACCGGCATCAAAGCACGGGCGGTTGGAGGTTCAAAAGTCAAAGGTCGAGGGCGGGAAGAATCAATTGTTGAGGATTCAAACACCCCATAAATTGGGGATCCAAATTAGGGGGCATGAAAAAAGAAGGATAAGGTTATAAAAAGGAAAAAACCCTCTACAAAGTTAAAGTTGGGTTTAAGGGTGGATGTGAGGATGCACCAGGTAACGACAATGGCATACAGGACATTGGTTGGAAGGACACGAGGTAGTAAATTCAACATAAAGACATTGGAGGACTAGATGGCTACAGAAGTAAGTCCCCTTGTGTCAAATTCACTTAAGATTTTTCTTCTTTCAAAGGGTTGGATCCAAAATGATTTTCACTCCCATGAGGAAGCTCTCACAATCTCACAGCGTGTCTGGAATATAGACTTCAAACAAGTTATTTTTATGTTTTGGTCCCCTCTTTTCGATGTGAATTGGGAACAGCTTGATGTGGTCCCTATTTGGGTTCATCTACTTTGTTTTCCCCCAAATTTGTGGAAGCCATAGATTTTCCAGGATGTGGGAAATAATTTGGGCTCATATTTGGATGCAGATTTTTCTTATTTGCAGACAAAATACAAATGAATGGCTAGGGTGTTGGTAAATCTCGACTTTAAGGGAAGGGTTATCTGAATATCTTGATATGGAAGAAGGCATAATTAGTCTTCAACCATTGGACCATGAGGGGGTTCCTTTTCGCTGCCGAAGGTGTCGCAAATATGGCCATACTATGAAATTTTGCAATTTTCCTCTTAAGAAGAAGAAATCCTTAAAAGACCCCTCTCATAATCAATCTTCAATTACTCAACATCCTTTCATTCCTCAGTTTTCTCAGCCAAAAGACTAGGTCGTTTTCATATGGTATAAACTCTGGTGGATAGGCTCAATCTAGTTCGTCAATGGATTGGGGACTCAGGTGAATTGGATCACTCACCTATACTTCTAGACATAAGAGGAGGAGTAAAAAATCCCGCAAGACCTTTCAATTGAACTCCTCCTACCTAAAAGAAGAGGAGTTCTTCTCTCTAGTGAAAGAGCACTGGAAATCCTTTGATCCTTTAGTTGGTCTTTTGATGGCTTCTCAATTTGAACAAAAATTAAGGAACATAAAAGCACACCTTAATTTTTGGCTCATCATAAGAGGGAAAAAGAGGTAGAATATCTTCTGAAAGTGGAACATGAACTTTGAGTTCTATCTAAGGAGGGGGGGAGGTTTTACCACAAATTATTCAAATGAATCTTTGCTCTCTCTTAAGGAAAGGAGGAGGGATATTGGAGTCAAGGGAAGAAAATTAACAACTCAAAAGTATAGCGATATGGTTGGAATGCAGGGATGAAAACACAAAGTTTTTTCATGCCTATGCCAAAGGGCCAAAACTGGAAAATTCCATTTGGAGCATGAAGGATCCAGAAGGTAGAGAGATCTCCTCATTTGAAGGATTTGCAAATATCTGGAAGACACAATTTCAAAGCTTGTTTAGGGAGGTTGATGAAAATCCAATAATGGAAATGTTCCAAGTAGTTCAGTTATTCCTTGGATATGTAAATGAGGAGGATCAATGTTCTTTGTTAGTTGAGGTCTCTGTGGATGAACTAAAAGAGGTCCTTACCACTTTTCAGAAGAACAAAAGTCTCAGGCCAGATGGGTGGGTGGTCGAAGCTTTTACAGCTTTGTTTGAGTTGATTAGGGCTTATATTCTTCAGTGGTAAATGAGTCCAAAGAAAATGGAATAATTTTGGCCACTTTCAACTCCACTTTTATTACACTTATCCCCGAGGTAGATAAACCTTATTATTTTGAATATTTTCAGCCCATTTCTTTGTGTAACAACATTTATAAGGTTATAGCAAAATTTATTGCCTGAAGAATCAAGTCGTTCCTTTCAAGGTCTATCTCAAAGGAAAATTTTGGTTTTTTGGAAGGGAGGCAGATACATGAAGCTATTAGGGTAGCTTAAGAAGGATTGCACAGTATAAAAATTCACAAATTGAAAGTGACATTTCTTAAAATTTACTTTTAAAAAGCATTCGACATGGTCAATTAGTTTTATCTTAAACTTATTCTCACTTAGATTGGGATTTTTCCTACTTTTTTCAACTGGGTCATGGCATGCATTCAATTTTCTTCTTTCATAGCGTTGATGAATGGTTCGAGATCACCATGTTTTCATGCCAAGAGGGGAGTGAGACAGGGTTGTCCCTTATCTCCGCTCCTATTACTTCTCATTTCACAAGGCCTTAGTCAATTACTATTTGTTGCTAAGTATTGAGGTGAGTTCCATGGAGTAAGCATCTTTCAAGGTCTTGCTGAAACTCACTTACTTTTTTTTTATGATATACACATATTTTGTGATGGGTCTCTCGGGACGCTGACAATTTGTTTGGAGTTTTAGCAATTCTTTGGAAAGTGAGTGGCATGAAAATCAATGACAAAAAATATAGTATTTACAGCCAAAATATAGGGTATGAGGAGATGATGCATTGTAGAAATTCTATGCAGATTCAAAATTGTTTATGTAATTTAATAAAACATAAGACTCAAATATACTCTATTCATATGCGGAAAACAATTCATGGTCGAGAAAGGAAATCATAAACATGTGACATGATTCAACACACATACACAAATATTTATCTAGGGGAAAGCAACTGCTCAAAACCCCTTCCTATTTGTATTCCATTAATCAAGAAATAAAGAAGAAATACAATGCTTGCTCAATCCTGAACAACCTCTACACTAGTATAGTCTATCTCACTAGCTCACAGACTGATTATGGCCAACACTTAACCAAATTCTCAGCCTATCAAGCTCTTATTTTCTTGTGTTGTTCCTTGAGGAATTAGGCCCCTATTAATTAGGGAATTCCTCAATCTAGATTGCGTAATTCCTTTAGGCCAATCTCTAATTGCATGCACCACATATACAACCTAGAATAATTTACAACTGATAGTACACTGCCCTTGAACTCCAATCTCAACTGGGTAACACGAATTCTCGGCATGCATCAGTTATTTTGGGTTGATTGATTTCTAACTGGGTGATCACTGAAGTACACACCCCACTAGGGACCTTCCACTAGTTCTTTAGCAGTTATAACTAGTTCAACTAACCATAACTCAATTTAACTAAAATATATTGCTAGAAATTAGCAATCAATCATATTGAACTAAACTCAATTGTCTCCAACTCGAATTAACTAAGTTAGCTGAGTGACAAGTTCCATGTCACCTCAGTTAACTACCTCCAAGTTTTTTGTTGAAATTGAAATTTGAATTTTAATCTAGTTTTACCAAGGCAAAGTCAAAACTATATTTTCTTGTTGCATTTTCAACACTCCCTCTCAGCAAGAAATGGATTATCTAATACCTCGATCCTACCTCTATGGAACTTGAATTTGCCTCTTCACAAAGCCTTTGTCATAATATTTACATCTCGTTCCTCTATAGGAATGTACTCCAACAACATAATCTGCCTCTACACACAATCTGGTAGATAGTGATACCAGATATCAATATGCTTGGATTGATAATGAGATGTAGGATTCTCGAAGAGTTTGATACAACTTTGATTGTCATAGTAAATCACAGTAAGATCCATCAACAATAATATTTTTCATCCAGATTACCTCGCATGTTGCTTAACTTGCAACCATGTACTATGTTTTTGCTTAGTTGAGTGCAACAAATCTATGCTTCTTGTTGTACCAAGAAACCGTTGTTGACCCAACAGTGAAAATTCCTCCTGATGTGCTCTTCCTGTCTAATGGAATCCCTACCCAGTCTGCATCTATGGAGCCTTGCATCTTCACTCCCTCTGCCCATCTGTACTAAAGGTAAAACTGAGTAGTGCCTTCGAGGTATCTCAACACATGCTTTGCTGCCTTACAATATAGTTTGGTTGGCTTAACCATTGCTTGACTAAGATAGTTAACTGCATAACACATGTATGGTTGTGTGTTCGCAAAATACATAAGTGAACCCACGAGCTACCTGTAAATGGTAGCCTCCACTTCCTCACTTGAAGTGGCATCCTCCTTCCTCCAACTACTTTCTAAAGGAGTGTCCATGTGTTTTCTACTGTCTGTGCAGAACTTCTTCAATATCTCGCTGGCGTACTTGCCTTGAGATAAAAACAAGTCCCCATCTCCTTTCCATATTTCCAATCCAATGAAATAATACATGCGTCCCATGTCCTTCATCTTGAATTCTCTTGCAAGTTCCTATTTGCAAGAGTTGATCAACTTCTCATCACCGGTTAAAATTAAACCATTGACATATAATACTATAATCAAGAATTTATCTTCAACAACAATATGATAAGGGTTTTCCTCTGCTTCACTTTTGGTGAAACCCAACCCTGTAAGATAGTTGTCGATCTTGGTGTACCAAGCACGGGGTTCTTGTTTCAATCCATACAACCCTCACTTGAGTTTGCACACTGCGACTCTCTGTCAAAGGTCTCAAAATCTTCTCGTTGTTCAATGTACACTTCCTCCTCAATAACTCCATTGAGGAATGTTGTCTTCACATCCATATGGTGGATCTTCCATCCCATCTGCGTTGCAAGTGCTAGAATTGATCTAATGGAAGAGTATCTTGCTACTGGATCAAATGACCCAAAAATGAAATGAAAGTATTATTGGATGAATTTCAAGTTAGTTTATGTATTCTTATGCAATGGATCAAAATTGTGAAAAAACATAAACTTGATAAACATTTGCATTAAAAGAAAAGAATGGAGATTGAAAATAGAAGCAAGAAAAATAAGACAAGTTGATAACGGAGTTCACCCCTCCTCGGCTACATCTTTGGGTTTGCTTCCAGTGTGATCGCTTTATTAAGATGCTCAAATTCTCAATTACATCTTTTTACAAGCTACAACTCGTCAAAATAATGCTTCTAATGTGTCCAGATGGCCCAAAACCCCTATTTAGGTTTTTGAACGCTCAATTTGGCCTCCAAATGGAAAAATTAGGCCAAAAATGCTCTCTGCCTACAAATTAAAACAAATTCGGCTTGCAAACTATTCAACAAAAACCATTGTGGCTCAATGGTTGGGTGCTTTGGTTATATAGCGGAGGTCGGGTGTTTTATCCTCAATAGGTGTGATTTTGGAATGATATACGGGCGATTGTATTGCATATAATTAATTTTTAAAAATTATGGTGGCGGGATCAAAGGACACGCCACCCCACCATATAATAATACAATGTATATGTTAATGTTTATGGCCTAGGTCGTTACCCATAGCATTAAGGTGTTGTGATAACGTTGGTTGTTGATAACCATGTTGGGGGATATGGTGAGCTCCCAACATATCCCTTCCCCCTATATGTGATGCCATACACCTTAAATAAAACATCCCCGCTACACATAACAAGTCTCTTTGACGGTGTAGTGGTAAGGTGTGGGATTTCTTGCGAATAGGTCGTTGGTTTAAATCTTGTCAAGTTCGTTGGTCAATCCATAACAAATTTTGACCAATGTGATAGGGCCACATGTCGCCTCAAGATTGTTCCAAATTCAACCAACCACGCGACGACACTTGTTGAAACCTGAATGCACCATGTGTCAACAAGAACCATGACCTTGGAAATTTGACCATCGAAACCATGAGTTGACTGTTGATCGTGGAACCTTGAGCGTTGACCATTGATGTTTTTTCCCCGCTTGGACTTGAGCTTTGACTGGTTGTAACTTCGTCATACAGTGTATTTTTTCTCTCGTTCAAGTTGCATTGGAATAAGAATGACGAGATATACACAATGAACCTTGTTTCAACTGCAGCCGAGAACTTTGAATTTTGAGCATTTTTTGGAACTTTGAGCATCTTTTGGATCCTCGAGATCAACAAATATCTCCTCAAAGTCAATTCCATCCACTCGAGAGAACCCCTTGGCCACAAATTTGGCCTAATTTTTCTCATTGTTTCCATCTGCGGCTTTCTTTACCTTGTAGATCCATCTCGAACCCACCAATGATTTGTCCTATGGTCTTGGGACCACTTCCCAAACACTATTTTTTATAAGGGAATCATATCCCTCTACCATAGCATCAACCCATACTGGTTGCTCTACAACTTCCTCGAATGAGGATGGCTCTGCCTCTACAAGCTCACCCATTAGAGCCATGTAGCCAGTGTAACAATCCGATGACCTTCTCTGCATGCGCTAAGAAGTGGGTGCTCCCACATTCTCTCTAGCATCATGCAATAATCTGTCAACTTCCCTAGTTTGCTTCCTTCCTTCTTTGGATGTCTCTGCTTGAGTGGATGTCTTCACTCTCTGCTCCTTTGCTTGTGGTTGTTCCACAACTTCCCGAGGTTCTTCCTTTGGAGCTAAAAGTTTTTGATATGAATACAACTGAAGCTCCCTCTCAAGAGAACACCCCATTTCATTCTCCTCATCAATCTTCACATCCCTACGAATAACTTTCATCCTAAGGGATGACAAGTACACATGATAGTTGTGAGGTGTTTCTGTGTACCCCAAAAATATGCCAACTCTATTGTTAGCTCTAGTTTTTTCCTTGATTCCTTGGAAAATGATAGTAAATTGATGATCCAAATATCCCGAAGTGTGACACATGTGGTTTCTTCACTAAATAATCTTCTTCTAGTGTACTCATGTCAAGAATCCGATGAGGACTTATATTCTGCAAATAGACCGTTGTGTTGCATGCTTCAGCACAAAAATGCATTGGTAGGCCTTGTTCATGTAATATTACCTTTGTTTCTCCTACAATGTGTTTGTTCTTCCTCTCAACAACCCCATTCTGATGTGGGTTGTGGGGTGCTCTTAATTCCCATCGAATGCCTAACTTTGCACAAAAAAATTTAAACTCATTTGACAAGCACTCACCTTCGTTATCGCTCCCGAGAGCCTTTACTTTCTTTCCTGTTTATTTCTCAACATGTGATTTAAATTCAACAAACTTGGAGAATGTTTTGTCTTTCTCCTACAAGAAGAAGATACAACACTTATGTGATAAATCATCTACAAATATAACATAATAAATGTGCTTGGTAGTGGAGGCTGTTGAGAAAGGTCCACAGACATCAAAGTGGATCCTTTCAAGGACTGCTTGCACTTTACTGTCTCGATCATTGAAGGTGGATTTTGTGTACTTCCCCAAGGTGCACCCTTTGCATGTATCGTGTTGTTTTAGTGCTCCTTTGGGGATGCCTGTAGAAGTTTGTTGCATGATCTTCAAAGCGTTATGATGCAAATGACAAAGTCTTTTATGCCATAATTCATTGATATCTCGTACCTGCACCTTCTTTTCTTTTGTGATCAATGTTGCACAATCTCCCACATATAATTTGTAGAGGTTCTCCACATGAACCCCGATCCGCTTCACCTGTCCTGTGGTTATGTGTCTCAAGAAATATTTACCTTTATTGAATATCACATTGCAGACATAATCTTCCAGCATAACAACTGAAACGAGATTCTTCTTTAGACCCAAAAAATACATGACATCCTTGAGTTTGAGAGGGGAGTCACACTCCCTCTGAAAATTAACTGTACTAATATCGGTCACGCTATACCTCCCATCAATTCCCATCTCAATGTGCATTTGGAGGTCTTTCTCCTCCAAGTCACTGAAAAATTCTTTTTTTCCTGTCATAGGAAATGAGGCACCATTATCCATGTACCACACACTACCCATCACCGTGCTCACCATGCATGCGATGAAGGTGAAATGAAGCTCAAACTATGAATCCAAAGCTTCACCCACCACTCCTTCTAAGGGCCTCTTGCCCGCCTTCTTGTGTGGACACTTTGTCGCATAGTGTCCCAGTTCATGACAATGAAAGCACTTGATTTTGGACAAGTCTTTCTTCTTGCTCCCTTGACCAAATTATGCTTTGGATTGGGATTTATTCGCTTTCCATTTCTTTTCCTTTCCATCCAAGGCACAACTCTCCTCAACCTCACACTTGGATGAGGTCCCATCTCTGGTGTTCCGCCTTATCTCCTCCTGTACCAAACTGGACTAAAGGTGTTCCCAATTTGGTATCTTTTGCCTCCCATTTACCGAATCTTAGTAGTTTTCCTAGCTCTTGGGAAGGCCTGTAAGGGCTAGACTCATGAGATCATCCTCCACAATAGTAACTAAAACTACCCCAAGTTCATCACAAAATTATGTGAACTTGCTCATATATTGCTGAATAGATTTAGTCTTTTGCATCTTGATATTATGAAGCTTATCTTTGAGCGCTAGTTTCATGTGATCATTGTTGTTCTGGAGAAAATCTAACAATTCTTGCCACATTGCATATGGGGTTTCTTTCCTGTGGAGATTGGATACAATGTAGTCCTTCACACCCTCCAATATGATTTTCCTCGCCTTGGCTACACACTTCCTCCATTCGGTTAGATCCTTGATGTCAGATGATCCTTGTTTTGGAATGTCATGCATGACAAATTCCTTCAAGCCATTGTCCTGTACCGTCTCCATGCAGTCCTTCCAAGCAACAAAGTTATAGCTACCCTCAAGGGCATACTCAAGCCTTAGAACAAAAAACACCATCCTGCTAGCTCTGAGGAATTTATCCTGCAAATTCGATCCTCCTGCAATAACAACTTCGAATTCTCTTCTCTACTGTGAATCATGCTCTGATACCACGTATAAATTATATGTAGATTCAAAACTACTCATGTAATTTAATAAAACATAAGACTCAAATCTACTCTACTCATATGTGGAAAGCAATTCACGACTGAGAAAGGAAATCATAAACATAATACATGATTCAAAACACATACACAACGATTTATCTATGGGAAAGCAATTGCTCAAAACCCCTTCCTATTTGTATTGCATTAATTAGAAAATAGAGAAGAAATACAATGCTTTCTCAAGCTTCAGCAACCTCGAGCAACCTTTGAACTAGTATAGTATATCTCATTGCCTCACAAACTACTTTTTTCCAACACTTAACCAATTTCTTAGCCTGCCAAGCTCCTATTTCCTTGCATTTTTCCTTGAGGAATTAGGCCCCTATTAATTAGGAAATTCTTCAATCTGTAATGTGTAATTCCTTTAGGCCAATTTATGAATGCATGCACCACATGTACAACTTGGAATAGTTTACAACTGACAAAACATTTCCCTTGAACCCCAATCTCAACTGGGTAACCCAAATTTTGTGCATGCATCAATTATTCTGGGATGATTGATTAGTTAACTGGTTGATCACTGAAGTACACAACCCACTTCGGACCTTCCACTAGTACTCTAGCAATTAGAACTAGTTTAACTAACAATAACTCAATTTAACTGAAGTAGATTGCTAGAAAATAGCAATCAATCATACTGAATTGAACTCAAGTGTCTCCAACTCGAATTAACTGAGTGACAAGTGCCATGTCACCTCAGTTAACTTCTCCAATTATTCTGCTGAAATTGAAATTTGAATTTTAATCTAGTTTGACCAAGGCAAAGTCAAAACTATATTTTAATGTTGCATTTTCAACATGCATCTTAGAAGATCATTCCCTTTTGAAAGAGTGTTTGAAGAAGGCCTAAAATACCTAAGTTTCCATTCGAAGCCGAATGATTACGCAAATGCAAATTGGAGCTAACTCTTGGTGAAACTAGATAAAAGGCTTAAAAATTGGATCTTATGTGGCTTTCTAGTCTGGGGAATTTAGTCCTTGTGAAATTTGTGTTGGATGAAATTCCTGTATAGTGGATGTCTCTAGCATGGATTTTTAAGGGTACCTTAGAAAAAGCAAGAAGAATGTGCTTCTCCTTTTTGTGGGTTAGCCAAAAGGATCATTTTGTGGTTTTGTGGGTCAAATGGCAGTGTATTTCTTGGCCAAAGCTTTCAGGTGATTAGGGCCTGAAAAATAGTTTCTCTTTCTCATCAGCTTTGGCAACCAGCTTGTCACCACCCCTCCAACATTTTGCCACTTTCATCAGGTTGCCAAGGTAAATAAGATCTTAGGGCTACTATGACATGACTCAACTCCATAAGTACAGTTAAGGAAGTGGAATCGACAATATGAAACTTTATTGACCTTCCTCAGGAGCTACAAGACCCCCTGAGTCAAACAACCACTCTAGGTGCCATCAGCCTGAGTTAAATTTCCTTTTTAGTGATACAAACTCCCAGTCACTTGCATAACAAGGCAAGCCAGCGACTATAACCCTTTAGTCGCTTGGATAACCCTGCCTCCCAGTGACTGCAGTCTAGAATTCTTAGTTTTGGGCATGCAACCATGGAATCTGAGGCACTTTTTTAGGGCTAGGATCCAGACCTCTACCTAGAACTTGATAGAACTTTCCAGAATGACGAATGACACAAGGAAAAGGCCATTTATTTAAAACTTAGTCAAGAACTTAACCTAACTAGGCTTAACCATGACAAACATTTCGTCAAACACGTTGTGAACATATAATATACAGGTTATAAATGCATATATGAACATAGGGGTCTCATACTTATCTGATAATCATCAAGAAGGTATGATTCCCCCTCATAATAGTTAAAATAACATCTATTAGGTTATGCATTCAATAACCATTCATTTACCAATCAAAACATGATAAGAGCCATAACTATAATCTGCCATGAAACCATGCTTATAACCAACATATAACTAGAATAATAATAATGATAGAACAACCATCGAAGCCACATAATAACAAGTAAATTTACTCATTAAATACAATAGGAAAAGAGCTCTTATTAACATATTTAAAATCTAATGAAGTCAAAGACTTCCACATACTACCCGACCATAGATTGGGCTGAACCAAATATTTCTTTCAGCCAATCACCCTCGTGCCATATTCCAAGCATGGATGTGGGACTCACAACAAAACAACCAGGGCTTCCTCGGGCTTTACCACAATCCCGCCAAAACTGGTCAAGGGACTCCTAGGCGCGAAAACCTCACATATACAACCAGGGTTTACCGCAATCCTTCCATTACTGGTCAAGGGATTCCTAGGCCCAAACAAGGAAAACATACACTATTGGGCTTTATCGCAATCCAACAAAAACTAGTCAAGGGATCACTAGGCCCTAAACAAGCTTGGACGCCTATGGAATTCTTCACTAATATGTTGGGGAATTTTTCCCTTCTCCACCCTCAAACTTAGCTGCATTCCCATCGAGAATTTTCCTGAGACCACCTCACCTAGTTCCAAAACCATCCGACAATCTAAAGCTTAATCTGTTATGAAACTAGCTCACAAAATAGAAGAAAAGAGAGATCAACGCCTTAGAAATCATCCTCTTCGAGGGGGAAACCTCCTTTACATTACATAAATGAGCAATTATTAGATGATACAAATGAAATAATCTCCTTTCTATATATAGGAGTCCAATGTGTCACACTATAATCCTAGCCGACATAACAATAACAATGTAAGGGCACAACAATAACAATAGCGGGCTTCTATGGGGCACAATAACAACAATAAGTGGACTGCATGGGCACAAAAATAACAATAAGGGGGCTATAATAACAATAAAAATAAGGGGATACACTAGTATTATAGGGACCTAACATGCCCCTCTCCTTCAAACAAGTGTTGTCCTCAACGATTGATTATTTTTGGATGCTTTTGTGTAAAATTCTCATCCTCCCATGTGGAATCTTCAGTGGGTAAGTTCTTCCACTTGATGAGATACTCTGAAATTGACCAATTTCGTAGCTGTCAAGTTTTTGTTTCTATGACTACTTGAAGTTCCAATATGATTTTATTTTCCTCATCAAGTTCTAGCAATATTATTTGAATTGGAGTTTGTAAACTATAACCTTCTTTAAGCATGAAACATGTAAAATTGGGTGCACTCAGGAAGAAGCAGGAAGTTCCAATTTGTATGCCATAGTACCAATCTTTTGCAACACCTTGTAAGGACCATAGTACTTTGGCGATAATTGATCTGAATGTGATCGAAATTAAGTGCTGAAGTAGAATTGATTAATTGCCATTAGTGAATTGATTGTTAATTGAAATGCTTAACGTGGAAGACTAAAGGAAATCTAAAGCATTTATGACTTAAACCAACAACATATTAAGAATGAAATTCCAACAAAAAACAGAGATCAAAGACAACAAACAGTGATTACGGAGTTCGTCCCTGGTGGACTACGTCTCCAGGCCCGCTTTCAAGATAGGTGTCTGCTTTATTAGGATTAATCCGAGGAGGTATTTACAAAGCAAAAACGCTAGATTGATCGTGCTCACAGGCACTTATGGTCACTGAAAACAAAAATCTCTCTCTCCTAGCTTCACGACTCCTGTCTCGGTTCTCGATTCTGCTTCTGGATGGCTTAACAATGCTGAAAACAAAAACTTCCTATGTCTCTCAGAAACTGAATACAAATTCACACTCCCCTTCATGAAGAAAATTCCAAGGTTAAATAGGTTGTCTCGAGCTCCAAACATGGCATATGGTTTTACATGTATGGTGGTTTAGATGAGAACAGGTCTCGGCCTTATCACATGTGTACACCTAGTGCATTAGGTGCAAGGTGGTTCAACTTGACAACTTGGCGCAAACAAATAAAAAGCCACAAATATACCTTAGTTTATAATTAGCCCTTTATGGTCAGCTAAACAACACATAGGAACAAACAGGTGCATGTGACCAAGCAACGGTCTTATGGCAGACTGCCACCTAGTGGTCTAATACTGGCGACTTCGCAACGGTGCAGTCTGACACCGCATGTCATAGCTATCCCTCTGGCGGTTGCAGCTTAGTCGACATCCGAACTGCGTTAACTCTGATGGCTTGCGGTTGTGGTCTGTTGCGTTAACGGTTGCTGCCACGTTCACATGTCAGGCTGGTTCCGACACGGTTTCATGCTGTAGTTTAGGGCTGTGTTGAAATATGTTCATAACATTGTTAATGTAAGGTTTGAAACCTTAGAACATGGATTATTACATAGGTTTTATTGTGCTAGATATTAGGTTTTAGAATTAGGAATTAGGCTTTAGGTACATAGGTTTTGTGACATATGAAGGTTAAGAGTTTAGGTCTAAGAACCTTTTACATTAATTCCACCACCATTTCATACATGTGCCAATTACGTTTTCCACACCATAGGGATTAGACCATAGGATTTAGAACACATGACATTTTCAATTTTTGCCACCATTACCACACACCATTAAATCACTAGACTTAACCATGAAATCAACCATGACAAAGTAACCCCATGAATTTTCCACCATGAAGACGTAACTCTCATCCAGAACACTAGAGGACCTGGCAAACTAAAGACTTAACTAGACATTGGACAAACTGGAGTTGTCTGGACATCACTGTCGATCTGCATTGAAGCAAGATCCTCCTGGATCAATCCACTCCACTTGAAAGCTTTTGGACCACAAAAGTTTGATTTAAGCACTCATCGGGTGAGGGTACAACTCCCTCACTTTTTCGATCTCTATCCACCTCACCTTGCTATGATTCATGCCCTTGAGTCTGACTCGAAGATATTCAACATCTCCTCGCCTAGAAGTTCGAACCTTCCTATTCAAGATGGTATCTTCCCGCAACTCATTCATATACTCATGTGCTAAATCATCAATAGTAGGAATCCGTGTATCTTCCTAGGGATAAATGATCATTGGAGGTTCATACAACTTTCAATTTTCTACATTCACAACTGAATAAATGCGCATGTAAGGTGGTAAATCTAGCCAGAATGCATTATTTACAATATTTTCCACAATCTTGAAAGGACCATACCTGATGGGTTTCAGTTTCTTACCTTCACCTTTCAACCTATCTTTACTGATGTACAACCATACATGATCACTGACCTGAAAATGATGATCGACTTGATGCTTGTCGTGGCGCATTTTGTACTTGGACCAACTATTCTCTAAATGATCTGCACTGCTTCATGTATCTATTGTATCTGTTGAATGAACTTAACTACTTTGTTTGAATCGTCGAGTCCATCCACTTTATCTTCTTCACCGAATAAGAAGTCCATCAGTGACTTAGGTAGATACCCAAAACATGTTTCAAATGGCGATCGATTAGTCGAAGAATGTAAGGCTCGATTGTAAGCATGTTGCACATAAGGTAAATATTCATCCCACAACTTAAGATGTTTAATACAGTACCCTCGAAGAATAAGTATTACTGTCATGTTTACTACTTCTATCTGTCTGTCAGTCTGTAGATGAAAAGTTGTGCTCTTCTTCAGCTTTGTGTCCATGAGTCCCCACAAAGTGGACCGAAATTATCCTACAAAGCAAGTATCTCGGTCAGAAATAATGGAAGTAGGTAGCCCAAAATGAACCCATACCTGTTGAAAGAACATACGTGTTGTCTGTTCTGCAGTCACTTGCTTTTTGCATGGAACAAGAATGCACATCTTGCTGAATCAATCAACCACGACATACATGTAAGCATGTCCTCTTGGACATAGGAAATCCTCCAACAAAATCCATGGAAATGTTGTCCCATGGTCGCAAAGGAACTGGAAGTGGCATGTTCTAACCAATCTTTCGATTGCTTGGCTTGTTTGTCGAACACATCACACATCCTTTAATGTATCCGACAATTGTTTCATACAGGCAAGGCCAGTGACAATACCTTTGAATATGCGCCATAGTCTTGCTTATGCCAAAATGTCCTGAAATTCGAGAAGAATGAGATTCCCGAATAACATGCGACCTTTCTGTTTGTGGTATGCACAACTTACCTAGATGATACAACAACCTGTCCTGAACATGAAAATTGACTTAATCCACCTAAGTACCCTGCGTTAGTGATTCATAAATATCTTTGAAATCAACATCAATACTATATTGTTCGACATAACTTTCAAGTTTCAAAGAACTATTATGTAGTACTACTAAAGCATTCAAAGACGGTCTAGACAACATATCAACTACTTTGTTTGTTACACCTTTCTTGTATTTAATTACTAAGTGAAATTGCTGAATATATCCCATCCATCTGTAATGGCGATATTGTTGCAACTTAGTTTGTGACTGACGGTATTGAAGTGGCTGATGATCTGTGTGAATCACAGTTTCCTTACCCATTAAGCAGTATTTCCATTTATTTACACTTCAACCAAAGCAGACAACTTTTTTTTTATCATATGTCAGATAATTTATTACTGCCTTAGAAAAAGTTTCCGAATGAAAGCAAATTGGTTTCCCATTTTGAAGTAAAACTGCACCCATTTCATAACCACTTGCATCTGTTTTAATTTCGAATGGCTGTTGAAGATCAGGTAAAGCTAAGATTGCTGCTGTGAAAATTTTCTGCTTAAGTGAATCAAAAGCTTTAAAGTCGACACACATTCTCCATGTCCTATCTTTCTTAGGAACCAAAATTATGGTTGAAACAATTGGAGATGAACTGGGTCGAATGAAACCTTTTTCAACCAGCTCTTGGATTTGTTTCTTTATTTCTTCATGCTCTATGACTAACATGTAATACATTCCGACATTAGGAAGAGGGGCATCAGACATCAACTGTATCTCATGTTGTCTTTCCCGTTTATGAGGAGGATGTTTTGGTTCTTTAAATAGACTTTGAAAAGGATCTACCACTTTAACCAAACTATCTTTAAACTGAGGTTCACAACCTGAAAAAGCATCATGTTTATCCTTAAGTTGTTCTTTTACAACCATGAGTACATATCTCTTACTTGAACTTATTAGTCGCTTCATCTGATTAGCATTAACTAAATCCAAGTGAGTTTTGATTTTATGTGCCCGGGCGATGTATTCAACCCCATCTTTCTTAAGATGATATTTATGCTCTTTCCTATGAAACACTGCATCACAATCGTAGAGATAAGGACTCCCTAACACGACTCCACATATGTCTAATGGTATCACATCTAAATCCACTTCATCAATGTAATTAGTTGCGATGGAAAATTTTAAACGACACTACTTTGTGACATTAACCTGAGTCTTTTCTTTTAGCCAACCTAATGGGTATGGTCTTAGATGATTCTGTGTCTCCAAACCCAATTTCTTAACTAATGATTCAGATATTAAATTTGCATGTGACCCACTGTCAAACAATGTATCTATTTTCGTGTGCTTAGAAGTTATCCTTATATGAAATAGTCCACTCTTTTATCCTCATCCAGATGATAATGTTTGAAGAAGAAGCAAAAGTACTTGAACTTGAACTAGTGTCAGAAATTTTACCTGTCGAAACCATTGCAGTTATTTTCCCTTCATCACCTGAATCGAAGCCCAAATCTTGTTGGATTGTTGCATTAGCCTTCTTTTCACCTTTATTCTCCTGGCACTTCTTTGGTCTAAGTTCCAAGTGAAGTTTCCAACATCTGGCTTCATCATGTATGATCCTCTGGCAGTGAGTACAAGTAGTTATTTCACCTTCCTTCTGAGCTATCGTTTCTTTCTTTCCTTCCGAACTACTCTTCCTCTTGTTGTCTTTGGAATCCTTGATTTCCAACTGTTTGGATGCCTTCAGTGAAAACTTGAACAGTCTGCCACCTAATTCAATATGTATGGCTTGACCACACACTTCATTAAAGTCATTAGGATTAAACATCAATAACGTATGCTGTAAATATGAATGTAAACTGCCAATGTACTTTAATAAAGTTTCACGTGTATCCAATGGAATACCAAGCTCCAAATCTTTCTTCCTGAACTCCTAAGTAAACTCCTGAACATTATGTCCCTTACCTTGCTGCAAATGTTGCCAATCAATAACAACTTGCTGCATGTATCCCAACGGATAGAATTGTTTCCTAAGAGCTTTTAAAAACTTAGACCATCAGGAGATAACTTTACCTTTACGCTTTAAATCTATTTGTGTTTTACTCTCCCACCATATTAAAGCAGTTCCCCCATCCTAAGAGTAGCTAAGTGGATTTTTGTCTTTTCATTAGAAATGTTATGAATCCTACAATACACTTCTAACTATTTAATATAGTTATCTAGTTTCTCTGGGTTCATTTCGCCATCATATATAGGTAGTTCAAATTTTACATCAAGTTTCAAAATAGAATTATGAGGTTTCTTTTCTGTTTCAGAATCTGAATTAGAAGAAGAAGATGATGATAATGAAGATGATGGAGGAGAAGGAGGTTTATTATCTTTTCCTTTTCCCCTGTCCTTCTTCGATGCCTTTGAATAAGAATATGCATCTCTCGCCTTCTTATCTTCGTAGAGTTCTCCCAACATCTGTTGCATGTTCGAGAACATTTGTTGAAATTGTTATTCGCCCATGATCTTCACTTTAGGAGTTTCACCTGCATCGGTTCCTCCCATTGTTGATTGATGAGCGAATTTTCGCTTTCCAATTTCTATATCAAACTCCTCAAGCGTTCCTTCTCCACGTTGCAATACTGACCTGGTTAACATTCACTGGAAAAAAGGCTAGAAAGCACAACATGCTTTGATACCAAAATATATGATCTGACTGTGATCGAAATTAAGTGTTGAAGTAGAACTGATTAATTTCCATCAATGAATTGATTGTTAATTAAACTACTTAATGTGGAATACTAAAGGAAATCTAAAGCATTTATGACTTAAAACAACAACATATTAAGAATGAAATTGCAGCAAAAAACAGAGATCAAAGACAACAAACATTGATTACGGAGTTCATCCCTGGTGGACTACGTCTTCGGGTCCGCTTTCAAGATGGGCATCCGCTTTATTAGGATTAATAGGAGGAGGTATCTACACACAAAAAAACGCCAGATTGATCATGCTCGCAGGCATTTTTGGTCACTAAAAATAGAAATCTCTCTCTCCTAGCTTTCCAATACATGTCTCAGTTCTCGATTTCGCCTTCGAACAGCCTAGTAACGCTGAAAACAAAAAACTGGCTATGTCTCTCATAAACTGAATACAAATTCACACTCCCCTTCATGAAGAAAATGCCAAGGTTAAATAGGTTGTCTCAAGCTCCAAACATGGCATATGGTTTTACATTTGTGGTGGTTTAGATGAGAATAGGAATGACACATCGGTTTCTTGAGATTTTTTTTTTACCTGAAAAGTTGACAATTTATTTATAAATATATTAATGT
The DNA here is from genome assembly GCA_034641835.2 of Pinus albicaulis. Lineage (NCBI taxonomy): Eukaryota > Viridiplantae > Streptophyta > Pinopsida > Pinales > Pinaceae > Pinus > Pinus albicaulis. The sequence continues at coordinate 429,064,172 of CM076573.1, read as the reverse complement.
ATGATATGGTACAAGTTTCAGATTGATAAAGAAATGACTGACATGAGATAAAGTAACAAAAATACTGATAACACACAAAGAAAATAAAAAAAGGTAAGTTCTTTCTAAATTCTTTACAAAAAATATTATTTTGAACTATATGTAAGTTTAACTAATATGTATTGTTTATCGTGTATCATGCAGAGCCACAAAAAGACGAAGCTCAATAAGATTATTTATGATCTAGGACCAGAAGAGCATAAAAGCTTGATGGAAAAATTGCAAAAGGATGAATCAGGTGAATGAAAAAATGCTATTGATCCAATATGATTTTATTCACACTAGTACATTTGGGGGAAATTCCGACACTTGGTTCCGACGCTTTTGACAAAATGTTGGAAATTTCCCCAAATTTTTTCAATCCCGCTCGAAACCGTCGCTATACCGACGTTTAGAGAAAAGTGTCGCAATACCAACACTTAAACAAAGTGTCGCAATTACGACGTTTGGAGGAAGACATCGCAATTGCGACACTATGCCCCAAAGCGTCGTTATTGCGACGACTGCCTCCAAACGTCGCAAGTGTGACACAATGTCTAAGTGTCGCAATTGCGACGTTTGGAGGCATCCGTCGCAATAACGACGCTTTTTCCGCCGTCGGTATAATGACGCTTATATGCATGCTACATAAAAATACGACACTTATATGCACGCTACATAAAAATAATTTTATTAAAAACTACATTAACGTCTGATATCACGCACGCATTCACCATCCGCTCTTGCAGAACAACATTCGCCCTCAGCTCTTGCAGAACAGCATTCGCCCTCAGCTCTTGCAGAACAACATTCGCCCTCAGCATTCGTCCTCAGCTCTTGCAGAACAACATTCGCCCTCAACATTCGCCCTTAGCTCTTGCAGAACAACATTTGCCCTCAGCTCTTGCAGAACCGCATTCACCCTCAACATTTGCCTTGAGCTCTTGCAGAACAACATTCGCCCTCAGCATTCGCCCTCAGCTCTTGCAGAACAGCATTCGCCCTCAGCGTTTGCCCTCATCTCTTGTAGAACAACATTCACCCTCAGCATTCGCCCTCAGCTCTTGCAGAACAACATTCCCCCTCAGCTCTTGCAAAATGGTAAGTTCTTACTACAGGCCCTTCCTCCTATAGTAGGGTTGACTCTATTTGGGTTTTTTTGGTCAATTCCATTGGATTGTGTTAGGCTATAGGGTTCTCTCTAGATGTCTTCCAATGTTCTTTCGGATGAGTTTCAAAGAGGATGTGTAAGATGTGTTTGTGCTTGCATGAATTTGACTCCACCGGTTTCATGAAGTTTAAGCTATGGATTTTAGTTCGACAAACTCATCCATCTCAACACCCAGTAACGAATTTCCCTTGGTCTAATCTATATTGAAGGTGAAGTGCAAAGTGGTAGAGAATGGGAGATCGAAAGTCATCAACTTTATCACAAGGGTAGTACTCCAGATCGAAAGTGATGAACTTTAGTTCTCCAGATTTGGGGATTTTCTGATATTTGGGGATTTTCTGATGACATACCAAAGGTCACATCCATACAACCATATCAAGGTCAATGTTGAGATCATTCTCATATAGATATAGGTCATTGATATATAGGGTTAATATCATCATCACTATCCATGGAAACCGAATGGTTACAAAATCTGTGATTGTGGTTGGCTTATTTATAATTATTACCCATTTACAGTAGAGCACATAAACACTAAATATGGCCCAAGCAGAGCCTTTACAACAGGCAATGGAATTGCAGCTGCTTCATCAATAACCAATAGCTCCACTTGAGAAAAAATTTCATAATCTTGGGGCTGGATATACTACAGAGAAAACAATTGTAGTTATCATTCGTGCTCCAATAGATTAATATAATTTTTACATTGAACTAAAGAAAGGGAAACAAGCAAATGCTAGCCATCATGCAATGCTTTGACATAAGAGTTTTGAGTGACATACTTGAAAAAAAGAACTCATCCACTGATATTTATAATCATTTGAGTTATTCAAGTTAAACACAATGTCAAGAATCAAGATTCAATACCCTCTATTATCTTCATCACCCAATACAAGATTTAAATTTTCCCAAAGAAACGCTTATTAATTTGGCAGCCATTATTTCTCCCTGCTTTAAAAACCCTACATTTAAATGAAAACAAGCATTGCATTTCAACTACAAAAATCTATTAGTGTTCAAATGTGCATGTGTGCATCACTTGTGTAGGGTATTCCTTTTCCACTTTCACATTATCCAAGAATGTGTGCAGTATAGTTCATATTTTTTGTGATTTAGATTATCTTGAAAAAGGAAAGGTAAATTATTTCCCATGGAAAAAGAAGGTTTTCCCTTTTTACTAATGGAAATGGTACAAAAAAGTTCCATTTCTACCCGAAACTCCTATGAAACGGGAGCAAAAAAAGGCCATGTCCTCAATGGACATCATTTGGCTTTGAAAATGGCCATTGCACCGTGTTGTTTCTTATATTACATCACGATAGTTTCTTAGGTCATTTCTTGTTTCTTGAGATGAAAAACAACCAAAGAAATTGTGAAGATCCTTTCAATAAATAAATGACCATTTCTCAATCATATCTCAACTATTTTTTATTTTATTCAGTTGTTGCTTACTTTGAGAGAAATTTGACACTTTTATAAGGATTATAACACAAAAACACAAAATGGGAAGGAATTGATGAGGTAGATGACCTTTAGTTGTTGTCAATTAAGAATTGATAATACACGATGCATGTTCTGTACTACAAACTAGATTCCTTCCTGGAGTTAGGACACAGAGTATTGAATCAAAGTTGTAGTTTCTAACTTCTTATATTGGTTCATCAATCTTGAAATTTAGAAATTGCATGTCTTCATTGCTTCATGTTTGAATAATTTGCATTACATCGTACAATAGGAAATTAGGAATTATGATTATTATTACTTTATGGATATGTTAAGTTACTTTTAAGTTTGCATGGTTTAGTGTGAAATTATTCTTGTGTGCCCCTAGGCCCAAGTGAAGGAATGCCAAGGACTGAGAACCATAGTTTTTAAATGGTATTGTTTCTTATACCCAAAAAACCCTCAACATCACTTCTTATTAGTTCTTAACAATAGTGTTGTAAACAATTTGAGAATTGATATAGAAAAATCTCGCACTTCTCAAGATAAAGTCCTAAAGCTAAAGTGTGATACCATGTGCAATTCAATAGCCCCATTGTCACCTCACCAACCTCTTTTCACTTCGGGCTAGCTCTCCTCCAACTCAAGGGGGGTTCTCCCTAGTAGATGTTAGGGATCTAATGACCCAACCAAACCAAGTCAAGAGCCCCCTAACTCTCTATGTTTACTACTATCAATCAAAATATTGAACAATAGGGTCAGACATGCATCCTGAAGATAAAATTGCCGGGGTATTTTTGGGTAATTTCAAAGGGAAAGTCCCCAAACACATATAATCAAGGAATTATAACGTGATTTCAAACATTAAATATCAACAAAATCGTTTAAAGGATATTGAAAGGAAAAGGTGATGGAAGATAGAAAGTGCCTTACTTAAATGCTCTAAGGATTTTTCAATAGTTGCTCCAAAAGCTTCACTTCAAGGCCCTTCAAGATCGTCTCCAACAATGCTATACCATCAACTTCAACAATGTTGCTCCAAAAATGTCCTCGAGGTCTTCACAACAAGTTTACTAGAAGTTTCTCCAACAATATATTCAATAAGGTCTTCATTGTCAACTCGTCTCTTGTTTGGGTGCCTTAATGTGCAATGACATGTTTCCAGGATTGAATTCAATGCAAGGCATATTTGAAACTCTAACTCTGTCTTCCGGTGTCTTATTAGAAATTATTTCAGTTTTCATTTTGTGTTTTCAAGTTTTTACATTTATAATTTTATTGCAATGTGGCAGACTGATCAGGGCAGTATAGGAACAACCCCGAGACGGGATGATTGCGAAAAGAGGCCAGCATAAGAACATGTAAAGTGCCAGCATTGCTCTATCTTCAGGTATTTTAGTTATTTACATAATTGAAATAATATTAATTTTGTTCAAATATGAAGACACCTAGCCATGGTACGCCTGATGATTCCCTCTTTGAGGAAGAGCTTTCTTCATCCCTATCTCCAGTGTTCTTGTTGCGAAAAAAGGCACGAGATGCAAGGTCAGAATTTAATACTTTGATAGACGCGCCTCAAACACCTAAAACAGAAGAGAGGATAAAACATCTTATGAGCCAGCTAGAAAGATATCAGGTAATAATAAAAAGTCAAAAGGATATTTTTTTTTTTTTTCTGCATGAGATGAATTGTGATAGTTTGATTTTTCATTTTTACATTGACTAAACTAAAAAAAATTTCTTATGTATGTAGCATTTTTTGGCACTTGTTGAACCCGGTGTTGGTGGTAGTGGGACACAAGGGCAAGATATTGCCTAAAAACCCTCTTGTACACCTTCTACTCCTTTAGGTGCCAGCCAAGAAACACACCCTGCCCAAGCAGACACCCAGCCAACCGCTGAACGTGTTGGCAATGATGAGGCTGATATGGCCAGCTACATTATTGCATTTCCTGAAGCTACACATGTCAGCTCCACAGGGACCATTAATGGTACGTTGTTGGTGAACGATGAGGGTGTCCCTATAAAGCATGTACAACTCCCAGGTAAATTTTAATATTTTAACTATTTCATGTACTTTATCTAAAACATATTTATCATGATTTTTATTTTAAAATTAATGATAATATCTTCTTTTTCTTTTGGTTTTATTCTGTGTAGGAAACAATGAGTTCTACAGGATTCTGGAGAGCCATGCGTTGGTAATTTTTGGCCCAACCATACGTACAGGGTGGAATTCCCAGAATTCCAACCTGAAGAAAGAACTTCTAGATTATCTAGAAGCCCTTTTTGGGGTCGGCACATTTGACAGAAAAGCGGTGGCTCAGGTAGCCGGCAAATATTTGAAATATACCAGGGACACCTATAGGACGCAATTGCAATTTAACACTAGATATGAGCGTCCTCTCGCAGTTTCAGAGAGTGAGTGGAGAGCACTCATCCATGACGGAAAAGAGAAAAGGGCAAAGAAAGAAGGAAAAATGCCAACTGGACCCGCAAGGTAAATTACAACTTTAATTCAATAGCTTTAATTTTCTTTGTGTCTAAAATAAAAGTGTGCTACGTCATATCTGACTTCAATCTTTTGATGCTAGGTTGCCTGACACCTCAAAGGCAACCAAAGCTAGGATTGAGAAAAAGGGCCATCACAAGCTCGGCCAGGGTGGCTACTTGAAATTAGCTGCAAAAATTGTAATTAAGTAGCTAAACATCTTATAATTAATTGTATCGCCTTCCAACGTTTTTGTAATCCTATCAAATATGATTAAAAATACACAATCATATGTAATGTAGGGTGATGACTTCGGAACAGAAACTACAGAGGAAGATAAAAACATCGCTTTCCATTTCGGCTATCAAGCCGTAGTTGAACGTCGCAGAAGCTTGGGGCAGCCCAAGATCCAGAATGCTTGATAAGGTAAAACATTAACCTTTCAATATGTTTGTTTTCGTCCATAAATTTAATGTCTAACAACTTTGTTTAAATCAGGGGAGTAGCACTACCGACGAGGCAAATAACCTAGTTTTAGAGCCAGATGTAGATGATCCTCACGTGCAACCTGATCATTGTAGTGGGGACCAGGCCGATAATGCTACTATCAGTGAGGGCCGTGACAGTAATTAATTTCCACTTATAATTTTTTCTAATTATACTTTGATGGTTGTCCTTATAACGTTTTTTGTTTAAATGACAGAGAATGTTTCCTTTGAGGATCTTACCACCAGAGAGGAAGACAGGGAAACAGTCCCAATGACGACAACTGGTGCACCAGGTAAATAATCTCATTGCAAATTTTTTTATTAATATTACCGAACTAGTTCAATGATATTTAAAAACTGACAATTAAAATTTAATATTATCTGTTTTTGTAGGTGATGCCCCGTCACTGGATGAGACCAGACATCGTGACTACGCAACTAGGTCAGCAGTGTGGGTCGAAAGGCACGAAATAGGAGCAGAGCACGATGATATTGATGATGTAATTAGGAGCTTTAGAAATAGGAAGAAGAAAAAGAAATTTTGATAATGTAAAATATTGTATTATTATAAGACAAACATTACCATACTTGGAACGTTTTTTGCGTTATATAAAAAACTCATTTATCATACTATTTTTATGTCAAGCATTAATTTCAATGTTTCCTTGCGTACTTTTTGTTGAATTGTTTTTTATTAGTTATTGAATATTTTTTTTTTATGCTCATGAAAGTAAAAAATGAAATATAGATTGGGTATTGGGGAATTGAGAGTGATGTGGGGGGGGGGGGGAAGGGCCATAAGAGCTTCCACCTTCACGTGGTTGGCCCTGTTTAGTAGAGAATAATTTATTGGAGCGATTTAATCTTGGAGCAAACCTCCCTCGATCCAGTGTAGCAACAAAAAAGTCACTGTTGACTTAGTTGCTACTCTTTCGGATCGTGGGAGGCTTGTTCCAAGTTCATGCGACTCCAATAAATTGTTCTTGAAATGAAGAGGAGCTTATTCAGGTATGTTTTGACATTTTCAACATATGTTCTAACATTATCATAAGAATGCATCTTAAAGTAAAAAATACTACATCAATTACTTTTATTTATTGTATAGATAATGATGGATTTTGATTGACTTGGTAGTGCAGGTACAAATCCTCTTGCATCATGAGCAATACAACTTGTCAACCAGGGTCATGTCCAGGATATTTTTTCTTGTGCGCTTGACCAGGTTTGTAATGTCACATTTTGTAAGTTCCTTTACAATTCATAATTCAATATTAAGCTTGTTCATGATTATTATCTAGGTTTTTTGTATGTGTTTTTTCATCTATTTGATTGTAAGCAACTATGCATGTTTCCTGTTGTTCACTATGATTTCTCCCATTACCACTCCCAGGATGAATCCGACTTTATTGTTACATAGGTTACTTTATTGTTACTATGATTTCTCCATTTACGATTTCATAGTTTACATCATGTAAAGTTGTCAATCTCATGTTGGTGATGAGCTTTAGTTCTCCAGATTTGGGGCTTTTATGATATTTTCTCCCTCATGTCATTCCTGCATCACCTCGTTGTTTGAGCATGCCAATTGTCTACCACTTGTACCAATTGGCACATGTCAATCTCTGAGTGGTGCCACATTTCACCTATTTTCGGCCCACTTGACCACTTGAAAAACTCAAATCCACACACCATGTGTCTTTATCATGGAGTGCCACATGTCCTAGATATTTAGGCCGATAGGCCTTCTGTTATGAAAGAGATAAAAAAAAATTTCGTCAACACTTCTTATCTAGGCACGACACCTGTTACTTGTTTAATCTGACGGTCACAGTCTCTCGAGTTACCTTCTAGGTTTGACATACCACTGGTTTCTGGTATATTTCCATGGAATCGGTCTGAAAATACCAACAACAATCCACACACCTACAACCGTCGACAGACCTTCCGTTTTAGTAGCTACATTTCCGCAACTACCAATACACCTGCCATTTTAGTTGCTGCATTTCGGAACCTGCCAATACACCTGCCGTTTCATTCTCCTGGATTCTGTGTATGGATATTTTTCATATAATTTTATCACGAAGTTGGTTGCAGTGCTTTGACATGCCTTTGAATATTTTTGCAGGTTAGAAGACATTTCAGGCCAGAGCTATTGAATAGACTTGATGAGATAGTTGTATTTGATCCTCTTTCTCGTGATGAGCTCAAAAAATTTGCTAGACTACATATGAAAGATGTGGCGATTCGTCTTGCAGAGAGAGGTGTTGCTTTAGGGGTTACAGATGCTGCTTTGGATCTTGTTCTTCAGGAAGCCTATGATCCTGTAAGTAATCACTTTGTTTTGCTTTCTTTCTTATTCAGAGTCTATCTTGCCAGGGGATGTGCCCGTTATGGTTTGTTATGAGACCGTTGTCAATTTCATCACCGTCCCTCATAATATGTTTGATTGTGTTTATAAATAATAAACAGTTATTACACCAAACAATAAACAATTAACTGTACTATGAGTAATATGATATCTTGAAACAATTCTCATTATAATTTCATAACCTTTGCTCTCACTTGGTGGTGTCTATATCACTAAGTGTGTCTTCTTTAAAATTATAGTTACAACAGACAATGAACAATCAACTGCACTGTGAGTGATATCTTGTAATAATTATTATTATAATTTCCTAACCTCTACTCTCACTAGGTGTATCTATTTTAAAATTATAGTTTCAATGATAGATAAATTGTTATCTTAAAATTATAGCTTTGATGGTGATACCTTGTGATTGATAATGCAGTTTGAAGCAGCTTTGGCTTTGACTAATATAGTCTCAGGAACCTCTGAGAATACAAAGGTTGTGATTGATTACGGGGCACTGCCTATATTTGTGGAACTTCTTACCTCTAGGAATGATAATGTCCGAGAACAGGTAGCACGTTTATTTTAGAGGCATAGAATTATTCTTCCCAACTATCTTTATATGTCTGTAATTTTGGAATTTGATTTAAAAAACTAGTACCCAACTTTGAGTTCAACTGGTGTTCGTGTAAGGCTGTTTGGGCTTTGGGAAATATTGCTGGAGACTTTGCAACATTTAGGGATCTTGCCCTCAGTCATGGAGCTCTGAGGCTGGTGCTTTCCCAATTGAATGATACTGCCAGAATTTCAATGATAAGAAATGCTACATGGGCTCTGTCAAATTTTTGTCGTGACGTAAACCCCAACCACTATTCGAACAGGTAAGAAGAATACATTTTCTGCCTCTTCTTCTTAGTTCGCAGATACTGTGGATTTTTTTTATAGATCTTGGTGCTTGGTAGATTTGGACGTAATATGGACCTAGGCGCTTGTTCATTACAATGACTATGTCATCAGGTTTTAGAAAATGCTCAGAAATTTGGGTTTCACAAGGGGATTACACTTGCTTGCAATTATCGATTATCAATCACATTAAAAAAAAGTCTTTTGTAGCATTGCTAAGCTCTTTGTAGGTGAATTTCCGAGGCAATTTCACAATATCTGAACTAAATTTGTCTGTCCTTTTCAATACTCTGCGCTTGTAACAAAACCAGACAAATAATCTAGTCGCCAATGCAACAACAACAACACCTCCTGTTGCAATGCCTGCAATTCACCCTCTCTGCACGCATGAATGACTATGGCACCCTCTTTTGTGAACAGGTACTAGAGCTGAAGGTACTGGTTTCGATTAGGATCGTGGAATTAAACATCCAAAATAGTATCAAATTCCACTGCAATAGTATTCCCCGGCGAGGGCAATAGTTCATTCAGACCTATTAGACTCATCACCCCAAAATAGCCTTCAGGGCTACCCAGAGTGTGATCATCTTTGTTGTTGAGTATATTTTTATTTTTTTAGTGAGAGTTTAGGGTTTCTCTAACATAGCTTCAGAAATCCGATTCAGTGCCTGCTTGAACATCGTCACATAATACTCATGGTTTGGATTGATGAGCATGCTCTGAATGGTTGGTTGATTCATAAGAACCACCCATATAGTCATCTTGAGATATTTCAGAAGTTTTCTCGAGTTTCCTTTTTCACTGTTTCTAGTGGGTGGGATGGTGTGGGGTGATCCATCAATATTGGTGCTCTTGTAGTAGGGAATTTGTTTTTGGGGATATAAAGGAGCATTTGATGTAGATATCCCATTGGATGCATTCATAGATGGGCACGAGAGGTCAATAATTTAAATTAAAAATATGCAACCTCTAGCATGGCAACCTAAAGGCCGCGAGAGACACTGGTTAAAGATTGTTTTGTGCTAGCCTTAATATAGTCATGATTTCTTTCTATTATCTTAATGAAAATATATAGTCGGTCTCATTAAAATGAGGATTGTGGTTGTATTTCTCTTTGGTTGTTTCTCTCTTAATGCTCCAGAAGTTGCCAAAAGTTGCGATAGTTGTTTAGTTTGCCTGTTACAACTTAAAAGTGGTTTTTAGCAATGGGAGTCATGTTTTTTAAGGTTCATACTAATATGAAGATCTTGTAATTCTATATTCAGAATAAGAGAAGATGGCCTCTGATTTGGGCAGTATGACAACAATTGCCACATCTACCTCATTGGGTAACAATGGAAAGGGGAAGAAGTTGGGTGCAAAGTTTGATAATTATGGCAGAAAATTATCTTCTCTTTCAGTTTTTTCACCCATTTCCTTTAATCACTCAAGCAGAAGAGGGAATCTGATATTACGCGACAGAGAGAAGGTAGTTAATACAAGAGCTATGGAAAAGGAGTTGTACTTCAACAAGGATGGCTTAGTGACAAAAAAATTGCAGGTCAGAGAAAAAATTATGTTTAAAGGAAGGTCACCTGCACGTGAAACTTCACTGCGGTGGATCTTTCCTTGTCCACTTATATTCGATTTTAATGTGTTATTTTAATTTTTCATGGAGGGTTGTTTTGGCATATGGTATGGCATTCAATTGCACACTTACTGAAAGCATTGTCAATTTGTCTTGCAGGTTGTGTGAACAAACTTGCTGATCTTGTTGGAGTCACCCTTGGGGCGAAGGGAAAAATGTTGTCTTGGAGAGTAAGCATGGTTCTCCGAAAATAGTTAATGATGGTGTGACAGTAGCTAAGGAGGTAATTTGTAGATGTGTGCTCTGGTTTTCTTTTTAACGTTGTATTAGTTCCCCCTCTTAAATGTTTTAGATTTGGTAGGCATAATTTGAAAACTCAAAGGTGAAAGGAAACATATTTGTTACCCAGTGGTCTACTTGGCCTATGGACTAGCCACATTAGAGTAATGCATAAAGCTTTTCACAACAATAAAATGAAAGGGTTATGGCCGAGTCAAATTTTATTGTTATTGACAATGTAATGAAATGTATCTCAATGCTATGGTTTTGGCCTTTTTATTGGTTGAATTAGAGGACCCAGTTGAAAATATTGGGGCCAAGTTGGTAAGGCAAGTTGCGGCAAAGACAAATGATTTAGCTGGGGATGGAACCACAACATCTGTTGTTCTTGCACATGGTTTAATAAGTGAGGGTGTAAAGGTAACTTTTTGTCGATAGTACTGGATTAAGATCATCTATTCATTTTTGTAGGGTCTTATGGTGTTTGGTTTTTAGTTTTGGGTTGGGCTTATTAAGTCTAAGATATTTTTTGAGTGAAAAAATTGCTATCGGGTATTAAAAATTTTTGGTTCTTTTGTCAAAATTTATGAGCTTGTTAGGAAATACAAAACTGACAATGGTTGTATCTTAAATTTGTGGAAAATAATTTGAAATGAAACCTTTTTGTTTAGGTTGTTACAGCAGGTGCAAACCCCGTTCAAATTACTAGAGGCATTGACAAGACAATAAAGGCCCTTGTTTCGGAACTCAAAATTTTGTCAAAGGAGGTAAACGCTTGCCTTTTGAGTAGGTTGGTTTTCCTTTTTGCTGATGGTTTGATGTATCTAATTGAATTAGTTGCCTAAGGTATTTTTGGTTGCAAACTCTTTTTCATTTTTCATACAGTATTGGCCTTGTGGAATACATTTGATTGTGTGCTCTTGTTAGATCTACAACATTTGCAGTTGTTTAGTCTTATGGCCGAGGTGCACTTTTATTATGGAAATAGTTGATGCAATATTGTCATTTAATCCTTTCTGTAGGGTAGCATGTTGAGAAGTTTCTTGTGAAACATTTGGTATTCAAAATGACACTTGATCCTATACAGCATCATGCACTTGACTTCAAAATTCATATTCAAAGTGTGCCAGACAATTCTTGCAAAATTTCAAATATTTATGTTGTTTTAAACCATTATCTTTTTCATGTATTGGATGCTGAAAATGTGAAAAAGACTTTGGTATGAAACCAACTGGTGAATAATTTCCAGCAAAACAACCACTTCCAAGACATGATTTAGAAGTAGAACATATGTACTCATGAAGCATAGAAAGATATCCTTGATGCATTGTCAATGTTTGGCTAGGGTTATTTTTGGAGAAAATAACTCCTTATTCCTAGAATAGTGATCTTCAATACAAGTAAATGCCAGAGAAGAGAGATCATTGTGTGACACAAACCTATTAAAAAAAATGAACAGGGAATGATTATTAATTATGGCATACTAAGTTGTCGGTGATTTTGACTATTTGTCTTTAACATGTAAAAATGTTAAATTCCAAACTTACATCATCATGGTTTGGCATCATGAGCTTGACTAATTGTCCACCATGCTCATAATTTCATTGTTGTATTCATATCTATAAACAACGTTTCAAATAATAATAATAAAAGTTCTATAAGAAAAATCCAGACCTCCATGCTGTTGCTCCTTGTGAGACAAAGTCAAAATTGCATTACACAATCTGACACATAAGAATCTCCTATATCCCGGTGTTATGTATCCAAATTCTTATAATAGTGTCTTCAAGACTTATGTTGACATTGCCAATGAGATATTTAAGCAATGAAAGATGGAGCCTTCTTCATTGTTGTATATGTAATAGTCTTTTATTAATATAAAGATTGATGGTTTTGTCTTTCTGAAAATGAAATGTAAAAATAATTTATTGTGGTCAATTGAAAAGTTTTTTTTTTAAAGCTTTTCATTATGGAAGGGAAACATAGATATATGCCCTTCTAATTGAAATTCGGACCTGCCCTTCAAATTTGATCGCTGTGTGGGACCTTAACAAACAATAAAACTATTCCGCTGTGCGTTATATAAAACATATAACAAAACCTTTGTCAAAACTTCAAACGAACCCTTTTGCCATGGGTATTTCATCACAAATTGATCATTTTACCATGTACCTTCTTCTAGAGGAATATTCTTCCACTTGATTAGGTACTTCATAATGGTTATATATCAAAGAGATACATAATTTTTATCTATAACTTTTTGTGGTTCAAGAATCAACTTTCATTCTTCATCTAATTTTGGAAGTTCTATTTACATCGGCATATTTTTTCCCAAAACCTTTTTTAGGCAAGATACATGAAAAACCTTATGAATGCAAGAATAAGGAAAATATAACTTCTATACCACTTGTGCAATCCTATGAATAATTATTTAGGGCCATAACATTTTTGAGCTAATTCTTTATTCTTCTTTTTCTTGAATGAAGATTGCTTATAATGCTATAATCTAAAAAATAGCCAATTACCCTCCTCAAATTATCTTTCACTTCAATGTTGTTCCCCTTGTTGTTTTATCAAGTTTCATGTCATTTGAAGGTTTTCCATAATAATTTTCAAAGTTTCTTTATTATTTTCCATATGTGACTCTGTTTCCTATACTTTGGACTTATCTTGCAAAAAGTATGAGATACTAGGAGTTGGATATCCATAAAGGGCCTTAAATGGGGAAATTTTAGTAGATGTGTGATAGGTAGTATGATAGTATCATATTACCATTCTTCCTTGAGGAACACACTTCATCCATTAAGATTGCTTTTCTAAAGAGTAACATTGTAGATAACCTTAAAAACATTTGTTAACTATTTTTGTTTGACCATTTGATTGTGTTTGATATGTAGAACTCATGGCTAGTGTTTCTCCACTCATATTAAATAATTATTTCCAAAATTTTCTTGTTACTATTACTTTAGGAAAACCATGAAGACTATGAATTTCTTTCACGGACACTTCTGCCACTTGGCTTGTTGTTTATGTACTTTGAGCTCTACAAAAAAAATCTACAAAATTTGTCTATATAAATGACCACAAAAATGTAATGCTTACCTTTATATTTCAGTAACCCTGTAATAAAGTCTATTGATATATCTTCTAGTCTTTGAATATGTATGTGGAATGGTTGAAGTAACCCTAGAGATTTTACTATCTCTCTTTCATTTATTATGCAAACCTGACCTTCTCTTACAAAATTTTGAATATCTTTCTTCATTCCTTCCAAAAATATATTTTTTGATCCTTTGAGATGTTTTAAGGAACCCTGTGTCCTACCATAAGAGAGACATGGGACTCCCTTAATATTTGTTTATTCAAATATGCTTGCGTGCATAAAAATATTCTACATTTGCACCAAAGTATATCTCTCTCTCACTCCCAATGCTCCATAGAGTTCATCCCATCCTTTATAAATTTTAGTTTTTGTTTATTACTATTGTCATTTTTCCATTATGGCAAGCTTCTTCTAGCCACCTAGGAATAGAAAATTTAATTGGATATAAATTTGAGGCCTCTTCTATTTTAGAAAGAGCATCATGTACTAAATTTTCCTTACCCTTTTTGCAGATTATCTCAAAATTAAAACTTTGCATTTTTCTCCTCATTTTTGTTAATCTTCCAATGAAATCCATAGCTTCAAAAAATACTTTATGCTATCATGGTATATCTTGACTTTAAAGTACCTCCCAATGATATACTATCCCCATTTTTTATTGCATGTAATATTGCTTCCATTTATTTTCATACGTAGATTTCACCAAATATTTTCTTTGAATTCCTTGCTTTTAAAAGCCAATGATATCCCTTATTGTGTTAATGTTACGTAAATTCCTTGTCCTAGTGCCTCACACTATACTATGAATGTTTTACCAAAATTAGGTGCAACCGATGTTGGTGTAGAAGACATGGCATCCATTAAAAGAGAGAATGCCAAAGTAACCTCATCATTCCATATAAATGATATTTTCTTCAAGAGATATGTGAGTGGACTTGAAATGCATGCATAATTCTTAACAAATGATCAATAATATCATGTAAGTCTAAAAATCTTCTAAGAACCTTGATTTTCTTAGGAATAGGTCATTTTGTAATAGCTTGCATCTTTTGAGGCTCCAACTTCACTCCTTCCTTTAAAGCAATATGAACCAAATACTCGAATTCTTATTTCCCAAAAGCACATTTGGATATTTTTACATAAAAATGATTGTTCTCAATAATTTATATAACTTTTCCACATGTTTAGTGTGGTATTCCCATGATTTATTATAAATATGTGTATCATCAAAGAAAACCAACACAAATTTTATAAGATGGGATCAAACAAAATTGTTCTTAAGTCGAGCCCGCCGGACTTCAAACGGTGATAAACCATAATTCAAACCAAATTCGCGTTCCAAAATAGCCTGCTGATGTCGGCCAATTTTTTGATTCGAAAACCAAATGAATTCCGCCCTAATCTTTTTCGAGTCCGAAGTTGGGCTGGCGTATTTCCACTGCGCGAGCGGCCCAAACAAAGATCTGCTCCAATCAATTTCTTCCACGTGTCCTCAATCAAAAGTTGCCCTGTTCCCGGATGCGGGTGCAGTCGATGGCGTTTAAGGCGATGGACATGGATGTGGCGATTTCATATCAATCGCATTAAGTTTTAACGCTGTTCAATTAAGTTCCAAGGTTTTCACATCAAATTGCATTAAGTTTTAACGCTGTTTAAGATCAGACCTCCACTCCTGTTAGCGATTCTGGATGCTCCAATATGCTCCGGCCTTCGGCTCTCATCAATGAGATATTTATGACGGGCATTCTTCGATGCCATTGCAGTCGGGTCGAGAAAATGGTGTTTCGCTATGGTTTTTCAGAGGAGACGCAACCATTGAATTGCAGACGCTCTCCGGTTGCTGGGTTACACTGCCCGCTCACTGTGACGAGAAGGAGCAGCCAGCTGAACTGCTGCTTAGACCTTGGTGCAAATCTGCATTTCTCTTGGTCTGGTCTGTGTCTGTCTTCCTCAGTTTCTTGGAATCCTGCTTCTCCATCTCATCTTGTGCCCACTGCTAAGATTGCACCCATGCCTTGCTTGCGTTAAAGGATGCGTTGCTGCAGGGGGAGCACTAGAGGTCAACACCTGCACGCTCCCTCCAGCCCCTCAACCGAGTCGTCTTCCCAGTCGAGTGATTATTATGCAGGTCGCTATCCAGACACTAGAAGTGGGCGGGGTCGGGTTCTAGGATCTGACCACCGTATGGGCTCCCGTGCTCCTCATTTCCCCACTGCTTCACCTTCTCCCACGACGTGCACTGTGCTTTTTTCCTTTAATTTCTCTCTGAACCGCCCACGAATCACAGTGTCAATCACTGTGGTTTTCCGTGAGGAGGCCCAAATGGAGGAATAATGCACCCGTTCGGCGGGTCTGAGCTCAAAAAAATCCAGCCAGCATTCGGGCCTTCAGGAGGGGAGCGGTGGCATGAATGTGGAGATAATACCTAGCGATCCTGGACCTTCCGAAGGAGGGTGCCGTATCGTCGAAGAACCACCGGAGGAGTAGCTGCTTCTCTTTGGTTAATTTGGTTTTCTTGCTTCGTAGCCCACTTAATTGGGCATGTTTTTACTTATATTACTATGCTGGACCTCTGTAATATTTTTGAATTCTGTAAACGTTCAAGACTGGTTTCCCCGTATGAGGGCAGTCTTCTTTTTTGATTTTTTGATGACAAATTTGCCATAAGTCTGGGCAATGTTTTTGACTTCGATCATGCTGTAATTTTATTCCCACTGTTAATAAATTAACTTTACTTAGAAAAAAAATGTTGCCTTGTTTCTATTTTAAACCTGTTTTTTGAAATACAAAGCCATGTTTATATGATTGTTTATAGTCGAAACGCTGCGGGGTGGTTTATTATATTAATATTTCACGGTCGAATTATGTTCATAACAATTTGGAAAAAAAATGTTGCCCTGTTTCTATTTTAAACCTGTTTTTTGAAATACAGAGCCATGTTTATATGATTGTTTATAGTCGAAGCGCTGCAGGGTGGTTTATTATATTAATATTTCACGGTCGAATTATGTTCATAACAATTGGAAAAAAAAAATGTTGCCATGTTTCTATTTTAAACCTGTTTTTTGAAATACAGAGCCATGTTTATATGGTCTACGTATTATACTCTTTCTCTGTATATCTACATGAACCTTTTTGCTATGAACAGGGTGGATGCTGTAGCGGGCTACTAATGGAAACAAGCGAGCCTAAACCTTACATCTCGGATGCAACAGATGGTTACCAATTTTGGAATCAAGCGAGCCTGATCTTACAAGCGAGCCTGGGTTTCTGCAGATGGTTTTTATTTCCAGGAACAAGCGAGCCAGAACATACAATCGACCCTGGGTTTATACATATTTTTGCTCTATCATGGATGCTTTCTGTGTGAGGCGTATATCAACAATACATGTCTCTGCACATTTCCTGTATCCGCTTTATGATACTATTTTATGTGTTGACAGGTTATCACTCTGCCTTCAAAACTAGCGATGCTGGTCTATGTTGCTGGTTTATTGATATGGTATGATGGTCTTTTTATATTTTTGACATATCACACTCCTCACATGATTAACGTTTTTCTCTGTTCAAGGATTTTGGGTACTTTAATTTGTATTTGGAACAATGGACGTCGGTACTCTATCTGTTGCTTTACTATTCTACATACTGCTATTTCACTTTCTTATAGATGCCTCGGGCATATTTGGATGCTTTCTCAGATTGTCGATAATCTCCATGTGGACCGTTACTGGGTTTTATATCTTGTCCCTGTATGTGACATGGGGTATTTTTCTATCATTTTCTGGGGTGGGACTTCCACTTTTCTGGATGGATATTTGGGTTCCAATCTTCAGATGTGAAAATGTAATGACTTTATGGATTGTTTTTCTTCATATAATATATTCAAAACAAAGTCTTTTCTCTTGTGAAAAAAAATGATTATTTATAGTCGAAGCGCTGTGGGGTGGTTTATTATATTAATATTTCATGGTCAAATTATGCTCATAACAATTGGAAAAAAAAATGTTGCCCTGTTTCTATTTTAAACCTGTTTTTTGAAATACAGAGCCATGTTTATATGATTGTTTATAGTCGAAGTGCTGCGGGGTGGTTTATTATATTAATATTTCACAGTCATTGGAACGCCCACAATTCATAACAAATATTGGAGATTTACTGTCCTGTTTTAAAGTTTCATTTTTTATTTATTTATTTATTTTTTAATTTTTTTAATTTTTTTAATTTTTAATTTATTATTATTATTATTATTATTATTATTATTATTATTATTATTATTTTATTTTATTTTTTTATTTTTTTTATTTTTTTTATTTAACCCGCCGATGCTTTGTAAGCGTTGGTCTTCCGACGTCTTGAACGATTTCCATTTTTTTCGATCTTATGACATCCGTCGATATTGCGACAATTCTTATTGGGGTCGGTGTTGCGACGCTTTTGGAATGCATCGGTATTGCGACGCTTCTGGGACGCGTCGGTCTTGCGACACTTTTGCAATGCGTCGGTCTTGCGACACTTTTGTACGGCGTCGGAATTGCAACAGCTTAAAAACGTCGGAAGAGCGACGTTCAAAACGTCGGACCACATTTCGTCGAAATTGCGACAGTTTACAAACGTCGGAAGAGCGACGTTCAAAACGTCAGACCACATTTCGTCGGAATTGTGACAGTTTACAAACATCGAAAGCATGACGGTTTGGGAAACGTCGGAAGAGCGACGCTTGTTTGGAAGCGACGGAAAAAGTGTCGGTAGTGTGACACTTTGTCAGTGCGTCGGAATTGCGACGTAATGGCAAACCACGTTTTTCCCGTCCTTGAATTGTCGCTCTTGTGACAACTATGTGTCGGAATAGCAACGAAGTGGCCGTCGGAAATTGGGCCAAATTTTCTAGTGTCATTTATTTTTCATTAATAATATACTTAAAATTATTAGATAACATGTGTCAAACAATCTATTAATTCAGATCTGTTTAATGTTCTACGGGGACCAACAACTCAGAAAAGGAATGTTGTTCTAAGAAAAGAGAAAAAATAGAACATGCGAATGAAAATGAATTGCTCCTTAGCTCATCTGGTGTGGTTCTGGAGGTTAACAAAAGCAGGAAAAAACTTTTACAAAAGTTTGAGGGATCTAGTGGAATGAATGTATAGACATTCTTTCCACTTACAATACAAAAATCAATCCAATGATTCCAATAACCAAATTTTATCTAAACTACAGGAAGAGTTTCCAGAGAATTGGTCAATGAGACATGTCAGACTTTTCATAGAAAAGATGTACAAAAAAGAAAGAAAGAATGAAAAAGTAATATTTCTTTAAATGTTTGTCTAGAATTATTTATAAATACCACTTTTGTTATATTTAATTTTCATATATAAATATAAAAATTAAATATCTTATTGTCATGTTACATTTTTGGGAAGATTATGAAAATCTCAAAAGATGAACGAGCTGATATTAGAAATATGCCAGTAGGAATGTCCAAAAAGGTAAGGAGATGGTCAAAGAAATGGACAAAATTGCATCGCGAGAGGAGCCATCTCAACAACAACGTGCTTCAAATGTAATATGTAATCATTGAATTTTTCGATTGCTAGGTACAATAAATAAACAATTTAGCATTAAATATTAGTTTTCAAGTATTTTCTTGCAGAAAAGAAAAGAAAATGGAACCCATTCAACACATAAAACATGACGACAAGGAAGAAAATGGTTGATATCTAAGTTTGTGAGTAATTTTTAGTTCCTTATAACAACTTAATTAGATTTCATTTTTGTATTTTTAAAGTTGTTTTACAAAAATCATCATTGGATGTCTTCAAACAGGTGCTAACATACAAAGAAGAACCATCAGACGAATTGATTGAAATTGGGTTAAATATGGGTTGTGAGTATATGTTGGCATATAAAAAATTAATTGTGGAATTTGTAAGCATCTATCGATCTTGTTTTACTTAGCTTTGCCTATAATTAATAGGAAAAAAAAATCCTTTATATTAAATATATGATTTGTTATTGGGTATAAAACTTGTAGGAAACAAAGTATGGAACTGCACCAACAAATGAAATCTTGAAAGATGGCATGTTACATGGTTTTGAAAGAATGTGTATAGTTTATGAGTCAATTGTTGCAATGGTATGTCATTTATTTTCGATTTACATTGATCTATATTATTTAATATTGCAATTTTGATTATTCTCACCAATGTATATACACTCATTACAGTTTATTTTTATGTTTGTAGATGGAAGGTGAAGAAGAAGAAAACAATCAGCACTATGAACAAAACTTTCCTGAAAATAACCGAAGTCATGGAAGTAGTTCTAGTAGTGACAACAGTTCAAGCAAAGAATGATGATCACTATGTTTGGATATCAAAGCAAGGTGTTGTATTTTTTGAAATATTATCCTATGAAATCAGGCGTTTTGTTTAATGTAATGGACATAGTGTCCCAATTGAAAGACAAAGGGATACCAATAACTGTCCCATTTTGTATGACAAAGACTGTCTTATTCACACACACACACACACATATATTTATATATATAATAATAAAATATGTTTTAATTTATTCAATTGTGTCCTCCATTGTTGCTGTGAAATGTAACACCACCGATTAAATTTATGGGTGATTAAATATTATAATGAAGAGATGTGAAATTTGATGATATGATATAGCAAGTTAATCCAAACATCACATTCAAATGAACTAATAAAAATTTAATTTATATGAATGTTGTTATAAGATATATATGTGTCGACTTTTGATGAATAATGAATTTTAAAAAATAACAACAATTATGATATGATATAACAAATTAAACCAAACATCACATTCAAATGCATTAATAAAAATTTAATTAATATGAATATTGTTATGAGATGTGTCGACTTTTGATGAATAATTAATTTTTAAAAAATCACAATAATTGCACTGGCACAGGTCGATGTTTACCGGTGCCTCTCAGTTACTGTACACCGGTGCGTTTTTATGTTGAAGCGCACCGATGCATTTCTATGACCTATGGGCACCGCACAAATACCAAAATCAATTAAAAATATTGGTGTGTTTGTGCGGTACTGCACACTGGTGCGTTTATGTGGCACTACGCATTGGTGCATTTGTACGACCTATGGGTGCCGCACAAATACCGATGCCAATTATAAATCTCAATGCGTTTATGTGATACTGTGCACCGGTGCGTTTATGTGGAACTATGCACCGGTGCATTTGTATGACCTATGGGCACCGCACAAATACCGATACCAATTATAAATATCAGTGCATTTGTGTGATACTATGCATCAGTGTGTTTCTATAAGTCTACATACTGGTGCGTTGAGACGACCTATGGGCACTGCACAAATCCCAAGACCAATTAGAACGGCCCCATGCGTTGTATCACCAACACTGTGCCAAGTGTGGTTTTATACCTTGAGGAACCGGTGCATGCTCCTTCGATTGCCCCCGACCACCTTCTAGATGACACACACCGGTGCGTTGAAGCCTAAGTAGCGCACCGATGAAAAAAAACATCCGTAATAACCTCCAACTGCCCATTTTTTTTTTATTTGTGTTGAATTTCCTTTAAAAGCTCTGCCAAAACCTCTGTAACCATAAACGAAGGTTGTAACAAATGTTTTTTTGTGAATTTTGGCCAATTTTATAACACTAAAAACTTCCTTTATAAGCTCCGCTAGAGGGTCTTTTCCTTGTAGTGATTGTAGCCAACCAACAGAGGAAATTGGCTGATAACTTCCATAGGCACTATGGGAATGCAAAACTACATGGATAAATACTACTATATTTTCACCATAAAAATTGGTGTATGGTAAAAACCCATTATTTCCCATTGAGTTTGAAATAAAAACACTCAGAACAACACTGCAAGTGGACTTGGATTTGACTACAGCTCAGAAACATCGGTTTAACCAATTAAATGAACTAGATGAGAAGAGATTGGTTGCCATCTAGAAAATAGACATCCTCCAACGATAGAGGGATAAGTGGCATGCTAAGTGTATAAAAAAGAAGGTGTTTCAGAAAGGCGATTGGGTTGTACTATATAATTCGCGATTCAAGGACTTCAAGGGGAAGCTCTGCACTAGATGGCTAGGTACTTATGAGGTAGATACAATATGTGACAATGGGATTGTGAGATTAAATACAATTTACTGTGCCAAAGTGGCATTGCTTGCTAATGTGCATCGTCTTTGGTTATAAAATAGACCAACCTCAAAGGATTCATTTGTCAACATTGTCTCAGGGTTTGATCTTCAAGTTATGAAGGCAAGGGGAAATTATCCTATGCTGTCAAATTATTAAATTCCAATAAGTGTAGTAACTGAAAACCAAATTTTTTTGGCGGCTAAGACACATAAAAAAAAAAATCAATAATAAAAGAAAAAAATAATAAATAAATCTTCTAGGGAAAATCTCCCGTGGGACGTAGGTAGATAATTATAATAGCTGAAAACCACTTTGTGTTGGCTGTTACAAATTTTCATTTTAATAAATTCTGTAACAGCATGTTGTTACACATATGTCACAGATGTCATGTTGTTACAAGTTTTTTTAGTTCATTGTACTATTCTGAGAATTCTTTTATAGGCACAAATTGTAATTCCTTTAAAGGAATAAATTGTTGTAATAAAGCACTATTGTAATTTATTCAACCATCATGGAAAAATTATTTTGTTGTTACATATGTAACAAAAAAATAATATGTAACAACTGATCCAATGGAATGACAATAAAATGGAACCAGTTGAATCTTTCCACCTTAATAATCATCATCACTAGCACTCTGTCGTCGGTATCAATAAAATCACTCCCCAGTAAGTCATTCAAAAATAATATTGTTTTTTTCTTTATTTAGAAATTATGGTGGTGAATACATCATTTCATTCTAATGCCTGAGGATGACCTTTGCATTTGAGTTGGGGGAGGAGGGGGAATGAATAATTTTTTTGATTCGCGACATAACCCGATTTGAAGTGACAATACTTATTAATAATTACAAATTTTCATGGCTGATCGTCTCATTAATTCGAACCGTATCCAAGTGATATTTTCATAACTTTGAATTAATGCTGAAATGATAACTCGTACTGCACATTTTCTCGACTTGATATCCTTTCATATCGCCCTGACATCCACCCCGAAGTAGCCCTACACCCTCATTGCACATATTTTTCAAGAATTATGATGACAAGAAGATGAAAGTTCATAGTGATTTTTGCATCAATTAGTGAAGGGTCTGTGTAAAGCAAATGATGAAAGGATCAGTAGTAAGGTATGAACCAGATTCCATCAAGGCTTTGCAAAAATGCCCGGAAGCATATCAAAATTTTGGAGAAGCAATATGAATCAAGTTTTTCGAGTGACTCAAGGACTCAAATGAGAGTGTTTCTTTGTAATTTTCTCAAAATATCAATATAAATCAAACAAAGGTCAAAGGTCTAAGACTATATATTACTTAGGAAGTGATTGCTAGAGTAGCAACATTTCGGCCCAAAAGGAATAGGTGGTTCAATCATAAATTTAGTGACCCATCCCTTAAATTTTATTTTGTGCAGGGAGAATAATAGTTGGTCAAGAAGGGTAGAGGAATTGATCTCATTTCCCTTCCTCAACTATGGAATGATGTTTCCCTATTCATTATCAAGTACATTACTTGCAAGGAATGCTCGACAATCGTTTTCAACTATCATTTTCCACTGTCGTCTTCTGCATGGGAAACTGGTTAATCTACCCCATTTTCTATTGGAAAATTTGAAACACATGGCTGGCTTGGTAAAGGTAGCCTCACATCCAAAGAGTTGCATTACCAATTGTAACCTCATAAAACTGATCGTAATGGAAACTTTGGAGTAGAAAGGAAGAAATTGGGAAGATTTTATCGGTGAAGGAACAAAAACCCCATGACAGAGACAAGTTGAAACTTCTATAGATGCCTTGGAGGAAGCTCATATAGTTAAGAAGAAGGGATAGTATTCGATAATTACAGTTAAGAATAGGTCACTTGAGAAACTTGTGAGTGGCAGAACACTGAAGAAAAGGGTTAATCTTGACACTCAACCAGAACCCTCCCACCGTCGAAGAGGAAACCCGACAAGAGAAAAGGACAAAAGAGGAAGCAAGAAGAGATAAAGAAGCAGAAGAAGAGGAGAAAAAATAAGCCAGAAGACACTTGTTCATCAGGTAAGGACAAAAACTGAATTTTTCTGCTTAAAATTTAAAAACTAGAAGCAAAAAATAAGGAATTAAATGCCACAATTATGAGGTAGAAAAATTAAATAAAATGTTCCACACCTCGGTACATTGAATGAGGCTATTGATAAGCTGGGATAAAAAACCACACATGGACCTTTGTGTATAGTATGTTCTAAGGGTTTTTCAACAAAAGGATACATGATTTTCATTGTAGACACCATCTCAAAAGAAACCAAAACAAAACCATGGTAGGTTGACACACAAGAAGACGTTGACGATGTTGCTGATACACAAGAACCAATAGTTGAAACAAAGCACCCCATGGATTTTAACCTAGAAATTGATACAAAAGAACCTACCAATGATTTTTATGATACAAAAGAACCAACAGTTGAGACAAATATTTCTAAGGAAGAAAATTTGAGAGTTGTTCCACAAGAACCTATCAACGAAGATTTTGATACACAGGAACTAGCAGCTGGGGCAGAGCAAATCAAAGCACGAGATTCTATTACACCTTCTACTTGTGTTGAAAATGAAACAATACAAGAACCTAAAGAAGGGTTACATTCAGAAAGACTTCTATTGATATCAAAATTAGAGAATTGGAAAAAAATGGCACTTTCCCTGAAATGATAATGATTTCTTTGGAAGTGTTAGAGAAATGTATTTTACAAAGCAATGGAACAAATAAAATATGCGGAAACACAAACACAAAAATAACATATAAAACAAGAGAGAGAGAGATACATGTGGTTCACCCAACTTGGGCTATGTCCATGGAAACAACAAGTCATTCCTTTATATTATCCAGCAAAATGAAGAGACACAACCTACAACAGATCCATTGTAATATCCTCCACTCTCTCACACAATCCCCCTTGCTATTTTTTTCTCAGAGTATACAACCAATACATAGCTGCAATACAAACCTTGAACATAATACCAAAACCTGGTATGGCTGCTGCTATGAGGTGTAAATTAAAAAAAATTCTAAGGAAAAAAAACCCTAAATTAAACATAACTTCTACCTTCAGATCATCCGCCTACTGAACGACCCAGATTGACTACGAAATTATAATATTTTACAAGGAAATTTTACATAAATTTTTAGATTCAAGAGCGTTGCCCCAAAAATTCCCTGCAAGGGGGGGTGGGGGGGCACCTCAGAAAATCGTTGTGGCCCCCCCTGGACCCCCCTGGACCCCCCTGACAGCGATTAAATGATAGGCGGCGTTTTCGCCCCGTTAAGGACAGGGATCCAACGTGGTGTTACAGAAAGAAGATAATTAGGCTCCACACCCAACAGGAAGAACATCAGAAGGATATGCATACCCTTAAAGATTAGTGGGCCAACGAATTGCTAATAGAAGAGCAAATAAAGTGGGAAACGAGGAAAGTGGAGATAGAAAAGGAATAAAAAATACAGCAAATACAACAACAGTTCAAGGAAATGACTGAAGAGAAAGGTAAAATAATTGAGTTAGCCCTAAATATTTTAGGTTGTAACCTGCCATCTCCATCCTACCCGATCTTCTTGTGGGAGAAATTTTATATTTTCGAGTTGAAATCTATCAATGAAAATATACTCTACAAGAGCATTTCCACTAGAATGTTTCTAGATGTATTTCGCTCATGCGATTTCTATTAGCAGAGTCTGTTATGCGAACTCTTCCTACATGTTATAGTTGGTGAGTATGATAGTTTGCAAATGACTGTAGACCTTTTCCCTTATGTTGGAGCTTTCCAGCTATGGGCCTTTATATCTTTCATGATAAGTCAAATTGATTGGCACCTCAACATAAAATCATCAATTATGAATGAAGAAATGGAAACCTTGAACATAATACCAAAACCTGGTATGGCTGCTGCTATGAGGCGTAAATTAAAAAAAATTATCAGTAAACCTAAAGTAGTAGAACAACTATCCCTCTATAGGACAAGTATTGTTTGGTTTTGCCTTAATATTTATGAACAGCTAAAAAGTAAAGCATTAGTTGGAAGTATGAAATGATGGAAAATTTGTGGTGCAACACTGCAAGTAAAGGATCCCTTTGGGTGCCCCAATTTTGTGATAATTTTTACTTGATTCCCTCAGCATGTATGAATTTTCATAATAATGGGATATTTCCGGATAGGGCTCAAATTCAAGTTTCCTCTGATCTGGCCCAGGTTGAGAAATACCAACCTTCCTTCCACCTGAGCAAGCATGATGAACGTTCATGGGCACATCGACTCATGTCTACCCAGGGGTATAGGACAGAAGATGAAGACACTGCTGGCGCCTATGATTTTACAAAACTACATGCTAGTTTCACAATGGCTAAGGACCCTAAACATTTTGAAGAATCTACATGAGTAAATGTAGTAGCTTCAGTTGGGGGGAGATGTTGGGTGAAATATTTGAGGATATTTCAGGCATCATTTTCTCAAATTTTGGAATTTTTCCCTCATCAAACTTACAATTTCCCAATACAATGTCACTCCCTTTGATTAAGAAGCAACCTTTTTATTTGGCGTATTATAATGCTATTTCTGCTAAGTATTGAATGAAACAATGCTTTCTTTGGGATGACTAACTGGGGTATCTTTGGAAGATTTCTTTTAATTTTTTTTCTTTCAGGTGTTTCCATCATTACTGAGACCCATGAGTGAACAATTGTTGTTACATGGTATGATTTGTTGTTACTTGCTGCTACACCCTGGGTTTGCTATTTTCTGCTGTTACACCATGAAGCTGCCGTTACAATGCGAATTGACAAGGTTGGAGTCACTATTTTCAAGGAGAGCTATTAAGGGCCGCATGAAGTATTTCCATGCGGACAACAAAGAAGATATAAGTAGTTACAATTGTGTCTAAACAAGAGTGGTGTAACCATAAAAAAAAACTTTATTAAAAGTGGTTTGTAAAAATTTATTTCTTTTTATTATTTTTGTTAGCTTAATCAACATGAGAATTGCGAGGTTCTCATGACTAATTTGTTTCACTAATTTTGGGGCTTTGTAAAGACTTTATAAAAAGAGCTTAGTCCCATGAGGGGATGGAGATGGACAACACAGATAATACCAACATTATGATCTTGTACTCTATGGATGTTACTGCAATTTCTGTGTTGAATTCTTAAATAGTTTTGTTTTACTCATGCACCGTGCTAGGGAGGAAGGGCCCTCCTATTTATCAGGGATCAGTGCTAATAGAATATTTGTTTTTATGTGTTAGTGTGGATTTCTTATGAATTTTGCACACATTTTATTATGGAATAGATACACTTCTTGTTTCATATTTATTGTGTGTTGTTACACACGTTAATCAATTCTATGCTATTTATTGTTTTTATATATTTAGTTGATAATATATGGTGCGACTATATTTATTCTGAAGTTCTTATGAAGTGTGGATTATCCTTGCCAAGTGCGTTTCATTCCTGCGGCATGCATTTTAATTCCTGTAAGTTTTTATTTCCATTCTGCAAGAGTTCTTTAATTTTTGCAAGTGTGTTCAACAACATCTTTTTCTGTTTTACCCGGTTGTTAAATGTATTGACATGGGTAGTGTAGACGCATTTGAAATAAAAATACCTACCCTAGATGATAATTAATGATTATGGTTTAGTTACTTTAGGAGCAATAAAATCACACAAGCACTAACAACTAATAAGCACTTATGAGAGGAATGGGGAGAGGAGGTACTAAACTACCCAAACATGGGCTATGTGCCTTACAATGAATTCCTTATTGACTCTTAAACCCAAGAAAGGGACCGTAAACCTCTCATTCGTGAATTAGTTCTTATGAAGAGAAGGAAGTTAGTTTTGTGATTCTAAGTTCTTGAGTTTGGAGTATTATAGTGACTAGAGACATTATATTAGAAAAAAAAATATGATTGTTGTAAACGAAAAATGATTGTAAGCCAAAGACTTGTAAACCTTAGATTTGAAGCTAGAAAAAAATATTTCCATTCTTGAAATGTCCAAAGAGAGATCCCTATTTTTGAATTAGGTAGACTGAAAAGAACTAAACCATTTAGTTGTATTTCTCCACATGAAGCACTAGAACAAAGAGAATCTTAGAAATTTTAGAAAGTGGGAAGGGATTTCCTTCTATTTTGTGAAGACCCTTAGTGGCCATATTTGTTGTTTGATGAGACTAAACTTAGTGCTTGCATAGTGGCATCCCTATTTCCTAGCCAATGAAAGAAATTGTCAGTCATACTAGATACATTAAAATAAACACTTTGTTGTTATTCACTAAGTGAAGGATCCATTAAACATTAGATATGGTTGTAGGTGGTTGGTTGTAAGAAATTTTTAGTGTAGGTTTCCTACGATTTTAGGTTTATTCCTTTCTTGTGAATGAATTTTAAATTTCCCTCTATACTTCACATTTAAATATTACTTTGGATTCATTGTGTATTTGCGCAATGGTAGGTTGAGAGCTGTATGGTTGTAATGAATATGCATGATGCATGATTAGTGTGCTAAGTAGTTAACATAATTGGTATGAATTTTGAAATACATTCCCTTATAAATATGAATGTTGAAATACATCCCATAGGTGTCCCTAAGGATGCAACCATAACTAGCGGGCCTGAGATTCCCTTTAGATGTGCCATCAAAATTTATCTGAATGCAACCCTGTGGGGGAGGGGAGAAGACAACAAAGTGAGGGGGGATGGGTAGGATTTTCCATCTCTAGGGTGGAAGAGGGCTAAGGATAGATTTAGAAGATGAATGATACTCATTTCAAGAGGATGTGCTTCCCAGTCCGTTGGATCCCAGGGTTCAACAAGGATGGTTTCACGAATGTTGGATAGGGTTAGGGACTAGATGATAGGGGCCGAGGGGGTTAGTAATCAGATATGGTGTGATTTATACCTTTCTAGGTGTTCCACATTAGTAAGCCTGGAGTTAACCACCCAGGATTTATTTAACACTGGGTTGGAAAAATTTTGGGTCAGTCATCCCTCAAACATGGATCTGGTGTTGGCTATTGGCTCCTAAACTGGTTTGAATTTGGCGAAAACCTGGGACTAAACAAATTTGGTGATGGGGGATTCAATGAAGAGGTGATGTTTTGTTTCTTCCTCCTGCCTGCAGAGCGGGCACATGGATGGACCAACAAAGCCCTGCTTAATTAGGCGATCCTATGTCAGGATTTTTTTATGCACATCCAGCCACAAAAAATGTGTAACTTTTGGCCAAAGGTTGGTTTTCCAGATCCTTTGCCATGCCAAAGTGTATTGGTGGGGCTCGTCTAGAGCGCAAAGCAGATAGGCTTCCTTGACGAAGAATTCTCCTATTGTCGATAGGCCCCAACTTAAGTTATCTTGGTCACTGGAGACATCAATATTTTGCTACAACAAATACTTAGTGATATGATCGCACAAAGGCTCAGAGATTTCTTGGGCCAATCCCCTGAAACTTTCCATATCCGCCAACTAGGGTCATGGTTTGTGTTTTCCAGTAATCCACCACTTTAATAGCCAAGATCGAATGAAAGAGTGAGTTATGTAGGTAAATCCCCACAACCGACAAAAGCGATCCCTCTAGCCCTAGGGTGGGTCTAGCAGCAAGAGGTCAGGTTAATGCGTTGATTCATAGTTCATGAATGAAACTAAGTCGGGATAGATTGTCCTACCTTTGATCCAACACAGTTGTCGTACCTCTGGTGGCAGTCTCCAGTTCTTCGTCCCAACATGTCGCGGTCCTTCGGCTATGGTACTCAGGTGCCTACACAAAGATCAAAGAACGGAAGCAGCATACGAAACAATTTTTGCATTCATAACTATATAACTGGTTAAGGAGAATTAAATGTATTGCATAAGATCAATCACATCAACATAAGACGAGAACCAAAACATCAGTCATGTATGTATTAATAGAAAGAAAGAGATTACAACCAAATGAGCCTTAACGTCACAACCTCCCTAGCGAGTCAAGTAAAAATGCGTCTCGAGCATTCGTCGGGGAATTTGGAAGTGGTGAGGCAATAAGCCTAAGCTCTCTCTTGACAAGGGTCTCTCTCTGCTCTATCTCACACTAGCTATATCAAACTGTTTCAGCAAAATGTTCAGCAATTCCTATTCAGCTAGTTGCATCTAGGTGAGAGAGATGTATTTATATAAGGAGAGGAGGAGGTTGGGATCCCTCATATGGTGGAAGGGAGGCCTTATCCTTTGGGAGGTTGCCCCAAAAAGAGGGAACAAGAAACCAAAGGAAGGTGTTCGGCATTGGTCAGTCGAACAACCCAATTTGACTCGCTCACGAAGTAGTTAGCATGTAAACTTCGCTTCTATATTTAAAAATATTTCCAAAAATAGCTCAGCGCAGGTAGATAACTGAGACAGAGCACCAATGGGTGCGGGGCCCAGTGTGAATTTCCTTTATTGGTGCGAGGCCATAACTGCCTGCTAGTGCCAACCCAAAATCATGTGTTTTTGATGGTCTGTTCCCGGAAAAATTCAATAGAGGAAATGTTCTTCTCATGGCAAGGGATGAAATGACACTTTTTGCAAGGCATGACACTTCATATAAGTCACACAAATGGTCCTCCAATGTGCGGGATGGGGATTGCAGGGATGGTGACAAAATGTTGTGTAACATATGCCCCCTAAAGCATGAGGTCTGAGAGAGAGGGAGGAGTGAAATGCTTTATGAGAACACGTTCGAACCAAACACCATTGTCGGAAGACCTGTAAGTACAAATACAACTGATATCTCTGATACATGAACATGTGGCATGGGCGCAGCCATCCATAATAAAGTACATAAAAGTTGAGATCCGAGGTATGGACACAGTCATCCAACAATAAGGATCAAAAAATATACTCAGGTATGGTCGCAGCCATCCAATCAAAAGAGTCATGCATATAGTCATGATAAACCAAAATATCCCGCAGCTTCGATCTCATCAGACAAAACCCAAGGTCTTGTGCTCCATCTCGACCCAAACAAGTGCAAATTCAAGCATGCGAATATGTGAGTTGAAGTCGAACATGCAAGAAAGTCACCTGATTACCAACCAATGATGAAAGTTGTTAACAAGCATGAGAGAAAACACCAATAATGACAATGGATCTCAAGGTACAACTAGTACAATCCATTGAATGTGAACATTTATCTGGCATTGAACACCCACAGAATCACTCAATCAAAGGCCAATGATGTGGACATATCGTCGAATGCGAAGAACTTGCCAATGAGGCATGTAAGCTGCAAGTTACTGGAAGGGAGTCTCTAGATCAACTTCCTAGATAATGAGTTGTAGTCGATAGGAAGTGACCCAGTCGAAGGAGGGCCATAATGTTTCCCACATCATCGACACGAGATAGAGGAACATGATGGTAGTGAATCAAGACCAAAAATAGGATCAAAGGGAGGTTTAAAACTGCAAACACAAAATTCTCTTGAACATATCAGTGACACGACTTCAGATTTGGTAGTATTTGACATCAAGGGATCTAAGGTCATGATGACATGGAAAAGAGCAGATGAGAGGTCAAAAAAGATCACCCAAACCCATGGAGGCAAAAATGACGAAATGAGATGTCTCCAACCCGACACGAATGTAGATGAGTGTCATGTTCAAGAGCGATATACTGTCGACACGACTGAGAACTGGTTCGATTTTCCCCCACCATTGCTGGCGAGTACCCCAATTATTTTTGGAAAACAAGCTTGAAGGGGATAGCATGTGCTTGTTATGTAAGCTTATCCTTCAGACAAATCCATCCTAGTACATTTTACGAGCCCTGGGAAGGAGGAACTCGGTGACAGTTTCCGATGTCAATTAGGGTTTAACGAGTCTGACAAAGGAAGAACTCGTCATATTTTCATGTTTAGAGACTTTGAAAAGAAGCAGAAAAGAAAACTCCAGTAGTCCCTTTTCGTAGGTGGTCTCACAGATCCGAAAAGGTAGAAAACCATGTATGAGAGAACCTCTTAGTCACGATAGGCTAAGGTATCATTTTTCGTAAATAATTCATCCCAGCCCGAAAAAGGCGTAAATATATACTATGTAGATATCGTTTCGCATCCATTTAACGAGTTCAAAATGACAAGAGTCTCGATAATCTTTTCAATTTTAGAGCGTCAAAAAAGAGCTGAAAAATGACTCCAAGAGTGACATTTTTTGTGTTTTTATCGAGTCCGAAAAAGTATAAAATGTAGCTCATTACTTCATCGTTGTGACGTTTAGGACCTATCGCTACATAAGAGATGCACGTAAAACCCATTTCTCAAAATGACATAGTGAAATAGTTGAAAAATATGCTTTAAACCTAATTTGGGTTCTGAAAAGTTATAAAATGCCAAATATGGTAAAAAAGAAATTACTTTTCACTTTTACCTCTTGTGAGCAATTTGTTACCCTTTTTCACTGTGATTTTGTGGCATTGACAGTGGACAATCCAGAAGACCAATCGCGAATCCGTCAGTTCCAGGTAAGAGCTTACATCCTTCCCTGCATTTTGATAGTACTTTCATTACCTGCAACCCCAATTTTGTAGATCTGTGGGGGGATTTTTCAAAAATTAGGGCGCGGCAATTGGTGCAGGTATCGGCATGGACTCATGCCAACCGGCTTGAAATTTGAATGGGGGCACACCAATTGGCTTGACTCTTTCTAAACAATTCACGCCAACCGTGACAGACGTGTTTAACATGTAAACACAAACAAGCAGGCCCAAATTAACCATTCAAAAGCTTTGGATTTGGCTAATGAAAACCATATGGACGTTTTTGAAGGTATGAAAAGGAAAAATGGTGATTGAATGGAAAGAACGAGAACATAGTGAAGAAGATGAGGAAGCCATGGGAAATAGGAGATGCATGGAAGATCTCAGAGATTGCGGGCTCACAAAATTCTTTATTGTACCATGTCTCAGAGCTCAACCGGAGCTGTTGTTTTACTTGATCAGTGTCTGGGACGTTGATTAGGAAAAATTCATTATTCACAACTAGGAACTTGAGATTGAAGTCTTAGATGTTTATTTCATAACCAAACTGTCGCAGAGGTGGGTAGTACCAATCTTGATTGTCACCCGACCCTCAATGGAGAACATGAGTATGGTTATTGAGAAGGTGTGCCTAGGGGCAAGGAAAGGATTGGGAAGCGAAAAAGTGGACATCCAAACTATTCCAAATTTGGCACTAAAGGTAGTGCTACACACCATCACATGAGCTACTAGATCGCAGGCTCCGAATGAGGCAACAAAAACACAGCTACTTCTTGTTGTAGATTGCATGGCACCGATGCTCTACAACTGGGCAGAGGTGGTAACAATCAACATGAAGCGTTAACTAAAAAAATTAAAGAAAACCAAGCTGAAGCAGTTCAGCTACGAGTCCATATTGGTATCGTTCATCTTGGAATGAATACCAATATTATAGCGTCAGGAGGTAATAGTTCCGACACCACTAACCCAGGAGCCACGGATGGCCCATTGGTAGCTCTGATGCCAAGGTCAGGGGGCGGTAAACAAATGTCCTAGAGACCAGAGTTCTTTGAGTGGCTCCACTGATAGTTGATTTTCATGGAGGACTGGCCCTACTCTAGCACAAATTTCACTGGTGATGCAGATCTCCCGCTCCCAGAAGGAGAGGATTGGGATGAATTACTGGGTAAGACTCTTTTTTTATTTTGATGAGTATTATTATTTTTTTGTGATGCATGTTTTGACATTAGTCCATGTAATTACAGATGTTGGCCAAGAGAGACCTGCAGGTATGTCCCCGATAGCGCGGCGGATTCCTCGTGACTTTGATATGGCCCCTCATATTGAGGGAGGCGAGGGGGAGGAAATCATATGCAACTTGGAGGGAATCTCCCGTGGGATCCCCGACTATGCGCGATTTGATGATGTTCCTCGTGCATACCATAGACACATTGCAGGGGTTTCAAACCGTGTTCACCACTTGCTTAGGCGGCTTGTATGGGCAGTGACGTGTTATAATGAGTGTCACGCCGAGTAGTCACCTAGGTTTTATTTCTGTATATTTTTGAGAGACATGATGTCTTAGGATGTAACCGAAGCACACATATTTTTTGAACTTATGATGCACATGGATGCAAACACTCGATCTATATATATATATATATATATATATATATACATCTATTTTCCTGTATGAATCTTGTCATGTGATGATTATTTTTTTAAAAATTACACAAATGTCTATATAATACAGTGTTAGCTACTATATCAGTTAGATAGTCTGCATAATAAGCAACTACGCAATAAGCAGGAAAACGTTTGCAAAGCACACCAAGCCAAAAAGATTTCATTTTTACGCAAGCTTGAAAAAAAAGTAAACTATGCTTGAGATTGGTTTCATTTTTACACAAGCTTGAAACAAAGGTAACTATGCTTGAAAATTCGGCATGCCCCCAGCATGGTGACTCAATTCGTGGTACATGCCCCCCAAGCTTCAGTGCATATGAAAGATAGATGGAGTGAAGGTTCAAATTATGAGAAGAAGAGAAAGACTCGACTAGGATTTTACGAGATTGTATCAAATACTCGAATTGAATAGGAACATGTTTCATTGTTTTAACGAGGTTGACACATTAAAATAACTATCCTCGTGAACTAATTCATTTTTTAACGAGGTTGACATAGAAGACGAACCATCCTCTTGAGACCTTGTTTCATTTTTTAACGAGCTTGGCACAAGAAAAGGAACTCTGCTCTGATGAGCTTGTTTAATTTTTTAAGGAGCTTGACACAAGAACTCAAACTCTGTTCCGACGACCTTGTTTCATTTTTTATGGAGCTTGACACAAGAAAACAAACTCTGCTCTTACTACCTTGTTTCATTTTTTAAGGAGCTTGACGCAAGAAAACAAACTCTACTCTGACGACCTTGTTTAATTTTTTAAGGAGCTTGACACAAGAAAATGAACTCTTATCTGATGACCTTGTTTCATTTTTAAGGAGCTTGACACAAGAAAATGAACTCTGCTCTGATGAACTTTCATCATGATGAATAAGAGGTCATGGCTTCCAAGTGGTTCAAAGTTGATGGGAGAACAACATCTTGGAAATCGTAATCGAATTCCCCCATTAGATGTTACTCGATGGCACTATCACTCGATGAGGGCAACGAACAAGTGGCCACATAATTAACCCGTGGCAGGCAAGATACAACCGGTGGATAAATATCCGGTAGAGACGAAGGTGGGATAGCTACCACCTCAGGACCAAAGAATGAAAGCTGATCAATGTTCACGATCCGACCTTTGTGTGGAAAATAGATCACACGAAAGAGGGAAGAGACAAGTGCACCCATGGCATAAACATAGTCGCGCCTCAAGAGTAAATTTAAATCCAAGGGTCCTGGAACAACCATAATGTCTATATAGACAGTTTTCCCTCCCAAAGTGATAGGAAACTTTGGAAGGATCCCTAACGGTTGACTGGTTCCTCTGTAAAACGCTAACACATTCTGCGTAACATGCACAAGCGATGGAGAACCAAAAGCTTGCAAAATAGTTGAATACAGAATACTAACAGATGTGCCTTCATCTATAATCATGCTAGGTATGACCATACCGAAGGCCTATACCGTGATCTCAAAAGGCACATAAGAAGGAAGACGGTATCCCGCAAATCGACTCCAATCGAAGGAAGCAACCAAACTACTTGGAGGAGGTACCATATAAATGAGATGGTCATCCCTTGGTGTTACCAGAGCAAGAGGAGCATCCTCCTGGACCACAGACATGGGAGCAGGAAAAGAAACTTCTTGAGTCACAGGGACAGGAGGATCTTTCTCCAAGTCTGAGGAATCTGATGAAACAAGAAGAACGTGAGGGGGGTTTGATCCACTCCCGATGGAAAAGACCCGATGAACCATAGGCGAGATCAGATTGACCAATTCCATGACCAATGGTTGGTTGGGAACGGAGTCTTGAATTTGAATTTCTAGGAGAACGGGATCGACCATGGATGAATCTTGACTGACCGTGGAATCAACCAGCAAAGGACTCAAAGAAAGCTTCCGGTAACCAAACGGAAGGCAGGGTGCAGAAACAGTAGGATTGTCCAACACTCTCATGGCTTCATCCATGTATGGAAAAAGGTGAATCGGATGATGCCCTTCACACAACATACAATGATTTGTAATATTACCCCATTTCTTATGAGTCTTATCATTTCTAGTCAAAGATGTGCCACCAATATGACTTCCAAAAGTGAAAGGTAATGGCGGACGACCGTCGGACCATACTTCAAGAACCTTGGGAATGCCAGGGCAGTCTTGAAGAACATGGTCACCTTTGCACAACATGTAAGGGAATTTGACTTTCCATGGAAGGTTGGATGATTTATCAAGGGAAGGTTTCTTAGGCGCAATAGCCACAGAGTTGGCCTCTCTCTTATCTGACTTCTTATTTTTCATCTTCTTCATCTTCTTCTTAGCCACCTGGTTACTAGAATCTAGACTTTCACGAAGCAAAGTAGAAGAGGAGGACAAATAAATAGGCTAAGAAGGGGAGAGGTCCACCTTAGAATCAACATGATGCTATTCAGGTGGAGGAAATGGTTGTATCGAGGTTGGAGTACTCGAGATCACCGAGGTCGAGAATAACCATATAGGAAAATCAATAGTTATCCCAGGAAGGGACAATGTTGCCATATAAGGAGCAGAAACATTCCCAAAAGCAGGAAAAGGACCAGGATTCCCCTCGGAGGGGATTCCTTGGTTGGTAAACTCTTGAAATGTTTCCATTCGAAACAACCGTAAAACAAAACATTAAGGAAGATAAATTTAAGCAGGAGTATTTCGTGGGCAGTTAAAATTTTAAGACAGTGAAACAAAAATATGTTGTTTCATGTTTTAAGAGTCAAGAAATAGGCAAAAGATGACTCTAGTCACTTTCAATTGAACAAGTGTGAAAGGACAAGTGCTCGATGATATTTTCACTTTTATTGAGTCATGAAAAGATCAAAATAACTACTCAGGTAATCTAAGCAAGAGGGTGTACCAAGTTTTCATGAACTGCCATATACACCTTGGTGATCAAATGAAAGAGAAATGACCAAGGACTTGATGTACGTGCAGGTAGTCCCCCTGAATGTTGTGTTCATTGTATCACAGTTATAGGGTGGTAGACTCAACTTCCTATGGATAAAGGTTTGCAACCTATGAGGGTCTCCCTTTATATACGTGACGGTACGGGGAGCACAAGTCTATACTAGTGTTGTCTAATGCCAGGTGGTGAATGACAAGTATATACTAGTGTTGTCTAATGCCAGGTGGTGAATGACAGCTACTAGGTTTAACGACATCGAAACACGTCACTACCCTAGACCTCTAAGATATGTGTGTTAGTTTCAATGCTTCCTCAGGTTGATTTAATCCATTTTAAGGTTCATCATTAATTAATGTTTCGATTTCAAGGCCTTACCAAATGTCATCTTGAATTCCTAAATACATACTACATGAAAAAGAACATCATTTCCGTTCAATGAATGTTAGCTAAGAGAAGGATAGGAATCTGTGACAAAGTAGAAATCAATGAAAACATAAGAAGAATTTCGCTAATGCATCTAATACAACCAAACGAGAAAATGAAAACTCTTTCCTAGTTCGCAAAGAGCTAGTTATGCAAAAGAACTTTTCCATTTTCAATTCAAGCGAAAGAATGCAATTTTTTATTTTTTAGATGAATGAAGCACATAATGCACTGCTACACTAAAAAACAAAACAATTACTAGTTTTGAGCACTATGAATGTAAAGATCTAAAACAAATAAATAAAATGAAATACAAATATAAAACACACTCAAAACAAGGATGCATGCTTCCAAACAAACGAAGGGCTTTCAAAACGATCAAACGAGCAATGTAATCTATGCTCAAAGTGACAGAATGGAGAGTCGGACAAAAATAAAAGTGATCATCCAACGAACTAAAGACATGAGGAATCAAGAGAAAGGATAAGAAAATCAGTCATCGAATTGAAATGACAAAAATCAAAGTGACTCAAACTTAACTCAGAAGGCTCAGTGAGGAGAGGGCCGAACAAACAGCACAAGACACCTAGAAAGCCTAGGGCTACAAACTCCACTAATAAGATGATGGATAAATAGCTGAGAAGATTGAGACTACAGAGTCAAAAAAATCCGAATAGACCAATTGCAAGGTAAAAGACCAATTCAAAGGATTTGGCATGACTGTTAGGATGGAATCTGCGCCTAATAGGGGTTGGCGCACCTATGACAAAAGCAACATGCACCAATCGGCGCGACTGTTCAAGGCAAACTGCGCCAAGATAGAAAACCATGGGAAAAAGATAAAACCACTGACCAGAGGTTAGACTTGACACTGTGGAACTGAGCAGGATCATTTCAAACAGTCGGGCAAGTCAAGCAAACTAGAAAAATGATTAAACGACCAAATATGACTCGACAAGCCAAATTCTCAACAAACAATGAGACAACAAACACACACAGATTCCCTAGCGTAGTCACCAAATTCTTGTGTAGGTAAATCCCCTCTACAGATAGAGGCGATCCCTCTAGCCCTAGGGTGGGTCTAGCAGCAAGAGGACATGCTAATGCGTCGATTCCTAGTTAATGAATGAAACTAAGTCGAGATATATTGTCCTACCTTTGATCCAACGCAGTTGTCGTAGCTGTGGTGGCAGTCCCTTGTTCTTTGTCCCGACACGTAGCGATCCTTCAGCTATGGTACTCAGGTTCCTGCACAAATATCATAGAATGAAAGTAGCATACGAAACAATGTTTGCATTCATAACGATCTAATTGGTCAAGGAGAATTAAACGTATTGCGTAAGATCAATCACATCAACACAAGACGAGAACCAAAACATCAGTCATGTATGTTTTCAGAGAAAGAAAGAGATTGCAACCAAATGAGCCTTGACATCGTATCCTCCTTTAGCGGGTCCAGTCAAAACACGTCTCGAGCATTCATCGGTGAATTTGGACATGGCGAGGCAATAAGCCTAAGCTCTCTCTCGACAGGGGTCTCTCTCTACTCTATCTCACACCAACTATATCAGACTATTTCAACAAAATGTTCAGCAATTCATATTCGACTGGCTGCATCTATGTGAGATAGATGTATTTATCTAAGGAGAGGAGGAGGTTAGGATCCCTCATATGGTGGAAGGGAGGCCTTATCCTTTGGGAGGTTGCCCCAAAAGGAGGGAACAAGAATCCGAAGGAAGGTTCTCGATGTTATTCAGTCAAAAAACCTAAGCTGACTCGCTCACGAAGTAGTTAGCATGGAAAACCCGCTTCTATATTTAAAAAAAATTCCAAAAATAGCTCGACGCGGGCAGATCACTGAGACAAAGCGCCAATGGGCACGGGGCCCAGTGTTAATTTCCTTTATTGGCACGAGGACATAACTGCCTGCTAGCACCAACCCAAAATCATGTGTTTTGATGGTCTGTTCCAGGAAAAGTCAACAGAGGAAATGTTCTTCTCATGGCAAGGAATGCAATGACACTTTTTGCAAGGCATGACACTTCATATAAGTCACATAAATGGTCCTCCAATGTGCGGGATGGGGATTGCAGGGATGCTTACAAAATGTTGTGTAACAAAGTGGTCTAAGAGTAGAAATAGATTGATATTGGGATAATTGGGGGTAT
This sequence comes from Pinus albicaulis, assembly GCA_034641835.2. Taxonomy (NCBI): domain Eukaryota; kingdom Viridiplantae; phylum Streptophyta; class Pinopsida; order Pinales; family Pinaceae; genus Pinus; species Pinus albicaulis. The sequence goes on along the minus strand of CM076573.1, from coordinate 429,024,521 downwards.
TGTTTCCAGGAGTCCCCCCAAACCTTGTTTTCCATATTTTATTGACTTCCCACAAAAAAATATGTCGGATCAAATCACTGTTTGTATTTGCTAGCTTACAGATGGCTGATCTGCGGCTGGGAAGGGGCTCTTGTAATAACTCCTTCTAAGTCTTTCCTTGGCCATATTTTTGGGACCATATGATATTCCACATCTCTTGGCCCCCTTTCAGCCATCTCCACCGGAGTTTGGCCCCAAGGGTGGTGTTGAGGGTAGTTGGGTCTCTTAAGCTCAGCCCTCCCATCAACTTTGGGAGGCATAGTTTGGGCTAGGCCGTCAGGGGCCATTTTATGTCATCAAAAGGACCGCTCCACAAGAATATTTTGAACAGATCAATTAGGTCTGAATAGATGCATTTGGGCACATATAGAGCTGATAATTGATAAGGAGGCATTACTTGCAGGATGGATTTAAGGAGTACTGCTCTCCCCGCAAGGTTCAGAACACAGAAGGTCCAGGTTGAGAGCTTGCTGGAGAGTTTGGAACAGAGCGCTTTCCAAGGAGCAATACGGAGCAGATTGAAAATGAGGGGTACTCCAAGATATTTGGATGGGAGAGATCTAATGTTGAATTCTAAGATTCTAGAAAAACATGCTTGGACAGGGCGAGGAGTATGAAAAATGTAAATGTTTGACTTGAGCTTGTTGGGGAGCAGACCTGATGCTTCCTGGAAGTCTTCTAGGATGGTTTTGATCTAAGATGCTTCTTTCATAGTTGTGTTCCTAAATAGGAGATTGTAATCAACGAACTTCTGATGCATCATGTCCACGTTAGTACCCGACAGACGTAACCCCTTCAGGAGGTTGGAGTGTTCGGCTGCCTTGATCATTCATCCCAGACCTTCTGCTGCTATTATAAACATAAAGGGGGATATGGGATCTCCTTGTCGGATGCCTCGGGAGGGCCGAAAGGTGGAGGAGGGTGTGCCATTAACAAGTATAGAAAAGATTGGTGAGGAGATCATAGATTTAATCCACTGAATCTAGTCTGTTGCAAATCCGAAAGCTTGCATTATTGCTAGTAGATAGTCCCAACTCAATCGTTCATATGCTTTAGATAGATCCAATTTAAGGAGCATCCACTGGGTCTTGTTGTCTTTCATGGAGTGAATGGTTTCATGTTCTGAGACAATTCCATATAAAATTTTGCGACCCTCGAGAAGCCCCGATTTCTCATGACTGATAATATGGTGAAGAAGAGGGTTTAGTTGGTGAACCATTATGGAGGAAAGAGTTTTGTAGATCAAATTGCACTGAGCTATAGGCCTAAAGTCTTCCAGACTTGTAGCCTTTGTGATTTCAGAATGAGGGTTATGAATGTAGCATTGAGGCATGACCAGACTTGTTTAAGTTTTCTTGATTCCTCCACTAGCTCCAATAAATCCTAGCTTATAAAGGCCCAAACAACCTTGAAAAATTCTATAGTGAACCCATCTGGGCCAAGCACCTTGCTCTAAGACAGGGTCTTCACCACTTCTTCCACCATATTAAGTGTGATATGGCTCATAAGGGCCTTGTTCTAGTTGCGGGAGATCAACGAGGCGATGTGTTGGGTGACCTTGCGAAGGGTGTTAGATCTGTCATAGCCTTCATCCTACAAAAGTGAGGAAAAATAATATTTGATTTCTGCCTCGATATCTTCATGTTGTTCCAGTCGGGTGCCATCTTCTACCTACAGGTGTGTGATTTTGTTACGTTGCCGGTGGTGGAGCATGGATCTATGGAAGAATTTTGAGTTATGTTCCCCTTCGCACAACCATTGCACATGGGATTTATGATGGCATATAATTTCCTCCTCATGTTTACGTTCTTCAAGGTCCTTGGACAAGTATTCTTCTGCTTCCACCAGTTCCCTTGAGCGAGCATCCTGTATGATGTGACTCTCTACTTATTCCAGCTGGACCTCCAATTTCTATTGTTCCTCGAAGATATTGCCGAATTCTTCCTGATTCTAGACTTTTATTTTGGCTTTAAGGGCTTGGATCTTCTTCTGGAATGATTTCATTTTATTACCTTGCGGGGAGCCTAAGGAGGTCCACTAGGTTTCTAACTTCTCCAGGAATCCTGGATGCCATAGCTAAAAGCTCTCACTGAAGGGTCTTCTTTGTGGGGTGATGTAGGAAGTCAGATATACAGTGATGGGCTAATGATACGATCCGGTGGATGGACGGATCTCAATGGAGAGCCTAGAATCCTAAAGTAGAATATGCTTTGAGAACAACAAACAGTCCAGTCTGTAGGCTACCTGGTTCGGCCCCCCTCTATTATTATTCCATGTGTGTGAGTCTTGATGGCGGATGACATCCACCAAATGTAGAACTTCAATGGTATCAATAAATGCTTGCGAAGATAGGTCTAATCATCTAACACCCCCTCTCTTCACCTCAAGGTTTCGGATCATTTTGTAGTATCCTCCTAGGATCCACTCTTCCTTAGCCTAATACCTACTCAGGCTTTGAAGGTGGGCTAGGAAAAAGGACATGTCCCGTGGCATGTGAGGGTCATATACTGTGGTCAAGCTCCTCCATCGTTGCTCTTCAATCAGTTGGAAATATACCGATAAGGTAAATATTGTGCCCACCCATTCTACAATTATAACTTTATCAGGGTCCCAAAGAATTGCTACACCCCCTGCAACCCCTATTTCTTCTACAGTCATAGCCTGGTTTTTTAGCGAACAACGTTGGATATGTTCCTTAACTTTGTCATCTGACATCTTAGTTTCTTGTAGTAGAACTATCTCAGGTATATATCTTTCTATTTTTTCTTTAACGAAATAGATCTTCCCTGGGCTGCTAAAGTCCCTTATATTCCATGATATTATCTTCATTGAGGAGGCTGGATGGATCTGGGAAAATAACTTGTCAATTGTCCCATTTGTGCTGAATTAAACAGAACTTGTCATTTTTATTTTTTATTTTTATTTTTTTTATAATTTTTATAATTTTTATAATTTTAAATTTATTTATTTTATTATTATTATTATTTTTTTTTTTAATTTTTTAATTTTTAATTTATTATTATTTATTTATTATTTATTTTATTTTATTTTTATTTATTTATTTATTTATTTTTTCAGACCCCCTTGGGTCTAGGAGAGTGGTGCTCATAACATTTCTCTCCTTTCCTATGCCTTGTCAATTGGGGTCTACGCGGCCAGATCAGGATGACCATTAAGTAAAAATATATCCAAAGTGGGATAGTCGGTTACCTGGGATTTCTTTGATGTCTGCCTTGCTCCAGCTTTTAAAAATTTCCAACATCTTTTTCTCCTCAACTCCTAACCTGTTATGTTTCTCTTCTGCTTCCAATATCTTTCTTGTATTTATCAACACTTCTTGTACCTACCAATCTGCCTTAGTGTGTTTAGGAAGTTTTCTCTTGGTAGCCATATTTTTGCCTGGGATGGTGAGAAGATTCTCTATGTCCATAGATTGGGGTATCTCCTTAGATGATGATGGTATCTGTTGGGTCAGAGCTAAGGCTATATCTTCCACTCCCAAGGCTGCAAAGGAATTGTTAGATCTATATGGATTCATCGAAGTTGATGTCTATTGTGGCTAGGGAGGCTTTAGGTGTGAGGCCCCCTGGATCCCAGGTTGGGTTGGTAGGTTTGTCGACTGGGGTCGATTGGGTCATGTGCGTCTACCATGCACAGGTTGGAAACCCTCGCCATCCCGAGATTGCGCTACAGCCCTAGCTTCTTCTACAAGGGTTAGTGGGCAGTCTCTAAAGAGGTATCCATACTCATGGCAACACTGACATTTGAATAGGACATGCTCATAATCAAGTGGTCAGGTGGTATCTTGATAGATAAAATCTATGGATTTGGGAAGAGGTTGGGATATGTGCATATGAACACGAATCCTAGAATATGCCGCATGGTGCCAACACTTAGTGATCTGAGACTTTTTGATAAATTCTCCTATAGAGTTCCCGATACCTTCTAGAATGTCTCGTTCGAAGAAGTCTTCTGGTAATGAGTATAATCGAACCCAAACTTGTGCAACTGTGAATTCCTCCTTCTCTGGGTTGTTGTAATATTCCCAAATTTTCACATGATATTTGGAATATTAGAGTTCTTAATAAAGCTACTTAATTAAGTAAATAAAAGGGTGGAGGGACCCATAATCCCCGAGATGAATAAATATCCACTTTTTATGTGTGAATGTGGATTAATTAAGCGTAGATCTACATAATGAGGTAGTGGAGCCACTACTAATGTGAAAGGAATTAGAGATCATGTCTCATTAATGAGATAGATCATGGAGGTTGAAGGAGTCAACTAAGATCATGGAAGGAATCTAATGAAAGATCATAAAGCATTCATGATAAAGTGATGGAGGAAGTTGTGCAATTAATGCACACATGATGGAGAGGGTGTACATTGCACCTAGACATGATGGATGACTTGGAGAGACAACACAGTCAAACATGGAGGATCATGTCCATATGCATAATGCAGTTTAGATGAGGGCCAAGGCATGGGAAGGCTCATAGGCTATACAAAGGAGACAAAGGCAACAATGAAGGGAGGCTATTGATTATAGATTTTGAGGTATGTTTAGATCTGGAATTGTCATGTGACATTCCATGCTTTCTTGGTCTATTTAGCAAAGATTACAACTGTTGTTTAGCACAGGGTGTTCCTGGTAGGGAATCCCTCCTATTTCATTGAGTGATCTCTTGGAAGAGGTTTGTACTTCATTCTACATCAGGCATTGGGGCCACTTATATTTTCCATCATCTCTAGAACATCTACCTTCAGGAATCACACAATTTTTGAAGATCAATTTGGAAGGTGGAGGTTGTCTTCAGTATTTCAGCTGGAAAACCGGTGTTGTATTATTCCTATCACCTTGGGCTTGAAGATTAGCATTCCCAGGGCTTCATTTCATATTTTTCATCAGGCCAAGAGTTATTGACCTCCTAAAAGTAGTAATTCCATCCAGAATTACGTTTTTCATCATTGCATATCCAAAGGAGGAAGGAAGTTGCTAGCATTCCAGCTAGTAATCCTATGAGGGATCATCCCCTCACATTTCCATCAGCCTCGATTCTATTGCATCATATTTCAGTAGGCATAGAGCCTCTCTCTCTTGTATAGCATAGTCTTTGTAGTAGCTGCATATTCAGTTGCTGCAACTTGAAGGAGGAAGAAGAGGAGACAAGATCTCAAGCTCCTAGCTTGTAGATCTGAAGGAGGGATCATCCCTCAAAGCTCAGATCTATTTGTAGAACAAATTGCAACCATCTTTGGATTAGATCTAGCTTCAGATCTGTATAACATAGTAGTCAAAGGATCAAGCCCTAGGAAGGTGATTTTCCAAATTTGTAGATCTAGAAAATCCTTTCTGGGTTATCTTGGGTTCCCATCACATTGGCCAGATCTTGAATCTTGGCATCATCATAGCTCCTAAGCTCCCTAGATATGCATTTCCTTTTGCATCATTTTCATGTATATCAACAACAGAAGGGACAGTGTAGTATTGCTTCTGTAAGCTCACCAGTTACGTAATGCTATTTGCAGCACCATTGTAGGGTGATTCTAGGCCATCTCTTGGGCTAGATCTACTCATATTTTGTATATTGTGTAATTGATTCATATTCATATAATAAAATGGCTCAACTTCTAGGTATATTTTGATGTTGTATTTATATTTATTGTTTACTTAGTTGCAATTATTATATTGTGTTTAAGTATTAATGCATTCTCCCTTTTGGGACATTACAATGGTATCAAAGCATGATCTTTGGCTAAGCCTGTGGACACTTCATCTTTTGCATCAAAACAAGAAGCAGATAGATGATATCTATCATGAAGGAGGATTGTAATTTTGCTACTCCTCTCTTTAGATCCATGCAAGATCTCTACAACGAGGTCAATCAAATGAAGAGAGAAAGGCAAAGGAAGGATACAAGAAGAAGATTTGAAGGGGAAGGTCCAAGCACTTCCTATCAGCAGAAAAGGAAATCGGAGAATCATAGATCTCCTCATAGATCTACTATGCCCACTTTCTTTGAAAAAGGTGAGAGGTATAGAAATGAAGAAAGAAGATAACTTGAGACTCATGAGACTCTCAAGCTATATATTGAAGAGTAAAAAGCACAGTCTAGAGCCTTCAAAGAGAGTTTAACTCTCCAAGAATTCTTTGAACTCAAATAAAAAAGAAGATCATATAGCAGCAATAGAAGGAAGAGGCATAATAGATTCTATTTGCCTACATTTTATGGATCTTCCTCAAGCACTGTTAAGGCTTGGAGGAAAGAGTTAGATACATTTCTCATGCTACATCTTGTGGCTAAAAAAGAGGCTGTCCAAATTGCAGAACTTCATCGTTTAGGTAAAGCCAATGATTGGTGGTTTAGTCACATGGAGCATGCAAAGGTGACTAAATATCAAGATTTATTTCACAAATTGAGGAAGAAGTTTGATGTGAAGAAAATAGAGATGTGCCACAAAGAGAAATTTCCTAAGGAGACAAAGGAGAATGTCAATCTCGTCACTCTGGACAAGAGGTCACTACATTCACCACTAGTTGTAGAAGTACTTGCATCTAGAGAAGAGACACTTGCAACCTTGCAAGATAGTCTTGAGCTCTTGACACAGAGTCTCATGCATGATTCAGGAGATGCATGAGGAAGAGGAGGAAGATTCCAGCACTGGTACATTGATAGAAGAGCAACCATCTCTCTTACCAGTAGTTGGAGACGCCATTGTCCTAGTTGGAGGAAATCTTGTGTTCTGTCAAGAGGTTCCCACATATCAGTTGATCCAAGGTATGCATACACATTCATCACCTATTGTTTCAGTAGATCTTATTGGAACTTATGGGGACATTCCATCAGGGCCAATGCATAACCAAGGGTTAGAACAAAAAGCTAATTTGAAGCAACAAACTATCACAACGCAGAGGAACCTTGATCTAATCAAGGAGGAGATGAGAAGCTATCCCAGTTTGTCATGGATGGACTACATTCAACCTTTTGAGTTGAAGTGTAGAGTTTCAGAGGAAGGGATGAGCATGATCCTATGTACAATGACTGGTTATGAGATCAATATTATACCTTGCTTTGAGACAGCATATGTGTTACCCTGCAAATCTACAACGTTGTCACTTAATAACAGTAATAATGAAGGAGCCTCATTATTCTTGGAGCATTTTGAGGGTAGCTTCACCCATGAAGCAATGGGGGTTATGATGATAAATGTTAGACATCTTGAGATGAGAAATCTTTTCTCCTTTCTTGATGACACTTTCTCAATGAGCATCTGACAACTCAAAGAGAGACTTCTACCTGCAGCAGAGCCAGAACCTCATTGGTTTTGGAAGGCCATGGATGAGAAGAAGGTCTAATTAAGATATCTCATTGGAGGTGCACTTCAACATTTCATGGAGTGAAAAGTTCTTCATCAGTTTGAGGAGGTTGGTGTCTTACAATGGGAGGATACCAAGTTTTTGCATAATGAGATCCATCATCCGCATTGGGATGAATGGTTAATAGTATGGAGCAAGGGGTTGCCCAACCACTTGCAGATATATAACACAAGCCAGCAAGAAGCATGGCTGCGATGGTTGCTCTTGGGTGAGAATGGATACCACTCAATGAGTCATAATTTTCTGATTCATGCCTTGCACATCACTGGAAGAATGCAAAAGAATAAGGCATGGTTACTTTGGTTGTTGATGAGAGAGTTTGGACATCACATGATATATCTTAGGTCCTTGTATTTACTCTTGTTTGCGATATGTATCATGTCTTTACATGTATTTCTTTTTGGGATGTATCTCATGTTCATGTATATACTTGGGTTTGGGATAAAGTATAACTCTCACATGATGTGGCATAAGGGAGCTTGTTTGTATTATGAGACATCTCACATGTCCATTACTTTATTGTTGCTCCATGACTTGCATCATGATAATGCAAGAAGGCAGCAAGAATCCTTGTTGCTATGGTTACTATTGGGAGAGTATGAGCTGAATTATTGCCATACATTGTATGACATTGCTAGAGGATGGCAACATGAGGCCTTACAGTGTTGGCTTCTATTGGGTGATTATGGTCATTGTACATGGTAAAATGATGATGTGATGGGGCATCAAGATGCCTTATTGAGGTGGCTTATCTTGAGAGAATATGGCCACTACATTTGGTACAATGATGATGTGGTATGGAGGCAAGAGGCATTGCTGAGATGGATTATTTTGAGAGAGTATGGCTCTCATATTCTCATTAATGTTGATTTGGCATGGCAGCAAGAAGCATTGTTGTAGTGGCTTCTTTTGAGAGAGTATAGCTCTCTTACTTGTTTTCATGATGATCTAGCATGGCAACAGAAGGATTTGCTACGTTGGTTGTTATTAGGAGAATATGGTCTGACATTTTTTATGTTTCCCCATATGTATCTACTTCTTATTTTTCACTATGATGATGTGATGTTTGATTCCTACATAGCCAACGGGGCTAATGATGAGGGCATTGATAGATGTAATCTACTCTATGTATCATGGGTTGGAGAGATAATTCATGAGTTGGGACTTTCCACTTTGGGAATAAACCACTCCATCTTATGTATCTCATGTATAGAGGAGAACTTTGGTCATCATATGGTTGCCACTTGGAGGTTCATTGATGAGGAAGGGCATCTAACTTTTCAGTTGGAAGCCATTCTAGACATTATAGGGAGGCAGCTTTGGGGCTGGACATGCATGACACAATTTGACAGATGGGAAGGCCTTCCACATGAGGATGTCATTTGGAGGGAGGATGTTTACTGTAGCATCCACTTTTATAGTTGCTTGAGGAAAAGCAACATTTTACTGGGGAGGACTGTAATATTCCCAAATTTTCACATGATATTTGGAATATTAGAGTTCTTAATAAACCTACTTATTCAATAGTAAAAAGGGGTGGAGAAATTGCATAATCTAAAGGTGATAATATCACTTTTTATGTGTAGATATTGATTAATTAAACTTCAAATCTACATAATGAGAGTGACAGATCCACTACTAATATGATGGAATATATACGGTAATGAATAGACCACATGAATCGTGGAAAGCAGTCCAACTAAGATGTGGAAAGGCATTTAATGAAAGTGTGGAAATATTTGAGAGAGAGGGTGGTGGTATTTCAACAATTGAAACATTAATTTAATCTTCAATTATTATCAGTATTTGTAAAATGATAGCACTAAACAAAAAGAACACAAATGCACACATTTTTTAAGGTGGAAACCCACTCCGGGACAAAAACCACCTAATGCTTTTCTAATAATTCTTTTCAACTCCAATTGAAAATAAAGCTCCAACTTCCTAGAATCTAGAAAAGCATTCTTCTGCAGCTCCCACTGGATGGACGCTCCAATGCCCGAGATTCTTCAGTAGTCACTGAACAGATGCCCCAACACCCAATGAGCTACAACTCACCCTAGCACCACCCTACCACCCTGTAGAAGAATAAAAGAAGAATGGACTCCCGTACCAGGGAAAATGGTCCACTTTACAATGATATAGAATGATGTAGATGAAGAATATATACTAGACCATAACCCCAATTTTGATACAACCACCTAATGATGATCCTATACCTCCCAACACTGCCTCTTCAACCCTTGGCAGATAGACACTAGTACAATTTGTACAATAATGTATTTACAATGACTAAGTACAATGATACCTTTATAATGATTGTATGCAGTGCTGCCCACTTGAAGACTTCATATGATGAACTTCTTGCTGTTGTTATGCACCTTGGTTGCTTCTCTTGTCATGCTACCCTCTGCTGCACCTTGCTTTGCTTTTCTGCCGTAGAAAGTCTGGTCCTTTGCAACCCTTGACAACACATGATCTAGTTTTTTTTTTTTTCCTTCTAGGAGCTCAATATTGAATCTGGTGTATCTCTGTTATTTCAGATCTTCAATATCTGATTTTTGGTCCTGTAGTATTCCTCTAAGTCATCTTTCCAATGCCACAAGTCTGACCCAATTTGGATTCTTCAAGAGAGATTTATACCCAATTTCTCACACTGCCCTAATTATGGACTGTTTCAACAGAGCGCACTTGTACGCCATGCCACGTGTCACTTTTTCTTCATTTGTTTCTGAAATTGATAGAGAGAAAATCAAAGACTATGCAATATCCATTACTTTTTACAGAATTCCAATCTGATACTTAGAGAGAGAGTTATGATGAATTTACCAAGGTCACTTCTTTGAGATGAATTTCAGGAGCCTGCAGAAACCCTGAATTACACAGATCATATCTCAAAAAATAGTGCGCACCTTGATCTGAAATTTTTACTGCAACTTCCTTAGGATTTTGGCTTCGCCTCATAAAAATTTCAGATTCTAAACCTTCGTAGAAAAAATGTTAGAGCGAAAATTCCAAGATGACCTGTTTTAGATGGCCGAATCCCTTGCATAAGGAGGAAATGAAGATCACAATTTATATGAATGCTTAAGTTGAGAGGGGCTTCAACAAGTGAACGTGGGATTGATTTTAGGAGCATAAAAAATATTAATTATGACTTTTCAATTACCCATGCCCCAACCCCATGGGGTTTTAGCCCACTAACTGGGGGTTCAAACTTCAAACATGAGTATCTCTCAAACCGTGAAGAATTACATGGCATGCCATATATCAACGGAAACATCTCGACAAGTAGAAACCATAAAAAGCATTATTTACCTAGAATATATTAATTTTGTAGGTCAAAATTCCCATGAAATAATGGGTTAGCCCCTGGTGCTGCTTAGGTTGACATCAATGACAACCGCTGATCAACAGAAAGATCATAGAACATTCATGATAAAGTGATGGATGAAGCTGTGCAATTGATGCACACATGATGGAGAGGGTGTACATTGCACCTAGACATGATGGATGACTTGGAGAGACAGTGCAGTCAAACATGGAGGATCATGTCCTCATGCACAACGCAGTTTAGATGAGGGCCAACGCATGGGAAGGCTCATAAGCTATATAAAGGAGATGAAGGAAACAATGAAGGTAGGCTATTGATTATAGATTTTGAGTTCTATTTAGATCTAGAATTTTCATGTGACATTCCATGCTTTCTTGGGTTGTTTAGAAAAGATTGCAAGTGTTGTTTAGCACAGGGTGTTCCTGGTCGGGAATCCCTCCTCTTTCATTGAGTGATCTCTTGGAAGAGGGTTGTACTTCATTCTACATCAGACATTGATGCCACTTATATTTTCCATCTGTAGAACATCTACCTTCAGGAATTACGCAATGTCTGAAGATCAGTTTGGAAGGTGGAGGTTGTCTTCAGTATTTCAGCTGGAGAACCGGTGTAGGATTATTCCTATCACCTTGGGCTTGAGTATCAGCATTCCCAAGGATTCATTTTATATCTTGCATTAGGCCAAGATTTATTGACCTCCTAACAGCAGTAATTCCATCCATAATTTCGTTGTCCATCATTGCAGATCCAAAGGAGGAAGGAATTTGCTAGCATTTCAACTAGTAATCCTGTGAGGGATCATCCCCTCACCTTGCCATCAGTATTTCCATCATCTTGGGGTCTATTACAGCATATTTCAGTAGGCATAGAGCCTCTCTCTCTTGTACAATGCAGTTTCTGTAGTAGTTTCAAATTCAGTTGCTGCAACTTGAAGGAAGAAGAAGAGGAGACAAGATCTCAAGCTCTTAGCTTATATATTTGAAGGAGGGATAAGCCCTCAAAGCTCAGATCTTTTTGTAGAACAAATTGCAGCCATCTTTGGATCAGATCTAGCTTCAGATCTGTATAACCCAGCAGTCAAAGGATCAAGCCCTAGGAGGGTGATTTTCCAAAGTTGTAGATCTGGAAAATCATTTCTGGGTTATCTTCGGTTCTCATCACATTAGCCATATCTTGAATCTTAGCATAATTAGAGCTCCTAAGCTCCCTAGATCCACATTTCCTTTTGCAGCATTTTCATGTATATCAGCAGTAGAAGGGACAACGCAGTATTGTTTCTGTAAGCTCACCAGTTATGGAGTGCTAGTTGCAGCACTATTGTAGGGTGATTCTAGGCCCTCTCTTAGGCTAGATCTACTCATCTTTTGTACATTCTGTAACTGTAATAATACAAAATGAAAAAGACATGAATATAGAACATATGCACAATTCCAACTACGGTAAAATAGGAATTAAACATGTAGAACTAGAAAAATGTCGAAATACATCAAAACATCATAAATATGGGCATAAAACAGTTGAGCCATATCATTATATATCAACATCAAATGAAAGTACATAGTGCTCCAAAAGGAATGCACTCAAGCCACAAGATGGCTGAAATACACCAAAAAAACCAAGCACTAGAAATGTGTGCTGCTGTTGTTGGAAACTATTGTTATTATGAAGAAGAACCATGTGTGGAAGGCTGTTAGATTGCTCATAATGATTCACATTTTTAACCAAGGATTCGACTCAACAAACCCAGAAAAACCTAGAAATGGTTTGGCCAGATGTTAAGTTTGGATTTTCGGCCTTTTTTGAGTTACTCATTGCATTTCTGCTGCCTGACTTATGCACTCCCTAGGAATGACTACTAATATGGGGCTGAAGGAATGATCTATCAACTGTAACAACACTAAATCAACTCAATAGGTGAAGGGCTGGTGCCCTCACTGAAAAATAAGCTGAAAATTTGGAAATTTCTCTCCTCCACTGCTACACCCCTGCAACACAACCCAACTCTAAACAGAACTATGTTGTACATGAGACTAAAGCTTGGCCAAATGCCTAATTATGGAAGTATAGTGCAAACTCCTCCAAGACTCCTCAATGGAATAGGTGGGATTCTCGATCAGGAACACCATGCGCTAAACAACACATGCAATCTTAGCTAAATAGCTGAAGAAAGCTATATGTCTAAACAAACCATATATCAAAATATAAAATATACCAATATGAATAATATGGCTACCATCCTCTTCCTTTTATAAGATATGAGCTTCTAAACCCTAAGCCCCATCCATTAATGACACTCATGGAAAATTTTAGGGGCTAATATTCGCAGGTGGGCTAATTTTCCATGGTTTTTCCAAAAAAAAGATTCGCCAATTTCCATTTTTTTTATAAAATGATTCGCCCAAATTTTACAGTATAAAATTATTTTACGTTGAAAATCGCCAAAATTATATAGACAATATATATAATATCATTATAGATTTGAATAATTCTATAAATACATCAATAGACATTTTATAGTTTGCATATTAGGGACTAGTGAGATTCACCAATTTTTTAAACTTCAAGATAATTTTCAATCTTTAAAATTATCCCTGATGACACTACTTCAATGCAATGTGTCTCCATCCAAAACTACATTGTCCCTCCACTAATGTCCACTCCTCCATGAAAACGCTGTTGATTTGGTCAAAGTTGACCCAGTCCACATGTTTTAGCCCCTATTCACACCTTAGGGTCCTTAATTGAGCTAGAAAGATAATACACTTTCATGTTTTTTTTTAGACAACAACGGTTAGTTTTGATTAAAGGGTGGCAAACCAGTTGCCGCAGGCTGTTACAGGACATTTTTGACTGTGAAGACTTATCGGATTACATCGAATAGGGCTGCTATTCTCATTACAGGGATATGGAACTCCAATGGAAGAGCGTCGCTTGATGGATAGAACAACAACTACCCAGAAAACACAGCAGAAAGCTTGTTTATGCGCTGTTGATTGAGATTGGGGGACCTCTTGCTTATCATTCGTCTTCGCCTGCTGATCCTTAGCCCTTCTTCTCAAATTTCCAGAGGAAGTATCATTGCTCTTGCCGATGATGCTTTCGGGGCCTAACTGGTGCGCAGCCATAGTACATCTACGGAGGCTATTGGAGCTGTCTTCAAGATCCACCCAGAGTCTGTAAAGAAGAAGAGAAAAGGGGACATCAGAGAGGGCTAACAGAGGATGGGGTCGTTCTTGAAGGGAAATCGGATTGAGTGGGCTTAGACTGCTAGAGATGATCCGATCCCGGAGGGCTGAAGTATGGGCAGCAACAGGAAACAGAGGAGAGCCTGAAGAATCTGAAAGCTAGGCTTCAGAGAGATTAAGGAATGCTACAGACTGAGTCGACATCGTTTATTGACAGAGACCTCCTACAGCGAAGAGTGCCAAAATTGGCTTCCAAGTCCGCTTACGAATTCAAAGATCTTAGGATATGATAGAAAGAAATTTTGCGGAATTTAGGAAGGATAAGCCTGATTTTCTTGAGAATGATGGCTAAACAGACCTGAGCAGTGTTCTTATGTGAATTCAAAGCTTGGATAATCAATCTGGAATCTCCAAAGACAGATAAAGAAATGAAATTTCTCTTGAGCGCCAAGTTTAGGCCCTGCCACAGAGCAAGAGCCTCCGCTTTGTTGTTCGATTCAATGCCCAGACCCCAAGCAAACCGCACCACTGTAGAACCACCAGGACTCAGGATAACTCCACCGCCGCCTGCAGCACCAGGGTTACCTTTAGAGGCCCCGTCGAAGAAAAGACAATGGTCATCCAGGGCAGATCTCCACTTAATGAACTCCTATTCTTCCAGACGGATTTCCCAACTAGAATGAGCAATTGCAGGAGGGATATGGCTGTTCTTTTGGATTGAAACAAGCTCAGAAAGCTAGAGAATCTCCTCACTATCCAGAGCCGATTTGTTTCTGATAGCAGTGTTGGCTTCTAAAACCTCACCCAGGAGAGCCTTGATTTTAGAGATAACACTGGCAGGGTTACATCGCTCATCCCTGAAAATTCTATTGTTCCTCTCCAACCACAATTTCCAGCATATGAACTTCGGAATCCACATCCATCCAGTCTTGAGAAGAATTTTTTTGGAGAGGCAGAAAGGAGATAAATTTGCCCAGTTGCGAAAAAGATTTGGAAGATTTCTGGGAAGCTCAACTTTGTCAAGTCCAAGCATTAGGACACCTCTCCAAACTTCTTGAGCAAAGGGGCAGATTAACAACAGATGATTAGCTGTTTCTTCATCCGACACACATAGAGGGCACCTGGATGGCCCTTCCATTCCACGCTTTTGGAGCTTTTCTCTTGTGAGGATACAGTTATGTGCCAGCTTCCAGCAGAAAAAGTCAACCTTAGGAAGAGAAGGAAAGTCCCAAATGAATTTCCATTGAGTTGGATCCGGAGGAACATTTGGGATAGCCATCATACTTTTATAGCCTTCAGATATAGAGTAGGAGCCTGAGAGCAAGCCCCACCCTCGTTTATCTTTAGAAGTAGCCTTTGTTGGTATAATGCACTTTCATGTTAGAAGTGGTTTTATTAACATTAAATGTATTTATGGGTCTCCCCACCCACTTATTCACCTATCTAAGTGACAAAACAAAACTTTAATATTCCAATTAGTTGTAGGCTAATTTAGGAATATTATAGTCCTCCCCTCCCAAATTTTGCTTGTCCTCAAGAAACTGTAAGGATTGAACTGAAGAGCCTCTCCTATTCCTCCTGTAGCATCTTCATGTGATAAGCTCCTCTAATGAAAAAGATGTTGTCTCATCAATAAGTCTCCAAGTTGCTCCTCCCAAGTGTATAAGTATGCCTTTGGTGAAAAATCCAAATGGCTCTCATCATGAACAAGTGGAATATCCATGGAAGCAACTATGTGTGGTCTAGAGGCCTTATTGAAACACGGAATCTGAAATATATTGGGAACTATTATTCCCATGTGAAGCCTCCATCCCCAAGCTATCATCCGTAAAAAAGTGAGTTACCCTCCAACATGTCAACTCATGAAACATCTCCTCCACCTTAGGCTCCTGCAAAGAAGGTGGGCTATATAGCTGAATATGATGAATCAAATTGTCCATCCCACACTATCTCTCTCTCCACTTATGATAAGTGTAGAGTTGCTGCTAAACTTGGACTGTAATAATGTTTCCTTCAAGAGGCAAAAAGGCAGTTGGATCCTCAAAGATCCACTCTTTGGTTCTTGCCCAGATCATCCCATGTAAAATGAATATGACATTATCATCATATGGGATCCAAATGAGAAAAGTATTGAAGGTTTTATATAGTTTTGGAAGATACCAACAGTTTCCCAAGTCGTCACAACAAAGTTTTACCACCTGTAGTTTCAGAATATGATGTGGCAAGTTTTCTTCAAACAATTTGCTTGTTGTGCATGTCATCTCATCTACTAGTAAATAGTACATGGAATTGTATATCAACTGAGCATACAGGAAATAGTACAACACTTTCCCAAAGCCATACAAGAAATGGCTATCTTCATCATAGATTTTGGTCCAAAAATGACCATGAAGCCCAAATAGAGGCTTGCCCTCTTGTGGAGAAATTCACTGTATAGAGATGGTAAGAGAATGCAAATATTGTGTTAGATGATCAATAAATGAAAAAACATATTTCTTACCATGTACTGAGAGTAAACTGATAACAAGGTCTGAGAATGAGCCCTCCATAGTGGTATGACATATCTCCATGGAAAGGAATGAACCATGTGTTGTATCCAAGGCATTCTCCTTATACTTGGGGATCCAAGTTAAGAAGATCATATCATGGTAAGAGATCTCCCCATCCACTACTCCATCACTTTGATCTTCTACTTTTTCATCAAGTGCATCATATGTGAAGTGATCCTGGGAACACTCCATCAACAAATCCAAGCTCCCATGTGACAATGCTATTGGCCTTTGTGACAAGGCTCTTATCATCTCATAGCTCCATCCTTTGACAGACCACATGCCAAAGCCATCAATCGTAATGGTGCTATATATGGGAGATTCCTTCCAAAGTGGAAGTACCTCCTGATCCTCCAAGGCTGAGGAGTAGCCTCTTTGCATCATGATAGTGCAATCACCTACTCCTACAACATTATGCAAAGCATGGAAGGAAATCAGTCCATATCCTCCCAAGAACAACCAAAGAAACAACAACTCTTGTTGCCTCCCCACACGATCACCATATAAACTATGGAGCAACAACATGATGGTTGACATGAAAGATATCACATCACCCCAATATACCCAAAATCGTTGTTGCCATATGATGTAAGTGCCATGCCAAGTTCCATCCACCAACCTACTCTTTGAAATAGAATGTGTCATATGATGACCAAACTCTTTCAGGAGTAACCAACGCAGTCTTGTCTCCTGCTGCTTAGTGTCATAAATCTACAAGTAGCTTCCCAACCTCTTTCTCATAAACATCACCCATCCAACCAATGGTGAGTGTCTAACATTATGCTCAAAATAGGTATCCCTCCAATGGAGAATACCATTCTCCCAAATCATATTTCTATTTTTGCATTTCACGGGATGTTGAAAAGCAATCTCCTGGAGATATCCAAATGATGATCACTCATAAATGACCATGTTGACCTCATAAGGATCCAAATAAGTGGTAGGCAAAATCTTCTCATAAAAATGTGAAGTGCTCATCAAGAAGTG
Organism: Pinus albicaulis; assembly: GCA_034641835.2. Classification (NCBI taxonomy): domain Eukaryota; kingdom Viridiplantae; phylum Streptophyta; class Pinopsida; order Pinales; family Pinaceae; genus Pinus; species Pinus albicaulis. The sequence goes on along the minus strand of CM076573.1, from coordinate 429,007,049 downwards.
TCTATCATAATAATGGAAGATGTCATCCCTCATAAGGTGCCCTCTATCAACCCTCTGTCTATCCTCTGCTATACATTTAGAAAGGTCATTGGAATTCTCCAATAATGGTTGGGCTCCCAACTCATCACTGCTACTCAATGACAGCGCTTCTGATATCCATAATGGTGCATCTACTGTCTTAATATCATACTCAATGTTGAACACATAGTTTTGCATGGCATGGTTCAGGACAATACTCATCCCATCCTCCAAGAATCTACACTCCAACCCCAAGAGTTGTGTGTAGCTGAACAATGATATGCTAGGATGACTGTATATCTCCTCCTTGAACAAATCAAGGCTACTTAGTGTAATGATAGTCTACTGCTCCATATCAGCAATGTAATTTGATCCTAGGTCATGCAGTATTACATTCCCACAATCCTCCATATGATGTGTTGAAATAATAGAAAGTGGAAACATGTGCATACCTTGGTAAAGATTGGGAACATATTGTAGTACTACAAGGGTTCCTCCTTCCGGTGTAATGGCTTCCCAAACTACTGATGATGATGGCTTCTCTTATATGGCTGCATCAACACTGGTACAAGTATCCTCCTCCTCATGCATCTCTAGAATAGTGCATGGGACTCTAACTGTCAAGAGATCAAGACCACTTTGCAAAGGTGCAAGCATTCTTTCTCCTGATGCAAGTGCTCCTGTAGCAAGTGGTGGGAAGGCCTCTTCTCCTCTCATTATTCTTGTCAAACTTATTGATCAACCTTTGAGTAAAATCTTCATATGTAGTCACTCTTGCATGACGCAAATGACTGAACCACCAAATGTTTGCTTCACCCTCAAGGTGCAGTGCTGCAATCTCAACAAATTCTTCCTCTACTACTGGATGTAGCAAGAAAAATGCATCCAACCTCATTCCTCAAGCTCTTGTTGTGCATGAGGATGACCCATCAAAGGTAGACAATAAAAATCTATTACCCTTTATTCTTCTATTGATGCAAGGTCGTCTTTCTTCTTTGAGCTGAATGAACCATGGGAGATTTAGATTCTCCTTGAAAACTCTAGGTTGAGACTTATATTTTGTAAGATACTCACTTAGAATCTCATGATCTAATTGTCCTCCATCTCCATGCCTTTTGTCTTCTTCTTAAAAAGGAAAGAGCATAGCATGTTTCTTTGAAGCTTTATGAAATACTGGATCTGCTTTATGCTGATAGGAAGTACATGAACCTTCCTCATCTTGAAACCCTAGTGTGGTTTCATGGCTTTTCTCCATTTTTCTTCGCTTGACCTCCTTGTTGAGGTCCCTCTTAGATCTGAAAAGAGATGAGATAAAACTCATTCTCTCCATCATTCTGATCTCTTTCTCCTTATTCTTAATCTTCTGATAACATAATGGATGAGATCCACAGGCTGAGCCAAGATTATGCTCTGATGCCACTGTAATATTTCAAAATGGAAAAGACATGAATATAGAACATATGCATAATTCCAACTATGGTAAAATAGGAATTAAACAAGTAGAACTGGAAAAATGTCGGAATAAATCAAAACATCATAAATATGGGTAGAAAATAGCTAAGCCATATCATTATATATCAACATCAAAAGAAAGTACATAATGCTCCAAAAGGAATGCACTCAAGCCACAAGATGGCTGAAATACACCAAAGAAACCAAGCACTGGAAATGTGTGCGGCTACTACTACTGCTGCTAGAAACTATTGTTATTATGAAGAAGAACCATGTGTGGAAGGCTTTTATATTGCTCAGAATGATCGGCACTTTTAACCACGGATTCTACTCAAAAAACCCAGAAAAACCCTGAAATGTTTTGGCCAAATTTTAAGTTTGGAGTTTTCGCCTTTTTTGAGTTGCCCATTGCATTTCTGCTGCCTGACTTACACATTCCCTAGGAATGAATACTGATATGGGGCTGAAGGAATGATCTATCAGCTGCAACAACACCCAATCAACTCAATAGGTGAAGGGTTGGTCCCCTCACTAGAAAATAAGCTAAAAAATTGGAGATTTCTCTCCCCCGCTGCTACACCCCTGCAACACAACCCAACTCTAAACATAACTTCATTGTACATGAGACTGAAGCTTGGAAAAATGATTGATTGTGGAAGTATAGCGCAAACTCCTCCAAGAGCTCCTCAATGGAAGAGGTGGGATTCCCGATCAGGAACACCCTGTGCTAAACAACACATGCAATCTTATCTAAACAACTGAAGAAAGCTATATGTCTAAACAGACCATATATCAAAATATAAAATATACCAAGATGAATAATATGGCTGCCATCCTCTTAATTTTATAAGATATGAGCTTTTAAACCCTAAGCCCCATCCATTAATGACACTACTTCCATGCAATGTGTCTCCATATAAAACTACGTTATCCCTCCATTAATGTCCACTCCTCCATGACAACGATGTTGATTTGGTCAAAGTTGACCCAGTCCACATGTTTTAGCCCCTATTCACATCTTAGGGTGCTTTATTAAGCTAAAAATATGATCCGCTTTCACATGAGAAGTGGTTTTATTAACAATAAAGTTATTTATGGGTCTCCCTACCCACTTATTCACCTATCTAAGTGACAAAACAAAACATTAATATTCCAATTAGATGTAGGCTAATTTAGGAATATTACAGTAACTAATTCATATCCATATAATAAAATGGCTCAGCTTCTCTGTATATTCTGATGTTGTCTTTAGATTTATTGTTTACTTAGTTGCAATTCTTATATTTTGTTTAAGTCCTTTTGGGATATTACAGTTGTAGCATTCTTCCCAATATCGGAGAAAAAGGCCTACACCGCCCATGAAGTAAGGCCCGTTCTTGAATATTTTCTTCTGATATTCGAGATATTCAAATATGATAGTGAATAAAACCTTCGCTCGGATTCAAATTTCAAATTTCCTTCGTGGAGCCCATTTGCGTTGGATCGAGATGAGTACATCTTGGTCTTTGGGTCAGATCCCTCAAAATTTGAAAATTATGGCATGATCTTTCATATATTTCCACGCCTTTTCCAATGCATTATTTGGAATGAAAAATTTGTGATTGATGGTGCCTTTTGTTAGGCAGTGGCTACATCCTTCTTTCGCTTGCCATTGTTCCCCCATTATAGGGGTTTCCACAGCAGAATAAGATCCTCTCAGTACATTGGTGGGGCGGCCCTCGACAAAAGGAGTGTGGTTCACTACATCTCGGAAGGATTGGGCCCCCTCACACCGCGATGAGGGGCTTGTCATCGACTTGATCACTTTCCCACTAGTATTGTGAAGAGATATGTGAGGTAGTCGCACGGTTGGTGCAGGGTCTACAGTCTTTTGGCATTGTCAATTGGAGCGATCAACATTAAACACTAACAAAGTGTTTTCGCTCTGTCCACCAACCATATTAAATGAATACATTGTTGTAATAAAGTACTACTGCAATTTATTCAACCATCATGGAGAAATTCTTTTGTTGTTACATATGTAACAACTGATCCAATGGAGATGACTATAGCATGGAACCAGTTACAACTGTCCACTTCAATAATCATCATCACCAGCACTCCTTCATCAGTATCAATTAAATCACACCCCGGTATGTCATTCAAAAAGAATATTTTTTATTTATTTATTGAGCAATTATGGCAATTAATACGTCATTTTATTCTGATGGTGAAGGACGACCTTTGCATTTAAGTTGGGTGAGGGGAATAAATCATTTTTTGATTCGTGACATAACCTGATTTGAAGTGACATTACTTGTTAATCATTACAACTTTTCATGGTTGATCATCTCATTAGTTCAAACCGTATCCAAGTCATATTTTCATACCTTTTAATTAATGATGAGATGATAACCCACACCGCACATTTTATCAACTTGATATCCTTTTCTATCGCCTTGATATCCACCCCGAAGTAGCTCTGCACCCTCATTGCACATATTTTCCAATAATTGTGATGACAAGGAGATGAAATTTCATAGTGATTTTTTGTATGAATTAGTGAAGGGTCTGTAAAGCGAAGGATGGGAGGAGCAGTAATAAGGTATGAACTAGATTCTATCGAGGCTTTGGAAAAATGGCTAGAAGCATATAAATTTTTTAGAGAAGTGGGATAGATCGAGATTTTCCAGCGACTCGGGGAGTTGAATGAGAGTATTTCTCTATAAATTTGAATAGGAATCACACAAAGTTCAAATGCCTAGGACTATAGATTACAAAGGAAGTGATTTCCAGAGTAACAACACTTCGGACCGAAGGGAAGAGGTGGTTCAATCGGAAATTTAGTGACATATCCGTTAAAGTTTAATTTTTTCAAGGAGAAGAATAGTTTGTCAAGAAGGGAAGAGGAATTGATCGCCTTTCCCTTCCTAAACCATGGAACATTGTTTCACTATTCATTATTAAGTAAATTACATGTGAGAAACTCTCAACCAACTATAATTTTCCATTGCCAAGCCATCTTCAGCATGGGAAATTGGTTAATCTGCCCCATTTTTATTGGAAAATTTGGAACATGTGGTTGCCTTGGTAAAGGTAGCCTCGCATCCAAAGAGTTTCATTACCAGTCACAACCTCATAAAAGAAATCATAATGGACACTTTGGAGTAGAAAGGAAGAAATTGGGAAGATTTTGTTAGTGAAGGAACAAAAAATCCATGAAAGAGACAAGTTTAAACTTCTATGGATGCCTTGGGGGAAATTGATACAACTAATAATAAGGGACAGTCTTTGTGAATTAGAGTTACAAATAGGTCACTTTGGAAACTCGTGGGTGGTAGAAAACCGAAGAAAAGGGTTAATTTTGATACTCAACCAGAACCCTCACCACCGTCTAAGAGGAAACCAGGCAAGAAAAAAGAACATAAGAGGAAGAAAGAAGAGATAAAGAAGCTGAAGAAGAGGAACCAAACTAATCGGGAAGAAACTTCTTAATCAGGTAAGGATGATACCTGGAATTTTCCGCTTAAAATTAAAAAACTAGAATAAGAAAATAAGGAATTAAAGTAGTAATTTGGAGGTAGAAAAATTAAAGCAAAGGTTTTGAGCCTCGATACATTGACTGAGGCTATTGATAAGACCGGATCAAAAACCACACATGGACCTTTATGTATAGCATGTGTTGAGGGTTTCGCAACAATAGGATACACAATTTTCATTGCAGACACCATCTCACAAGAAACCCCAAAAAAACCATGGTAGGTTGACACACAACAACTCATTGATGATGTTTCTGATACACAAGAGCCAATATTTGAAGCAAAGCACCCCATGGATTTTAACCTAGAAACCGATACACTACAACCTATCAAAGATGTTGCTGATACACAAGAACCAACAGTTGAGACAAAGGTTTCTAAGGAAGAGAAATCAAGAGTTATTCCACAAGAACCTAACAACAAAGTTTTTGATACACAAGAACAAACAGTTGAGGAAGAGAAACTCAAAGCACGAGATTTGTTACACCCTCTACTATTATTGAACATTAAACAACATTGGAACCTAAAGTAGGGTGGAATTCAGAAATACTTCTGTTGATATTAGAATTGGAGAATTGGAAGCAAATGACACTTTCCCTGAAAAGGGAATCATTTATTTGGAAGAACATTAGAAGGATATGATGCCCTTAAATATCAGTGGGGCGAGTAATTTTTGATGGAAGAGATGATAAAGTGGGAAACGAGGAAAGATGAGATGGAAAAGGAAGAAAAATTACAACAACTACAACAAGAGGTCAAGGAACTGAATGAAGAGAAACATAAAATGTATGAGTTAGCCCTAAATATTTTAGGTTCTAGGCCACCATCTTCGTGTTACCCAATCTTCTTGTGGGATAAATTTTATCTTTTCCAGTTGAAAGCTATCCATGAAAACAGACCCTATAGGAGAATTTCCACTAGAAATTTTTTGGATGTATTTCGCTTATGCGATTTCTATGAGCAGAGTCTGTGATGAAAACTATTTCTGAGTGATATAGTTGGTGAGCATGCTATTTTTCAAATGACTGCACAACGTTTCCCTTGTGTTGGAGATTTGCATATACGAGCCTTTATATCTTTCATGAGACATCAAATTGATTGGCACCTCACCATAAAATCATCGATTATGAATGAAGAAATGGAAACCATGAACATAATACCAAAACCCGGTATGGCCGCTGCTATGAGGCGTAAATTCAAAAAGTTTCTCAGTAAACCTGAAATTGTAGAAAAAATGTCCCTCTATAGGAGAAGGATTATTTGGTTTCGCCTTAATATTATGAACAACTAAAAAGTAAAGCATTATTTGGAAGTATGAAGCAATGGGAAACTTGCAGTGCAACACTGCAAGCAAAGGATCCCTTTGGGTGCCCCAATTTCATAATAATTGTTACTTGAGTCCTTGAGTATGTACAAATTTTTAGAATAATGAGAGATTTCTAGATAGGGCTGAAATTCAAGTTTCCTCTTATCTAGCTCTCGGTTGAGAAATACCAGCCTTACTTCCACCTGGGCAAGCATGATGAACGTTCATGGGCACATCAACTCATATCTACCCAGGGGTATAAGAAAGAAGATGAAGACATTGTTGACGCTTATGATTTTAAAAAACTACATGCTAGTTTCCCAATGGATAAGGACCTTGAAAATTCTGAAGAATATGCATGAAGACATGTAGTGGCTTCAGTTGGGGGTTGATGTTGGGTGCAATATTTGACGATATTTCAGGCATCCTTTTCCCCAATTTTGGAAAATTTACCTTATCAAAAATATAATTTCCGTAGTACAATTTCACTCCCTCTGATTAAGAAGCATTTTTTATCTTTGACGTATTATAATGTTATTTTCTGCTAAGTATTGAACGAAACAATTCTTTCTTTGGGATGACTAACTAGGGTATCTTTGGAAGAATTATTTTCAATTTTTTTCTTTTAGGTGTTTCCATAATTACTGAGAGCCATGGGTGAACAATTGTTTTTGTTACTTGTTGTTACATGGTGTGAGTTGTTGTTACTCGTTGTTACACCCTCGGTTTTCAATTTTCTGTTGTTACACCATGAACTTTCCATTACAATGCGAATTGTCAAGACTGGAGTCACCATTTTCAAAGATAGTTGTCAAGGGCTGCATGAAGTATTTCCATGAAGACAGTGAAGAAGATCTGATTAGTTACAATTGCATCTAAACAAGAGTGGCATAACCATAAAAAAATTATTAAAATAAGTTTGTAACAATTTCTATATTTTTATTATTTCTATTAGGTTAATCAGAAAGAGAATTGCCATATTATCATGACTAATTCATTTCAGTAATTTTGGGGCTTTGTAAATACTTTATAAAAAGAGCATAGTGTCTTGAGGGGATGGGGACAGACAACAGAGATAATATCGACATTATGAACTCATACTCTTCAACTATTTTAATACAAGCATATATCTAGTGATGTTACAACAATTTATGTGCTAAATTCGTAAATAATTTTCGTTTTAATCCTGCATCCTGCTAGAGAGGAAGCACCCTCCTCTTTAGCAGTGATCAAAATGCTAATAGGATATTTGTTTTCATGTGTTAGTGTGGATTTCTTATGACTATTGCACACATTTTATTGTAGAATATATAAACTTCCACTTTCATATTTATTGTGCATAGTTACACATGTTAATCAATTCTATGGTATTTAATTGTTGTTACATATTTATATGATAGTATATGGCACATCTATCTTTATTATGAAGTTCTTATGAAGTGTGGATTATTCCTTGACGAGTGTGTTTCATTCCTACAAGTTTGTATTTCCATTCTGCAAGAGTCATTTAATTTCTGCAAGTGTGTTCAATGCCATTTTCTCTATTTTACCTAGTTCTTACATGTATCGACCTAGATAGTGCAGATGTATTTGAAATAAAAATACCTACCCAGTTGGTAATTAATAATTGTGGTTTAGTTACTTTAGGAGTGATAAAATCGCACAAACATTACCAGATAATAAGCACTTATGAGAGGAATGGGGAGAGGACGTACTAAACTATCCAAACATGGGCTATGCGCCTTACAATGAATTCCTTATTGACTTGTAAACCCAAGAAAGTGATCGTAAACCTCTCATTCATGAAGTAGTGCTCATGAGTAGAGGAAATTTAGTTTTGTGATTCTAGGTTTTTGAGTTTGGAGTATTATAGTGACCAGAGACATTAGATAAAAAAAATATTTGATTGTTGTGAATGAAAAATGATTGTAATACAAAGACTTGTAAAACTGAGATTTAAAGCTAGACAAACAAAGTCCAATATTGAATTGTGTTAGATAAGGATACCAAAGAGAGATCCTTGTTTTTGAATAAGGTAGTCTAAAAAGAACTAAATCATTTAGTTGTATTTTTCCACAAGAAGCACTAGAATAAAGAGAATCTTAGAGATTGTAGAAAGTGGGAAGGGATTTACTTCTATGTTGTAAAGACCCTTAGTGGCCATATTATTTTGTTTGATGAGCCCAATCTTAGTGCTTGCATAGTGGCATCCTTGTTTCCTAGAAAATGAAAGAAATTTTCATTCATACACTATACACTAAAATAAAATCTTGGTTGTTATTCACTAAGTGAAGCATCCATTAAACATCAGATATGGTTGGGGGTGGCTAGTTGTAAGAAATTTTTAGTGTTGTCTTTCCTACGATTTTAAGTGTATTCCGTTCTTGTGAATGAATTATAAATTTTCCTCTATATTCATAATTAATATTGTTTTGGATTTATTTTGTATGTGTGCAATGGTGTGTTGAGAGTTGTATGGTTGTAATGAATATGCATAATGCGTGATTAGTGTGTTAAGTAGTTAACATAATTGGCCTGAATGTTGAAATACATTCTGTTATAAATATGAATGTTTTGTGAGATGGGATCCTTTCATCCATGATAAATGAGATCATTATGTGGGTAATGTGCATGAATTCATAGGTTATCCTTGGATGTGTTTGACTATGTTATATTTACATGCATGTTTGTAATCATTTATGAAATTTTGTGATGTATGGTGTGTTTCCAAAGGACAAGGACAGATAGGTTGGTGGTCTTATCTATTATTAATATTTTGGTGAATAGAAAAGCTCAGGGTGCCCTGGATAGGCCAAAGGAGCCTTTTCCTTGTTGTGAGGATTAAAAGGGTTTGTTAACGATGGCACCGAAAGAAAGAGTAGAAGCCATAACGAGGAAGGAGATATTTAAGAGAAAATAACGTCTAATGTCTAGTATGGAAGAGTTCACCAAATAAATACTAAGCTAAATTAAATCATAAGGAAGAACTTAAGTAGTTCATGGATCTCTAGTTTAAGTCTTATTTTTGGCAACAAAAATAAACTTTGTTGAAATTTGGTTACCAGAGCACAGGTGGTTCCCTAAGGCTTCGATCTTTGGCCTAGGGAAAAGTGTCCAAAAGAATTTAATTTTTCTCCTAAAGTGACTTTATAAAGTTATAAAGTCAAATCTAATTTAAAAATGACTTTAAGTGATAAAGTTACTAAAGTCTAATTTTAAAGTGACTTTAATAAAGTCAATGCGAAATTAGAAAGGAAAAGTGACTTTGGAAATAAATGACTAAGTGGGTCTTTATTAAAGTGGGGTGAATTAAAAAATAGAAAGTGAGATTTAAATGAGCATTTAATCTCAGCCCTAGATTTAAAGCTATCTCAGCCATTAGATTTAGGGATTCCCCAAAAGTCACTTAGGGTTAGGTTAAAGGAAGAAAAGGAGGGAAAAGGTCATTCATTCTTTCATGAGCAGATTGAGAGAGGAGGAGGAAGAGTGCTAGAGAAATTTTTCTGGTTTGAGCTTGAGAAGGTGAAGGAGAGGCAAATTCAGCAGTTCGTATAGCAACAAGGGGCTGCACGTTTTTGAGGCAGCAAGAGGCTGCATGAATTTCGAGGTAGCAAGGCCGTACAACATCACAAATTTCGAGGCAGTAGTCCATACAATAGCTTGAGGCACGTTTTTCTAGGAGAGGGACAACACAGAAATCGAGGCAAAGTTACTGTTATCACGCAAAAATTCTCAAAATATAATTGTGTCAACTATGTTTTTGATCATGGCCTCAAATAGGTCTTAAATTCATTTTAAGTTTTGGTTAAGGGTAGGTCATAGTTTTTATAACTTTAAAAGTCATCATTTAAGTTCAAATAAAGTCCTTCCAGGTCCATTCCATGATCAAATACTCATATTTTCCATTTGTGAGTCATTTCCTAAAGCTTCATATCAAAAATTGTCAAATTAGCCAAGAAACCTTACTTTCGTAGCACAACTAGTTCAAAAAAGCTAATTTGCGCTACGAAACTATTGAAAGTCATGAAGAAAAAACTATGTTTTCTAGTTTTAGTAGTCAAATTCCAAGGGGGTTTTTGGGCAACTGAAAACACATGTTTGAAAACTGAAAGAGGTTTTGCTTCATAAAATACATAACTACAAAAACCTCTCTCGTTTCGTCAAATTCATTAGGAGGTGGTAGCCATTGATAAATTAAAATGCGCTACGAAACTGTTGTTACAAAATGTCCTGTACATGATTGTTTAGTTGTAAATTTCAAGATCAGTTTCTAACCACATGCAAAAGTATTTTGGAATTATGGAAGTGATGTGTCTTCATCAAATCCCTAGCTAAAATAACCTCTTTCACTTTTCTCACAGGTGTTATCAGTTTTGAGAGACAAGGCTTTCTTTGAAGCCCTATTTTCAGAAAACAGAGTTTTCCTGTTGTATGCATGTTGTTCAAAGATAGCTTCTGGACAGCAGGAGAGGTATTTCAAAAAACAAAGAGAGGTTTTTATTCAAGACAGAATGGAATACACAAGCCTCCTTCAGTTTCTCAGGATATATCAAGGATGATGAGATATAGGCTCTGTCCCAAGACCTAATGTTTAGGAAAAAAACAATAATAATTTGCAAATGGAAAGCTTTTTCACCCTTTCCTTATCAATTTTTGAAGGGAATTTTTGTGTGTTTTGACTTGAAACTTATAGGAAAGAAATGACAAGTGAAGATGAAAACCATCCTGAAGGAAAGAATCCAAAACATTGAAGGAAAATGAGTTAAAACGTTGCGCTAGGAAAAGTGCTACGAAACTATGATGCTTTCGTAGCGCAGGTTTATTTTCAATCTTTTGCATAATTCGAAGTTAAATATTGTATAGCTGGCACATGGAGATTATTGTAGGCATACAGTTTAATTCTTGAGAGCAAATGACATCTAGAACATGGTTCATAAATGGTCAGAATGTCCCAAGGAGTCAAAGAAAATGAAAGGCCTAAAAAACAAGAAGAAATGTTTCCTAGGTTTTAGGGGAACAACATCATCAACCTCATGGTCTCAAAAACTTGAAGGAGATCATCATAATTCGACCCTATTGAAATTTAAGTGAAATATAATGTAATTAAGTCAAGATAAGGTTGTTAGGAGTTGAGTCAAACAGTTTTAGTCCTATTTGAAATAGGATTGCTCATTAGGTAGTAGCTGTCATTTTGTAATAAAGACTATGTTTTTAGTTAGGAAAGGTGTCAAGCAATAGGATTTTGAGGTCTCTAGTGGAGGATAAGCTTATCCTACGTGGTAAGATGTCTATGAAAGGCCAAGAGGTTGAATTAGCAAAGGGTTGGAGACTTGGCAAAAGCTGTTACTTTATGTAATTGACTGTGATCACTAATGCAGAGAAGTTTTTCTCCTTGACATACCTAAGATTCTCATGGGGTTTTAATGCTTTATTGATCTACCTATTATGTTTAAATACTTGAAGTAGATCTCATTTCTATTAATCAGAATTCATAACCCTATGCTCTGACTTCCTTTAGTAATGAGATGACTGTGTTTTTCTGTTTTTTATGAGTGAATTGCCTTTGAACCACTAGCAGTAGATTTCATTGCTATTATTCAGAATTCATAACTCTCTATGCTCTGAATTCCTTTAGTAATGAAATGACTGCGTTGACCTATGTTATTGAGTGAATTGTCTTTGTTTAAGACCCCTATTTGCCTCAGATTCCATGTCAAGAAACCTTGCCACTGAACCTACTAATTTGTTGACTCCATAAGCCCAATGGTAGTATTAGCTTTCATCTTTTCAACCTACAAATATACAAAATCAATACTTAATTCATAGAGTTAGCCACCTATCTATATCTTTATTCCATATCATTAACCTTTGAGAGAGCCCTCTCAGGCTGAGGAGACTAAGCCTCAGTCAAAAGATTGGTTTGAAATAGTTACACTGAAGTTGTCTGATCAACAGCCATTCAGGTATGATTTTGGTGCGTCTGTCGGGAGTTTGAAGATATACATCTCCCGAAAATTATGAAGCTGAACTCTTGAAGGTAGCAAGAGCTCAGAATTTTTTCGAGGCTACAACTACCTTGGCGACTCCATTGTTGAAGAATTCAAATTTTTCATAGATTCAAGGTGACTCCACTGCTTGAAGATCAATAGCTTGATGAAGTTTCAAGATGAGTTCCATGGCAAGAATAAATGCTAGGTATGCTCCTATGAATCAGTCTCATATCCCTGGTTTTCCAAATCCTATGCCAAAGGTTGAATGGTTAGATGATCTTCCAATATTTAAAGCTGAAAAGAAAGACAATGCTGCTCTTCATTTGGTTAGATTCCATATGCATGTACACAGTCTTAAGGTTCAGTTCCCTGAGGATTGTCTCATGAAGATGTTTATGGCCACTTTAGAAGGAAAAGCATGGTTTTGGTATGAAAGCTTGCCAAATGGTTCATTATATTCTCTTGCTGATTTCCATGTTGCATTTTATGAGATGTATAAAGAGTGCCATCTCTCCTTATTGCTGGTCAAAGATTGCTGTAAACACTTTGTGAGTTTTATTGAATATTTGGAGAATTGTTATGAAGATGATGAGTTCATGGATGAAGAAATTTTAGAGGCCCTTCATGACAATACCTTTCATCACCAAGAAGAACACCAAGAAGAAAGGATAACATCTCTTTTGGATGAAAATGAAACCCAACAGGAATTTACTTATGAAAATCATGTCACATCCTCTGAGTTTGAGAAAAAATTGCAGCAGACTTGTCAATCCTTTGATCATCAGGAGTGTGAGAATCATTTCAAACAACAAGAGGAAATATTGGAAAATGTTTGCTACAATCCTCAAGTACAGGAAAAAGTTGATTCTTCATGTCATTTCTTGCATCAGCCTATATCAAATGATGATTACATTAATGAAGCAATGGGTGAAATTTTTTCTTTATCCTTGTCTTCTAATCTGAAACCATTTGAGTGCAAGTTAGAAGATAAGATTCAGTTTGTGAATGAAGTTACTAGGAACATTGAAAAGGACATTGAAGTTTTAGAGGATAAAATTCAACCTTATAGGCTTCAAGATCAAGATCAGTATTTTCAAAATCTTTCCATATTAGAACACAAAGAGAACAGCAGTTTGAGAGTACACAGCTGAAGTCTTGTGTGGTTGATCAAAACATGGATGAGTTGTCCAAAGCTACAGACTGTTATGAGAATCATCAAACTAATCATGTCTTCTTTGACCCTATAGCTGAATACATGGAAGAGCTCAACACTCTAGTTTTTCAGTTTCGTTTTCATTATGAAGATCATATACATTCTAAATTGCCTTGGTCATCTCAGTATCATGGTTACTTTGGTTTTGAGTGCAGTCAAGAGCTTCAAATATCATATAAGACAAATGATTGGCTTCATTGGAAATTTCATGTTATTTGAGTTAAAATGGAGATTGCAGCTGCTAGGGTAGGTAGGAGTGTGTGAATAAGCTCAAAGGTGAATGAGCATCTCTTCAATACGTACAAAGTTAGCTCTTCTACAGTGATCACCAAGCTTGAGCCTGAGGTGAAGGCCACTAGAGCTTGAGGAGAAGTTTGGAAATTTCAAAGTTCTTTCTATTTTGGTCAAGAAAATGGATAGCAGCATTGGAGCTACTAGTTCTTAGTATACCACAGGGGCACACTATCCCAAGTGGAGCCACTGTTATCACCCAAAAATTCTCAAAACATCGTTGTGTCAACTATGTTTTTTATCATGGTCTCAAATAGGTCTTAAAGTCATTTTAAGTTCTGGTTAAGGGTAGGTCATAGTTTTTATAAGTTTAAAGGTCATCATTTAAGTTCAAATAAAGTCCTTCTAGGTCCATTCCATGATCAAATACTCATATTTTCCATTTTTGAGTCATTTCCTAAAGCTTCATATCAAAACTTGTCAAATTAGCCAAGAAACCTTACTTTTGTAGCACAACTAGTTCAAAAAAGCTGATTTGCGCTACGAAACTGCTGAAAGTCATGAAGAGAAAAAATTGTTTTCTGGTTTTAGTAGTCAACTTCCAAGGGGATTTCCGGGCAACTGAAAACACATTTTTGAAAACTAAAAGAGTTTTTTCTTCCTAACATACCTAATTACAAAAACCTTTCTCAGTTTCTTCAAATTCATTAGGAGGCGGGAGGCATTGATAAATTACAATGTGCTACGAAACTGTTGTTACAAAATGTCCTATACATGACTGTTTAGCTGTAAATTTCAAGATCAGTTTCTGGCCAAATGAAAAAGTCTGTTGGAATTATGAAAGAGGTTTGTTTTCATCACATCCCTAGCTAGAATAACCTCTCTCATGTTTTTCACAAGTGTTATCAGTTTGGAGAGACAAGGCTTTTTTTGAAGCCCAAAATAGAGTTTTCCTGTTATACACATGTTTTTCAAAGATAGCTTTTGGATAGCAGGAGAGGTATTTCAAAAAACCAAGAGAGGTTGTTATTCAAGATAGAATGGAATACAAAAGCCTCCTTAAATTTTGAAAGATGTATCATGGATGAAGATATATAGGCTCTGTCCCAAGACTTAATGTTCAGGAAAAAAACAAGAATAATTTGCAAATGGAAAGCTTTTTCACCCTTTCCTTATCAATTTTTGAAGGGAATTTTTGTGTGTTTTGACCTGAAACTTCTAGGAAAGAAATTTCAAGTGAAGATGAAAACCATCCTGAAGGAAAGAATCCAAAACATTGAAGGAAAATGAGTTAAAACGTTGTGCGACGAAAAGCGCTATGAAACTGTGCTGCTTTTGTAGCGCAGGTCTATTTTCAATCTTTTGCATAATTTGAAGTTAAATCTTGTACAGATGGCACAGGGAGATGATTGTAGGCATATGATTTAATTATTGACAGCAAATGGCATCTAGAACATGGTTCATAAATTGTCATAATGTCCCAAGGAGTCAAAGAAAATCAAAGGCCTAAAAAAGAGGAAGACATGT
This sequence comes from Pinus albicaulis, assembly GCA_034641835.2. Lineage (NCBI taxonomy): Eukaryota > Viridiplantae > Streptophyta > Pinopsida > Pinales > Pinaceae > Pinus > Pinus albicaulis. Next base: position 428,991,794 of record CM076573.1, on the reverse strand, counting down.
TTCCTAGGTTTCAGGGGAATAACATCATCAACCTCATGGTCTCAAAAACTTGAAGGACATCGGCATAATTCGACCCTATTGAAATGTAAGTGACATATAATGTAATTAATTAAATATAAGGTTGTTAGGATTTGAGTCAAAGAGTTTTAATCCTATTTGAAATAGGACTACTCATTAGGTAGCAGCTGTCATTTTGTAATAAAGACTATGTTTTTAGTTAGGAAAGGTGTCAAGCAATAGGATTTAGAGGTACCTAGTGGAGGGTAAGCTTATCCTATGTGGTAAGATGTCTATGAAAGGCCAAGAGGTCAAATTAGCAAAGGGTTGGAGAATTTTTGGCAAAAGCTGCTGCTTTATGTAATTGACTGTGATCACTAGTGCAGAGAAGTTTTTCTTCTTGACAGACCTGAGATTCTCATGGGGTTTTAATACTTATTGATCTACCTATTATGTTAAAATACTTGCAGTAGATCTCATTGCTATTATTTAGAATTCATCACCCTATGCTCTGACTTCCTTTATTAATGAGATGACTGTGTTTTTATGTTTTTTATGAGTGAATTGCCTTTGAACCACTAGCAGTAGATTTCATTTCTATTACTCAAAATTCATAACTCTATATGCTTTGACTTCCTTTACTAATGAAATGATTGTGTTGAAATATTTTCTTGAGTGAATTGTCTTTGTTTAAGACCCTTATTTGCCTTAGCTTCCATGTCAAGAAACCTTGCCACTGAACCTACATATTGGTTGACTCCATAAGCTCAATGGTAGTATTAGCCTTCATCTTTTCAACCTGAAAATATACAAAATCAATACTTAATTCATAGAGTTAGCCATCTATCTATATCTTTATTCCATATCATTAACCCTTGAGAGATCCCTCTCAGGTCGAGGAGGCTAAGCCTCAGTCAAAATATTGGTTTGAAATAGTTACACTGAAGTTGTCTGATCAACAGCCAATTAGGTACGATTTTGGTGATAACAGGTACAATAGCTAAAGGCACAGATTCCAAGGTGGCTATCCACAGTTTTTGAGGTAGCTAGCACGTATTTTGAGGAGGCATCTTGCTGTATTTTTTTCCATACAGTTCGTATGATTGTACAACTAAGTATTGGGCAGGATTTCCAAGACTATCATTTGCTGTAATAAATTTCTGTTTTGAGTTTTTTTCTGTTTTGGCACAATTTCCAAGGCAGAGGCAAGCACGGAAAACAATATAAGTCTGTACTTTGTTCGCTGGAATTTTTCTTGTACATTTCACTTCTCTGTAAAAGCATTTTCCAGAAATAAGAAGAAGCTTTCGAACTGGTTTTACCCAAGAGTTGTAGGGGGTTTTTCCAGGGTCACATTGACCACAAATCAGTGTGTCAAAATTCTGTGTGTGGTTGATTTATTTTTTGAGTTTTTATTTCTGCATTTCAGCATTGTGAAATTTCCAGAATTAGTGTTTTAAGAAAATATTTATTTTTTCCAACTTGTTGAATGTATGGCTATGGGAATGGGCATTTAACTATATGGGAAGGAGAAACTAAAAACCGGGGTTGGGTTATCAAATTTCTACATGGTATCAGAGCTATTTTTTTGAAAAGTGCAGTTTGGGACAATAAGAAGAGAAATTACAGCAAGATGATTTTTCACACAGAAAATAGTACCTTTACTATAGCAGTGTTATTTTTAGTTGATTAGGACAACAAGTATGTCTTTGGGCTTGAGGTTGGAGGATATGTTGGATGGGCATAGTAACTACAGTGTTTGGAAGGAGAGAATGCAGAGCATATTTGAGAAAGCAGAAGTTTGGGATATCATGGTGCATACCACATAGAACCCTGTTAATGTGCCTACTGATGCTGTTCAGTTGGAAGCCTTTAATAAGAAGAATAACAAGGGTGAGGGACTGATTCTAGATGGAATCAAAGACCATTGCATTCCTCATGTGAGAGGAAAGAGATATGGTCATGAAATGTGGACATCATTGACCAATCTCTACCAGAGTACCAATGAGAACAGGAAAATGGTCCTAAGGGAGAAGTTGAAGACCGTTAAGATGGGTAAGACTAATAGTGCAGCTGGATATCTCACAAAGATTACTAATGTGAGAGATTCAATGACAGCAATTGGAGAGGTCATTCCAACCACTGAGTTGGTGTGGATTGCAGTGAATGGCCTCCCCAGTTCATGGCTGAACTTTGCTGATGGGGTTTGTGCACGTGAGACCCTTCCCTCTTGGGATAGGTTCTGGGATGATTGCATACAGACATAAATCAGAAAGAGCCAGCTTGGGGCAGCCAAACCAGTTGAGCAGGGTGAGGATGTAGCACTGTTGGCAGGAGGCAAGAAAGGAAATGGAAAGAAGCAAGCTTCCACAAGTGTTGGTGGGGGCAAAAACAAAGGTAAAGGTAAATAGGGGAATACGCAGAAGGACTATTCCAAGGTGAAGTGTTGGAATTTTTAGAAGATGGGACACTATGCAGTTGTGTGTCTGGAGAAGAAGAAGAAGGGGAAGAACCAAAGCATGGAAAAATCAACAGAGATAGAGGACTTTGTGGATAGCTTTGATCGGGAGTTTGGGTTCATTGCTTGTGAGTCCACTAGTGTAGGATCACCTACCACAGAGGTTGAGAGGGAGTGTGCATTTCCCTCCACTAGCATAGCATCTTCAGGTATCTGGTATGTTGATAGTGGGGCTTCATGTCACATGACATGAGTCCGTGAGTACTTCTCAGAGCTTTCAGAGAGTGGCACTGATATAGAGGTAGTACTCGGAGATGATAGTGTTGTTAGAGCAGTCGGTGTGGGGACATTGACATTTGATAGGGAACCCAAATCTCCCTTGAAGGTGTCAGATGTTCTATATGTGCCAGGGATGAGGAAGAACCTCATATCCATCTCAGCATTAGAGGACAGAGGATATGAGATATTGTTCAAGAGAGGACAGGTGCTAATATATCCCAGGGGCACTCCAGCTGATTCAACTAGAGTGATTGGTGTACGCCATGCTAAGGTGTACAAGTTTGCATTTCAGCCCCTTTTGGCATTGAGCAGTAGTACCGGCAGCAGAGCTAGAAATTTAGAGCTGTGTGAGATTTAGCACCACAGGATGGGGCACATGTATCATGGAACCTTGAGGACATTGCAGGAGATCACTACAGGTATGCCAGATTTCAGTACTGATCACTTTGATACATGCAGAGGATGTGCTATGGGTAAGTTTGCCAAATCCCCTTTTCCCTGCAATGACAGCAGATCGAATGGGATACTTGATTTGATTCATTTTGATGTAATCGGTCAGATGTCTCTTGTTTCCTTGAGTGGATATGAGTATTATGTTTTATTCATTGATGATCACTACAGGAGGACCTGGATTTATATCTTGAAGACCAAGAGTGAGGTATTCAAGCAGTTTTAGGAGTTTAGAGCTCTTGTGGAGACTCAGAAAGGTTAGAATATCAAGTCCTTGAGGTCATACAATGGAGGAGAGTACACCCTTTGTGAGTTTGTTGATTACTGTGCAGAACTAGGCATTAGGAGGGAGTTCACAGTTCCTTACAACCCCTAGCAGAACGGGGTTGCGGAGAGGAAGAACAGATCCATCGGAGGGGCTGCCAAAGCCATGTTACATGATCAGGGGTTACCATTGTTTTTGTAGGCAGAGGCCTACAATAGTACTGTATAATTGTAGAACAGGAGTCTGCATCGTGCTTTGGGGCATGTGACTCTGGAGGAGGCTTTTTCTTGGAAGAAGCCTGATATTGGTCATCTTCGTATCTTTGGGTGTATTGCATACTCCTACGTACCCAAGGAGAAGAGGACCAAGCTAGAGCCCACCGTAGAGAAGCGTGTCTTTGTGGGCTACAGTGATACCTCGAAGGCCTTTCGAATTTATATTCCTGCACAGAGGAGAGTTGTTGTCAGACGAGATGTGAAATTCGAGGAAGACAGGGCCTTCAGGAGGTCACAAGAGTTAGAGTATCTGGATCAGCCAGACCCTCAGGAGCAGCTGAGTCAGTCGCAGGGATCCAGTGGGCAGGGATTAGGAAGATCTGGAGGTACATCTATTACGGTGTCAGGTCTGTTAGTGAGTAGTGGCTCACAGAGTTAGAGGGGTGGTGCTTCGGGCAGCATGCAGACTAGTCCGTAGAGCAATTCACTAAGGAGTCCACTGATGGATAGTTCACAGGGTACTTCTGCGTCTACAGGTTCAGGTTCAGGCAGGAGGACAACAAACAGACAGTCAGGAGTTCAGGCTCCTGATGATGAGGAGGACTTTCATTCTCTGGTGGGAGAAGTGTGCTCAGGGAAGAGGAAGTCCAAGTGGCTTCAAGATACCTTGAGAGAGGCCACATCTGTTGTTGGGCCTAAGAGGTCGGTCAGAGAGAGCAGACCACCTAATAGGTTTTGTAGCTATATGGAAATGGTTGCCAACATCATTGACTTTGAGCCTTCTATCTATGAGGAGGCAGCTAGCCAGCAGGTCCAGAGAGAGGCCATGTAGGAGGAGTATTCTTCTATCATGAAGAATGATGTTTGGGAGGTGGTGGCGAGGCCTGAGGGAAAATCTATGGTTACTTCCAGATGGCTTTACAAGGTAAAGCATGCTGCAGATGGCAACATTGAGAAATTCAAAGCAAGGTTTGTGGCTATATGGTTCTCCCAGGTAGAAGGAGTTGATTATGAGGATACCTTCGCTCTCATGGCTCAATATACTTCGATTCAATCCATCATATCGATAGCAGCAGAGATGGGTTGGAAGATCCACCAGATGGATGTGAAGACCACATTTCTCAATGGCTTCATATAGGAGGAGGTGTACATTGAGCAGCCACAGGGCTTTGAGGTGCATGGGAAGGAGTACCATGTGTTCAGACTAAAGGAGGCCCTTTATGGCCTGAAGCAAGTTCCCAGAGCTTGGTACTCTAGGATAGATACATACTTGCAGGAGATGGGTTTCACAAAGAGTGATGCAGATTCGAACCTTTACTTTATTGTGATAGGTGAGGAGCCTCTCATTCTAGTGTTGTATGTGGATGACTTTGTCATTACAGGTGTAGAGACTCATAGAGCATTTCAAGAGAGATCTTGCGTCAGAGTTTGAGATGAAGGACATTGGCTTGATGCATTGCTTTTTGGTTTTGGAGGTGTGGCAGGAGGAGGGGCATTTCTTCCTGGGGCAGGAGAAGTATATTGTAGACATCCTTGGCAGATTCCACATGGAGGATTGTAGACCCATGTCAACACTGATGATCACCAACTGGAAGAAGCTTCACGCTTCAGATTCCGAGTTGGTGGATCCCACTTTGTATAGACAGCTGATTGGTTCCTTGATGTATTTGGTCAACACCAGACTAGATATATATTTTGCAGTCAACACAATGAGCCAGTTCATGTGTGAGCCCAAGAAGGTTCACTGGGTTGTTGAAAAACACATTTTTCGGTACTTGCAGGGGATAGTGGCTTATGGTTTGGATTATAGGCAGGGAGATGGAGTGAGATTGGTAAGTTACATTGATTCTGATTGGGCAAGTTGTGCTTTTGATAGGAAGAGCACTTCAGGGTGTTGTTTTGTGTTGGGTTCGGCAATGGTGTCGTGGTTCAGCTGAAAGCAGCAGTCAGTAGCATTGAGTTCAGTGGAAGCAGAGTACATGGCAGCCATTCTAGTTAGTTGTGAGGCCATCTGGATTCACAAGATGTTGTTTGGTTTATTTGGTCAGCCGTTGAGACCTTCAGTGATTCACTGTGATAATCAGAGTTGCATTAAACTCACGGAGAATCCAATATTTCATGACAGGTCAAAGCATATCAGGATCAAATATCATTTCATCAGAGACTATGTTTATAAGGGAGCTGTGAAGCTTGAATATATTCCCACTGATGAGCAGGTTGCAAATATTCTTACCAAAGCCTTACCACGGGGCAAGCATGTCTACTTCAGAGACAAGATGGGTGTGGTGAGGAACACCTTCCTCGATAAGAGGGAGTGTTGAAATTTGGTTACCGGAGGACAGGTGGTTCCCTAAGGCTTTGATCTTTGGCCTAGGGAAAAGTGTCCAAAAGAATTTAATTTTTCTCCTAAAGTGACTTTATAAAGGTATAAAGTCAAATCTAATTTAAAAGTGACTTTAAGTGATAAAGTTACTAAAGTCTAATTTTAAAGTGACTTTAATAAAGTCAATGTAAAATTAGAAAGGAAAAGTGACTTTGGAAATAAATGACTAAGTGGGTCTTTATTAAAGTGGGGTGAATTAAAAAATAGAAAGTGAGATTTAAATGAGCATTTAATCTTAGCTCTAGATCTAAAGCTATCTCACCCATTAGATTTAGGGATTCCCCAAAAGTCACTTAGGGTTAAGTTAAAGGAGGAAAAGGAGGGAAAAGGTCATTCATTCTTTCATGAGTAGATTGAGAGAGGAGGAGGAAGAGAGCTAAAGACATTTTTTTGGTTTGAGCTTGAGAAGGTGAAGGAGAGGCAGATTTAGCAGTCTGTACAACAGCAAGGGGCTGCACGTTTTTCTAGGCAGAAAGAGGCTGCACGAATTTTGAGGCAGCAAGGCCATACAACAACACAGATTTCGAGGCAAAAGTCGATATAGCAGCTTGAGGCATGTTTTTTGAGGAGAGGGATAGCTAGAAATCGAGGCAAAGGTACAATAGTTAAAGGCACAGATTCCAAGGTGGTTATGCACAGTTTTCGAGGTAACTTGCTGTATTTTTATGTAAAGTCCGTACAGTCCGTACGGCCATACAGTTAAGTACTGGGCATGATTTCCAAGACTGTCATTTGCTATAATAAATTTCTTTTTTGAGTTTTTTGTTTTTTGGCATGTTTTCCAAGGTGGAGGCAAGCATGGAAAACAAGATAAGTCTGTACTTTGTTCGCTGTAATTTTTCCTGTACATTTCACTTCTTTGTAAAACAATTTTCCAGAAATAAGAAGAAGCTTTCGAACTAGTTTTCCCCAAGAGTTGTAGGGGTTTTCCGGGGTCACATTGACAAAAAATCAACATGTCAAAATTCAATGTGCGGCTGATTTATTTTTTGAGTTTTTATTTCTGCATTTCAGCATTATGAAATTTCCAGAATTAGTGTTTTCAAAAAATATTTATTTTTTCCAGGTTGTTGAATGTATGGCTATGGGAATGAGCATTTAACTATATGGGAGAAATAAGGAGAAACTGAAAATCGGGGTTGGGTTATCAAATTTCTACAAATTTTATGGTTTGACCCCTATAACTCAAGCTATTAAGATAATTTTGGGATTGAGCAACTTAGAATGAAACTCTTTGGAAAATTCAAAATGGTATTCTCTCTTGATATGGTGGAGTATTGGAAATTTCAGGCTTAGTCAGATAGATCGATGAGAGCAAGGTGCAGGAGATGGTTATAAGGGTGTAGTCGAAATATAAACACAGCAAGCCCTCAGGGAAACTGAAGTGAATCATTATGAAAAACCCTTGTGTGGAATGGGCTAATGAAACAAGTGTTAGTTGGAAGCATTTGATCTATTAACAAGGAGCATGAAGCGATGACACTAAAAATTTGGAACCTAGAAACATTAGACTAACCAAAGTATCCAGTACTAGGAGAAGTGAGGGGTGATGTCATGATTTTATGACATGGTGATTCCATGTGTATGTCATGTGTCACTTGGATTTGGTATTTTTGACATGACAACCTTGCAAATATGAGTGACATGGAACACATTAATAATGCCTCATGGAAGGGGATATGTCATCTTATCCAATGTGTTAAGTGGTGATTTGTCATCCATGATTGATGTGGCATACCAAAATATCATATCGACATATAAACATATTAGAATTTTAGGATGATTGCATGTTGTAAATCATTGTTACCTCAATAACCTAATATACATGTTAAACATGTCATGTGTCAAAAATTTCAACCATTTTCGTGTGGAAAGCTATGATTAGGTGACAAATTTATGAGGTGATGTGTCGAGGTGGCCTTAGTCCTATTGAATTATTAACTTTTGTGAGGATTTACAGTTATACATTTTTTGTCAAATCTTTGATGAGCCATTTTGGAGTAATGCTATATCAAAATTTTTGGAGAAGGCTATGCGCACATTAAAATATCTTAAATTGATTCATCAGTATATCGACATATCAACATGATCAAGGTTTAGAGAATGCACAAATTGTGAAATCACCAATATAGAAAAGTTCTAATATAGTAACAAACCAACAAACATGGACCCATGTGGGGGAGATACATGGCTAGGAGTTTCCACGTAGCTATATAAATGATGAAGTGGGACTTTAAAGGAGTGAAAGTTCAAAGACTGTGCTAAGAGCTTAAATTAAGATGAAATTTATATCACCGGAAAGCTCTAGATGAGAAAAAACGATAGTGCTACTAGGAAAGCGATTTAGTGGCTCACCCTCATTTTTGTCTTGACGATAAAGCACACTTGCTAACTCAAAATGTCAACCATACACATTTTATACATTTCAAATTTTAATAAAATACATATTTTATTATAATTTTATTCAATTACAATTTTATAAGACTATTACTCATAAATTATTAAAACATTTTACTTATGAATATTTTAATATTAAAATTATATTTTATATTAATGATTTTTAAATAAAATAATATAAGATTATTATTATTTAGTTTTTTTTTTAATATTTAAAGATATAATTTTTAAATTTTTAATTATATTCAAATTTTTCAGTTATATATATATATATATATATATATATATATATATATGGGTAAAAACGTGAAGGTGGGTTACACTTTTGTGAGAAACGTGGGCGGAAAATTCATTTTTCCAATAATTCGGCTGAACTTTTATGAAAGTTTGACCGAATTGTTACAAAGTTCGACCGAAGTTTTTAAATTAGTTCAGCCAAACTAATTCCGCCGTTTACATTTACGACATAAGGACGGTGTGGGTAAACAAATTTTTGGTTGGAGACGGAAAAAACAACATTAAAAGTTCGGTTGAACTATTAGTTCGATCGGACTATTAGTTCAGCTGAACTTTTGAAAATAATTTGGCCGAACTATTTCTTACTGCAAGAGGTTTCAGGCTTGTTACCATTTGTTTGTTATTTTTGTGTCGTTGTTTCGTTGTTGTGTTGTCTGATCTTTGTTTTGTTGTTTTGTGTTTCCTGTTGCAAGGGCTTGAGGTGAGAAGCTTCGTTTTTGTGTTTTTTGTTATCAATTTTTTTGTGGGTTTTAATTTTTGTCTCTATTTTTTTGTTCACAGGCTACAAATAACCTGCGTCTTCAACGATCTCCTTCCTTGTTGCGGATAACACGCGTCTTCAGTGATCTCCTTCCTCATCGTCTTGTCGTCTCCAGGTAGATGAAAAAATTTGTTTCTAATTAGTTTGTCTTACAGAGTGTTTATTTGTGCTTAGATTGTCTTGCCTTCCATATAATGAACCAAACTATGATTCAGCTACAGGGAATGCAAAATTAGTTTTATTTATACTTAACTGTAAATTTAAAAAATATTAAAATTTTAATGTAAAAAGTGTACAATTTTAATGCATGAGAGGTTTTTGTTGAATTATTGATTTTAGCTGTATATAACTATAAATTGAATAATGGAAATTTACAATTTCATTTAAAAAAACAGTAATTCCATTGACTAACACAGTTATATCAACCATTACATTGTCATCCTGATAGTTACCCAAAACCAAAAACACAAAAATATGTTTTGAAACAAATTCTCGACTTCTTATATATATATATATATATATATATATATATATATATATATAGAGAGAGAGAGAGAGAGAGAGAGAGAGAGAGAGAGAGAGAGAGAGAGAGAGATTGTTTCACATTCACATCCTTGATATTCAAAATCATGTAGAGGAATCACTGATATTCAAATCCCAGTAGAGGAATCACTTGTAGCAGTTACACTTGTTTTCTCAATCCATGAAAGGCCACACGTATAGAATGTTCGTTGTGTTCAAACAATGTATCAAAATACCTGAAACTAGACTCAGTCATAGATCGTTGTAGTATTTACTGACACACTCACATAAATTCTTATTCATTTAATCATGAACACACATTAGCTACAATAGTGTGATCATAACAAGGTTCTCTGTCTAATGTGTGACAACTCAGAATCTCAAATGTTTCATAGGAAAAGTTTTAAGAAATTCAATGCTACAATTAAGCCACCAGTCAAGAATAGTGAAGCTACTAGAATTCAATAGAACTTCCAACTTCGATTTCTTCTCAGTCTAGTTTGCATGGAGCCTTCAGAACTGCTTCAGGACTTCAAGTAGCATTCATATCATGCATGCTAACCAAACCATATATTTTTTAGCTACTTGAATATTAATATATTTGTGGAAGAGAGCTTCCGGACACCTCATCGACCACCTTTCTTCCCATTCTCTTTCTCACACAGACAGACCTCAGAATCAGATTTAGTGGAACAAGATTTATGCTGCCTATACAATGCAGCGTTTGAACCTTGATGCTAGGTTAGATGGTTGTTTGATTGGTTGAGTATAATCAGTTCAAGTAGGCAGGTTTGTTTGATTTCTTTCTTATTCCTGAACTAAAGCTTCCTAATCTAGCTAGCTTTCTAATGCCTCAAAGAGTAGAGTTGTATGTGTTTTCCTGATGGCTGATAGCTCTATTCTTTCCTTCAACCTCTGCAGATCTAATATCTCTGTGTTCTTCTTATGAGCACAAAATCACAACTATGTTCTTTCTTAAGCTTATAGGTTGTATTTTTGTTATGTTTCTTCCTCAGACCTTTGTTAGATTATCTTTGTCTTTCATTAGAGTGTTTGTTTGTGGTTACATTGTCTATCTTCCTGAATACTCCTTGCTAAGCTAAAACCTAAGATTTTCTTTCTTATTCCCGAACTGAAGCTTCCTGATCTAGCTAAATTTATAATGCCTCGAAGAATAGAGTAAAGATGTATGTGCTTGTTTTCTTGATGGTTGATAGCTATGTTCTTTCCTTCAACCTCTGTAGATCTAATATCTCTGTGTTCTTCTTATGAGTACCAACTCACAACTTTGTTCTTTCTTAAGCTTGTAGGTTTTATTTGTGTTATGTTGCTTCCTATGACATTTGTTATATTGTCTTTGTCTTTTAGCAGATTGTTTGTTTCTGGTTATAGTGCCTATCTTCGTGAATACTCCTTGCTAGGCTAAAACCTAGGCTTTTCTTTCTTATTCTTGAACTGAAGCTTCCTAATCTAGCTAGCTTTCTAATGCCTCAAAGAATAGATCTATATGTGTGACTTTTGACATAACTTCATCAACCACTACCACTAGTTGTTTAAGTAAGTGTATAAAATAATATTTCACCCCTTTCCACTTATTACTTCAATCATAAGTTTCTATGTGTAGATTTTAGGCCCACCTCACTATATGATGTGGTGGTTTTATTGTAATTGAGATGATAAAATTACTAGGATTGAGGTTGGCTTTTTAAAAAAAATTAACCAAACATTGATGTAGTGATACTTTTCCATGATGCTTCCTCTCCTAGTGTTGTCGTTTACTTTTCTAATCTTGTAAAATGTTAAAAGTGGAGTGTTTTATGATGTAATGGATATTACTAATCTATATTATGTACATTTACTTTTCTAATCTTGTAAATGTTAAAAGTGGAGTGTTTTATGATGTAATTGATATCACTAATCTATATTATGTATGTAGTGATGTGATGACAGTGTGTAGGTTGATGTTCAAGTTGTAAAATTCTTGTATGTATATAAAGGATGAATGATAGTACAAGCCAAAAATGACATTAAATTATAAAATTTAAGTGATTATTAAATTTTACACCTTCCATGATGCTTCCTCTCCTAGTGTTTTCATTTACTTTTCTAATTTTGTAAAATGTTAAACTTTACTTTACTTTTCTCAGACAAACTCATCAAGATGTGACTTTTAACATAAATTCATCAACCACTACCACTAGTTAAACTCATCAAGGTGTGAATTTTGACATAACTTCATGAACCACTACCACTAGTTGTTTTAGTAAGTGCATAAACAAAATGACATTATTATAAATTATTAAACAATCTATTAGGTGCTAAATCATACTTATTAAGGACATAACTAATTCAAGTTGAAAATTCCTTTTTAATGTTCTTAACCTATTTATAGATGTCAAAGTAAAGGTTTCTAGATGTGATTTCTCCCATAAAATTCAAGCAAACCTAAACTCTAAGGCAAACCATGTACATGTCATTTCTCCCTGTTATCACTCTAATAATTATTAAAGTTGTGATATTTTTAGTTTGAAGAATATCAAAGGTAACCACAAACCTACTTTTAAGCCTTAGGATCTAGCCTTCCTAATGTTCAGAGAGGGCTCTCTCTATAATATTTAACTTTGTTGATTATATTTGATTTTAGGCTAGTTATATGGGGCAAATTGGTTTTGGGGTTTTGATTTTGCTTGGTGGGAAAATCACTTACTCAGATGGATAGCTATAGATCTATATCCCATTGGGAAAATGGAGTCAATGTGTCAAGCAGTCAGATCAAGATCAAGGTCTAAAGGTAAATGTTTACAGGGTAAGATAGCAGAGTCACTTCAGATCTTCAAAGGCTAATGGTGAAATGGTTTTGATCGTGATAAAGAGCAATTAAGGGTTCTTAAATCTGGATAAGAAGTGAAAAGGTAGAGGTCAATGGAAATCAGGGAGAAATTAAGGGTTCCCTACTCTGGATATCAATAGAAAACATTTAAATGATAATCAGTCAATAACATAGTGCTTTTAACAAATTCTGAAATAACAATTCCTCATTATCATTAAAATTTAGAACACATTCATGAATGGATGGAAAACATAAGAAAATTGACAAGATGACAAGTGAAACACATGAATCCTGTAATATGATGCTTTATTTCATGTGATCCAATTTGCAAACTTGAACTTGATACCAAAAACCCTTAGGTTCAGAATATAACAGCTACAGAAATGTTCAGCAATTAATCCACACTCAATACTTCAAATGATGAAGTATTTATACAAAAAGTAGTACAAAATTTCCTAGAATAAACATAGGAATTTTTCTTGGAAAATAAAATATCTTCATGCAAGAAGATAGTGACGACTGCCTAAATAATTGGTAGCTATCCTATTTATTGAAATAAAATAGCTTGCTGTTTGGATTTTGGCTACAGATGGACAACTGAGGTGTCCCTCATGCTGGCAGTTTTATCTTCAATCTATTTTTATCTTCATTTTTCATGTGATACACTTTGAACTGATACACTTTGACTGCAGAAAACTGTTTACTATTGATGTAAAAGCAACAAATTTTGTTTTTACCTTTCATGCTCTCATTGTAGTTTGATCTTACAGTAAATCATTTAACTTCTCCTAGAACTCCGCTTCTCCCAATTTAATCTTCATTAGCCTTCTGAAGTTTTCATCAACTTCAGTGTATTTGGAAAATATTGGTTTGTTAACAAAAATGTGTTTTACTTCATGCTGCTAGTAAAACAGATTTTCAAGATTCTTGTGCAAAACTTTCCATGTTGGGATTCCTTGTCAATATGACTTGTTTACCTGTTCTTTAGCAAATTATATCATATTTTTGTTATAATCCTCATGTTTCATCAATTTGTCATTGATTACCAGTGGATTAGGAAGGCCTTTTTGCCTTAAAATATCAAATTTTATCTTGAATCTTGTGATTGCCATTTCCATGTTTTGGCACTTTTCCTCTAATTGTTTCATCAATTTCTTATTAGATATTAAACTTCTTACATCAAGTATGTTCTTTGTTATATATGTAATTCCAATTTCATCCAATTCTTGTTTATTTTTAGAAATGAGGAATTTGATAATTTCCAAGGCATCTTCAGGTTTTTTACCTTGCTCCTCCTTTATCTTTTGTATTGCTTCTTTTGCCACTTTCAGTAAATCTTTTGCTCATAGATTACCTGTATATATGGCCAAGTATCATTGACTGATTCAATGATATTGGACCATAAGTGGTTTTTAATATGTGCCATAGGTTCTTTCAAAGTCAATTATGTTTCCAATTTCTTTAGTTTTTTGTTCAACCTTTTGGCCTTTTGCTCTTTCGTTTTGGCATTAATCTGTGCAAGCTTTTTGGCATCTTCTAGATTTTTAATCTGTTCCTTTAACCTGTTTATTTCATTGGTTTGAATGGACATGTCCTGCATTGCCTTTACCAATTTACATGCCTCATCTGATTGCTAGACTCTTGTTGCTGAAGACTCAGTGGCAAAAGTTGTTGAAGAAGTTACTGGTACTGCTGTAGCTAATGGAACATTTGGAGGTAGTTATTCTGCCAAAGTAGATGGCACTACTGTTGTCACTACAGGAATTACAGTAGCAGGGACTTCCTGGGCTTTGGTGACTTCTTTTTCTTGGACCAATTTGTCCATCTCAATCTCCATTTCTTTAATCTGAGCTGTAAGCTGCAAAATAAGACTCATCATTTCATCTTTCTGATTAGTATCCTAAAAAATCTCCTTAGCTTGAGGATGCTCAGTGGGAGGTAGTTTTAATTGCTTCTTAAGTGCAACAATATCAACATTTTTCTTCTTAATTAATTCTTTTGCAACTTTTATGTTCTAAGGATCATAACCTACCTCAATCACTAATTCCTCCCAGGATTTTATTCTGATATCCTTTGCATATGATGATGCTTTCTCTAGTTTGAGTTGATCACTTACATTAATCAAAGTATTTTGAATCTTTTGTTCACTCATTGCTTTTGTAGTCATTATGGAATAAAGTATCTCTCCTGCATTTTTATGGAATTCAATTTGGTCGAGGGGATGAATATCCTGGACTGGAACTTTATAATAAACCCTTTTATAATCAGATGATGATGTTAGGAGTTGGAACTGTGGGCTGAAGCACTGTCATCAAAATTTTCTCGTTCTTGTAATCAAAGGCTGAAAGCAACCTGTTTTTTATGCTGGGGGTTTGCTTTAAGTACTGATAGTATATTTCATTCTTTATTTCTTAATTTTTAGCTTTAATATCCTTGTACCTTTCCTTGATGTCCATATCCTTTTCTTCTGTCTGCTTTGATGACGATACTTCTATACTATGTTGTTTTTGAATCAACTATGTATTAGAAGTAGTTGGCTGTTGTTCATTTTCAACTACTGTGGGAGGCACAGTGTCTTTTTATTCAATCTCTTTATCTATTATCTCTACTGTCTCTTTTTCTTTGTCTGCTGGATTAATATTTGGCTTTTTGTTGTACCTAAGTTTGAAATTTGTCTCTATAGTGGTCTCAGCTGTGTAAGACCCTTCTGTTACACAACATTTTGTCAGTGTCCCTGGAATCCCCATCTCACACATTGGAGGGTCATTCCTGTGACTAATAAGAAGTGTCATTCCTTGCAAAGACCATCATTGCATCCCTTTACATGAGAGTAATATTCCTTCTGTTGACAATTCCCTAAGCAGAGCTTCAGAAACCCCTGTTTTTTCCTTGGCGCAAGTAGCCAGTTTTGCCCTCGTGCCAATGAGGAAGATTAACACTGGGACCCACGCCAGTTGGTGTTCTGTCCCAGTTAGCCACCCGCTTCGAGCTATTTATGGAATGTTTTTTAAAAATAGAGGCGAAGATTCCACTCTAATAACTTTGAGGATGAGTCATTGGGAGTGGTTAGACTGAATAACCACAGACTCCCTCATTTAGTTTATGGTTTCCATGTCTTGTGGGAACCTCCTAAAGGATAGGCCTCCCTTCCACCTTTGTAGGGATCCTAACCTCCTCATTTTCCTCTATAAAAGAAGCTATCTCTCCTTGCATAAGCTAGCTAAACATGGAGAACTTAGTACACTATAGCTGAATTGTTGAAGAGATAGAGCAAGAAGGAACTTCATTAAGAGAGCTTAAGTCCACGCCCTCATCCCATCCGAATCACCTGATGAGTATTTGATACGCGCTTCGGTTGAATCCCGCTGGAGGAGATTGCGATGTCAAAGCTTTGGTTGTATCTCTTCCTTCTATCAATACATATACGTGACTATTGTTTGGTTCCCATTTTGCGTTATGTCATTTGTTTAATGCAATATGCTTAGCCCTCTTTGACTGGCTAGTAGTTATGAATGAAGTTATTATGTCATATGTTATTCTTGTTTACTAATCTATGTGCAGGTATCCGAGCGTGACTGCAAAAGGATCATGACTTGCCGAGCCAATAGCGAGAGGCCACCACCACTACAGCCACGACGACATCCTTGGATTCCATGTAGGTCAATATACCGTGTTATATTTTCATTCAGTAATTAGGAACCTACACTCTATCATGTCTCTTTGTTTGTAGACCCACTCTAGGGCTAGAGGGATCGCCTCTGTCCGTAGAGGGGATTTCCCTGCTTAACAAATTGGTGACTCAACTGGGGATCAATGTGAGTTTGTCGTTTCAGCTTGTTGGGTCACACTTGGTCGTTGACTTGCTTATCTATCTTTTTCTGGTTTGCTTGCTTGTTTTCAATTCCCTGTTCAGCTCCAGAGTGTCAAGATTGACCTCTGCTCATTGGTTTTTCCATTTTTCCATAGTTATCTAGCTTGGCGCGCTTTTTGCTTGAACAGTCGCGCCGATTGGAGATTGCTTTTTTTGGAGTCGTGCCAACCCCTGTTTGCACGGATTACCGCCTTACAGTCGTGCTGAATCCTGTAGGATTTGGTTTGACCTCCTTGATGAGCATTTTGGTCAATTGTTCTTGACTCTGGGTTGTTTTTTGTGTGTAATTGAGCCTTTGGGACTATTTTGACTATTGTAGGCTTGATTTTCTCAGTTGTTTGTGTATTTTCTTATCAGTGTAGTTGAAGGACTTAGGGTTTCTGAGTGTCTTTATGCACTGAGCCTTCTGTTCTGAAATCAAGTCTTTTTTATTGTTGTCGGTCTCATTCTTGGGTTGATTGTGCTAAGTTTTCTTGATCCTTTTGAGTGTTTTCTTTGGTTGGATGATCATTTCATTTTTGTTTGATTCTTCTCCTTGTTGCTCCGAGCATAGATTACATTGCTTGTTTTGGGTCACTTTGAAAACTTTCTTTTGGTTTGGGAGATTGCAACATTATTTTGAGTGCTTTCTTGTGTTTGTTTTGCGTTGATCGAGTTATTCAATTTTGATTCCTACATTCACAATACGTAAGCTAATGTTGATTTTTTTTTTCATGTAATTAGTACATTGTGTGCTTCATTTCATTGGAAAATCAACCCAAAAAAAATAAATATTGTGAAAATTTCTTCTGCATAACTAGCATTTGATCATTTAGGAAAGACTTTTTCATTTTCGTTTGATTGCATTATATGAATTAATGGATTTAGTCTTCGCATATTCTCATTGTTTTCTATTGTTTGAAAGATCTCTATCCTTCTCGTAATTAGTATTCATTGAATGAAAGATGGTGTTCTTTTGCATGTAGTTTGCATTTAGGAAGTTTGAGATCCAAATTCGATAGGGCCTTGAAATTGAAACATAATCCAAGATCAATTTTAAAACTCATTCAATTAACCTAAGGAAGCATTGGAACCTAATGCAACATCTTTAGTGGTCTAGGTTAGAGACATGTTTCGGCGTCTTAAAACCTAGTAGTTGTCGTTTTCCATCTGGCTTTAGAGAGAGCTAGTATGGACTTGTGCTCACTGTACCGTCGAGTATATAAAGGGAGACCCCTCTAGGTTGCAATCCTTTTATCCATAGTAAGTCGAGGTGTGCTTTTTTAGCATTTTTTCTGTTTATTAGGTATTGCTTATTGTGGAGATGTCTCTTACTCCTTATGTTGGTTTCGCGGATGGTGCTTCCCGCAGTACCAGGAATTTGTCTTCAGTAGCCTGGGTAATTTATGATCCTGCTGATGAGTTGATAGATCTACAAGTTATTTGTTTAGAACGGACTGGAAGACGGACTAGAAACAATGTCACTGAATATAGTGCTGTCCTTGAACTATTAACCGAGGCAATCAACCTTGGCATACGCGCATTGCTTGTAAATATAGATTCACAGCTTGTCGTTCTTAAGCTCGATGGTCATTATTCAGTCAGAAACCCATACATTTTGAGATTGTATTTACATGTTCGTTTGCTAGAAATACATTTTTATTTTATTACATATCAACATATTCCTAGGTGAATGAATGCATTAACAAATATAGTGGCTAACATTGTATTAGATAGAAATTTTCGTAATATATAAAATCATCATCATACATAAAAGATCCATGTAGGAAAATATATGTATATATATATCAGATGTTTGCATCAGTGTGCATCATAAATTCAAAAAATATGTGTGTTTCTGTTACATCATGAGACATCATGTCTCTCAAAATATGCAGATAGAAAACTTAGGTGTCTAATCGGCATGATGCTCATGGTAGCATGTCACTGCTTGTACGAGCCGCCTCAGCAAGCGGTGAATTCGGTTTGGAACCCCTACGGTATATCTCTGTTAAGCACGAGGAACATCGTCGAATCGTTCATAGTCTAGGACTCCGCGTGTGATTCCCTCCAAGTTTTGCACGATCTCTTCCTCCTCGCCTCCCTCCCCATGAGGGTCAAAATCGCGAGGGATATGCCTTGATATCGAAGACATGCTGCGGGTCTCTCTGGGCGAACATCTGCAAGCGCATGGGTTTAACATCTGAGCATACATAATTTAAAAAAAAAATCATAACACTCATGAAAATAAAAAATGAGTCTTGCCCAAATCTTCATTTCAATCCTCTCCCTCTAGGAGCAGGAGGTACGGATCACCAATAAAATCTGTACCAGAGTAGGGCCATTCCTCCATGAAAATCAACTGTCGGTGGAGCCAATCAAAGAACTCTGGTCTCCAACACATTTGTTGGCCGCCCCCTGTCCTTGGCATCAAAGCTGCCCATTGGGCCCTCTGTAGTTCCCTCGTTGGTGGTGTCGAGACTATGACCTCCTGACGCTAAAATATTAGTAGTTGTTCCAGGAAGAACGATACTAGAATAGACCCATAACCAAATTGCTTCAATTTGGTCTTATTGCACTTTGTCAGCTAGAGTTTCATATTGATTGTCACGGCCTCTGCCTAGTTGTAGATGGTCGGTGTCAAGCAGTCCACAACAAGAAGTAGCTGTGTCTTTGTTGCTTTGTGCACTGTTTGCAATCCCGCAGCTCGTGTGATGGTATGTAGCACTACCTTTAGTGCCAAGTTTGGGATAGTCTGCATATCAACTTTCCCACTTCCTGATCCCTTTCATGCCCCTACATACCCTATCAATCACCATGGACATGTCCTCCATGCAAGGCCAGGTGCCAGTTAGGATTGGTGCTGCTCCCCTCTGTGATAGTACTGTTATGAATTATATATCAGAAACATCAATCTCGAGTTCCTGATCTCTAAGGATAAACTTTTCCTGATCCTCATCCCATATGCTGATCAAATACTGTAACAACTCCAGTTGAGCTCGAATACACAGTGTTAAGAAGAACCTTTTCAGTGAACAGTCTCTAAGATATTCCATACATCTCTCATTTTCCATGGCAAACTCATCTTCTTCGCTTTGTTCCTGTTCTTTCCATTCGATCACCATTCTGCCACTTTATACTTGCAAACATGTTCATATGGACGGTATCAGCTGATTTAGAAGCTTGAATTTTTTGAAAAAATTGGCCCTTAACTTGCATTTTTAAGCAAACATGGTCTGCGTGGTTGGCGCGACTGTTTCTAAAATACTCGCGCCAATGGACGCGCCCCAGTTCAGAAAAATGGGCGATTGGTGCAAGTTCGTGCCTGAAACTCGTGCTAACCACCGTGCCCTAAAATTTGCATTTTCCTCCTCAGAAATAAAAGTTAAGAGTTGTAGACAATAAAAGAGGACTTAAATTGAAGGAAAGGATGTTGGCTCTTACTTGGAACTGACGGATTCGAGATTGGTCTGCCGGATTGTCCGCTATTGTCGTAGCAAGATCACAGTATGAAATGGGTAACTATTGCTCCACACGAGGTAAAAAGTGAAAGGTAATTATTTTTATCATTTTTTGCATTTTTATAACTTTTCACAACCCTAATCAGGTTTTAAGATATGTTTTTCGATTATTTTATTATATTATTTCGAGAAATGGGTTTTACAAGTATCTCTTGTGCAGTGACAGGTTTTTGCGAAATAGTGATGAAGTAACGAGTTGTATTTTATAATTTTTTGGACTCAGTAAAAACACGAAAAAGTCACTACTGGAGTCATATTTCAGCTCTTTTTCTAATGCTCTAAAATTGAAAAGATTGCTGAGATTCTTGTCATTTTGAACTCGTTAAATGGCCGCGAAATGATATCTACCCAGTATACATTTACCTCTTTTTCGGGCTGGGACAAATTATTTATGAAAAAGGATTACCTTAGCCTATCGCAATTAAGAGGTTCTTTCAAATACTATTTCCTACCTTTTTAGATCTGAGAGACTATTTACCAAAAGGGCCATGCTAGATTTTTCTTTTTCGCCTTCTTTTAAAACTCTTTAAACATGAAAATATGTCGAGTTCTCCCTTTGTCAAACTCGTTAAACCTTGATGACATCGAACATCGTCACCATGAAATTAACCGAGTTCCTCCTTCCTAGGGCTCGTAAAATGTACTAGGTTGGATTTGTCTGCCTACTCAATCGCAAGGAACTTATTACCCTCAAGGTCAATATCAGCCGGTATATAGTGCGCCCCAAGTTTTTTACCCTCAAAATCAACCTGCATTGGTGTCTCAACAACCTCAAAGCCATGCTTACATTCTGCAACAAACTCCATCCGTTGCTTACCAGGGACCTCAATGGTCTACTCAGACTCAATATCCTGATCCTCAATCCCAGTATCAACAAAATTATCTTGCTTCTAATCCCTATGGTCAGACTCATCCAGGACAAAATATATGGGGGCAGAATTCCTCTTGGACTGGGTGGAATGTGAACACGGGTCCTTATCAGAGACCTCCAACGACTCAATTACCATTTCTTACTAAGTTGGAATTACCAGATGTGTCAAAGTTAACAAACGATCCCATTCTTCATAACCCATATTGGCCTGCAGTGCCGACCAAGATTCCTTGTGATTGTCCTAAATTTTAGGGCAAGTCAGGCAAAGACCCCCAAGCGCATGTTATGACTTACCACTTGTGGTGTTCCTCTAACTATTGGGTTTATGATTCTATCTGACTCTGTATTTTCCAGCGAACTCTTACTGGTGCTGCTACAAAGTGGTACATTGAGCTGTCTCGTGGCACCTTCCAAGACTTCAATTCTTTAGCCATGGCATTCCTTATGCATTTTCAGTTACTAGTCCGCTATGAGACCGAGACACACCTCCTCACTTCATTGAAACAATACCGAGCTACTCATATCTCAGATCATATTCATGAGTTGCAACGTTGTCGTCGCATGATCAAATTTGAGATTCTTGATCAACTTTTGACTCATTGGTTCACCACCTCCTTTGTCATTCAGATTGTGAAAGACATAGCTATGGGGGCATGTGTAACAGAGGAACTAGCTATTGCTTATGCCCAGTACCTTGATCTTGTGTACTCTCAATCTGGAACATTGTATGATATCTTTCCTGATGCTCCCCGACCTGGAACTTCTAAACCACCAGTGACTCCATCCGTCGATGGTATTATTGGTTTCGTATCTCATACTTCTCAGAAGTCTTCTTCTTCAAACTATGGGAAGCCGAAGTCTATTTCTTCCAACAATGTTACTTCCTAGTCCACCTCGAATTCTGGTCATCCCGCAGAAGTTAATTCCGTTCAAGTCAATCTAACGACTAACGCTTCTAAAGGTAAAAAGAAGGGTAAATGTAAGGCCAAAGCCGATACCTCGAAACAGGATTCTAAGAAACTTCGTGCTGGTGATGGTTTTCAACGCAAGACAAAGTACCCTTGTTTGATTTGTGATGAAGAGCACTTCACCAAGGACTGTCCTCGATGGTCCGAAGTGAGCCAGTTGCTCAAAGGAACTCAGGGAACTATGGTCCTTCTTAAAGAACCTTTCCCATCTTAGCAGACCTAGATGGTAGAGCAACCTGAGTCCTCTGCCCCATTTGGCTCTCAGGTGGTCATGATGAACGGTTCTGCAGCTATTTCTATTGCTATTCGATTGAAAGATTATACTGGATCGTGTCAGGTAACGGGGAAGGATATCGCTGATGGTCCTCCTCCTTCGCCTGTTTCTGGCCCTCTTGAGATTGAAAGGCCCAGTGTTGAATCCGTTGTATGGCCAACTTTCAAAGGTGTACTCAGCAAGTCTTCTTACAATCCCAACACCCATGCCACTCACCATTATAGTATTGTTGAGGATTTGGTTCAAGAACCATTTGCGATGTCCACATTAGAAGTACTTCAGAGCTGTCATCTCAACTAAAGGCTTTTTTTCTTTTTCTTTTTTTTTTCTTCTGCGATTGGTGGGATTGACCCTGCTGATACTAGCCTTCTCACTTTCGATTTAGAGAATTTCATTCCATGACTTCCGCATCAGATTGCGCTGATTATCCAAGTTGTTATTAATGGTCTCGACAGTCATCGAGCTATTGTGGACAAGGGTGCATAAACCTATGTCATGTCATCTTCTTGCTGGAAAGATATTGGTTCTCTACCCTTGAATTCATCGCCAAATGCCCTTGAAGCATTTGATGGAAGGGAATCTAAGCCTTTAGGTGTTCTCGTTAGTTTATCGATTACTTTGAAAGGGAAGACAGTCAATGTTGAGGTAGATGTAGTTGATGCCAAACTCAATTATAATCTTCTCTTCAGTCGCAGTTGGAATCACGTCATGTTCTGCGTTCCGTCCACTCTCTTTCATGTTCTGAAATTTCTGCACGAAGGAAATATTGTTACTGTTGATCAATTGTACTTCTTCACCTCTTCTTCCGAGAACAATATTCCATATGTGGATCAAATTCCTACTCCATACAAAAGCATAGGGCCGGGCCTTTTCAAGGATCTTGCCCTCATGGGTATTTTTCCTCTTCCTCCACCAAACACTGTTCAAATCAATATGATCTTTCGGTCTGATGACCCATGGATTATTCCTTCACCTGAACAGATCGATTCTTTCAGATATTCGATGCTGTTGAGTCTGATTGAGATTGATTATTGTGAACTCGTTGCGGATTCAGAAACTCCGTCCTCTGATCATGCTCCTTTGAGCATGTCTCTTGATATTTATTCTCAATCCCCCTGGCTTGGAAATGCAGATTCATCTGATCCTTTGAAAGAAGTGTTCCCCTCCGATGAAGCCATCGTGGAAACTATGTCTCTCGAAGATCTGCCGTGGGATGATGGTCATCATCGTTCCTTGTTCATGCCTGGCCTCGGGCCATGTTTATGTGTCTTGAGCGATTTGCATCTCAGTTTCCTTCTCCTCCACTTCAAGTTCCTGTTCTGACACATGACGTTTTTGCGGAAGGTAACTTTAGTAATATTACACAGAGGATGCCTATTGACATTTTTGTGAAACCGGGAATTGTCGAGAACATTCATATCGAGGTCACTTGTTCTTCTGATGAAGTACAAGTTTACACTAGCCTTTTCCACGAGTTCCGCGATGTCTATGCATGGTCTTATGAAGAAATGCCCGACATTGATCCAAGTATAGTGGTGCATGCAATTCCTACTTACCCGGGTTCGAAACCTGTTTGCCGGTGTCTTTGTCCTGTGCACTTTAGAAAAGTTGTTGCCATTAAAGGTGAAGTTGAAAAGCTTCTCTGAGCTGGTTTCATTTATCTGATTCCCTTGAAAAAATGGGTCCCTAATATTGTCCCTATAGATAAGAAGCAGGGAACCATTCGGGTCTGCGTTGATTATCGTGATATTAATCGAGCTTGTCCCAATGATAATTATCCTACTCTTTTTATCGATTAAATCATTCACAACTCTATCAAGAGTGAGATTTTTTCCCTCATGGATGGTTTTTCTGGTTATAATCAGATTAATATTCTCCTGACTGATCAACATAAGACTGCCTTCATCTTTCCTTGGGGTACTTTCACATATAAGAAGCTCCCTTTGGCTTAAAGAATGCTGGGGCCGCATTTTAGCGGGCGATGTCGTATGCTTTTCACTTAATTCATCACATCGTTCAACCTTATTGGGATGACCTTCCGGCTCATTCGGCTAAGCGTATGGACCATCCTGACCATCTTTGTCAGATTTTTCTTCATTTTCGACGCTACAACATTCGACTTAATTTGCACAAGTGCGTCTTCTGCGTTGATTCCAGTAGACTATTGGGGTTTATTGTGTCCAAACATGGAATTCTCCTCGATCCGCTTAAGGTTGAGTCTATCATCAATCTCCCCTCTCCCTCTTCATTGCATCAGTTGAAGATTTTGCAAGGGAAGGCTAATTTTCTACGCCGTTTCATACCTAACTATGTAGAAGTGGCTAAAGGATTCACATGATTATTGAAGCAAGGTGTCCCATTCTGTTGGGATGAGATTGCTCAAAAATCCTTTGATGCGCTGAAGACGTTTTTTTTCAACACTCCTCTATTGCATCCTCCGAACTATCATCATGAATTTTCCCTCTATTTAGGCACCACTTTCAGTACGATTGCCATGGTTCTAGTACAAGACGACGATGATGGTGACGAGCATGTTATCTATTACTTATCTCATAACCTTCTCGATCCTAAGACATGCCATGCACATGTCAAGAAGTTAGCGTTAGCTGCAGTTCAGGCAGTTCAACATTTTCTTCATTATATTATTTTGCGTATTATAACCATGATTAGGCTGATTGCAACACTATGACCTATATATTATCTCGACAATTTTTGGAGGGCAAATACTCGAAGTGGATTGTCATCCTCCAAGAGTTCGATTTGGAATTCACTACTGCCAAGTCGAAGAAATCATTAGTCTTTGCTGATTTGATTTGTTCCCTCCCTTCAGACTATGCTCCCTCTCGTTCTGAGGAATACATTCTAGACAATACACTTTTCTTTATTAGCACCCTCGATCCCTGGTACGGTGATATCATTGTATATCTCCAGACATCTATTTTTAGATCTGAGTTGATGAAGGATGCCGCCTACGCATCTGGCATCAATCGCAACCTTATCGTATAGTCGAAGATACGCTTTATCGCGTCGGAGTGGATACCAGACTCTGCCAATTTTTTACTCTCGAGGAAGCTGAGAAAGTCCTGAATGATTGTCATAGTGGCGCCTATGGCGGTCACATGTCTGGTTATGCCACTGCACAGAAAATTCTTCGTGCTGGTTATTTCTGGCCTTCTATCTTCAAGGACTACATTGTTGCAGTTTGTAAATGTCATGATTGCCAGATTTATCAGTGCAAGATGTGTGCGCCGCCTATACCTCTCCATCCTATCATTACCATTTGTCCCTTTGCACAGTGGGGCATCAATTTTATGATGTGTAACCCTCACTTGGCCGGGGGGCATGCTTATATTGTCGTAGTCGTTGACTACTTCACCAAATGGGCCGAAGCAATGCCTACGCTTGCCTTCCATGGTAAGACAGTTGCTCAATTCATATTAAATCACATCATTGACAGGTTTGGTGTCCCTTAAGCCATCATTACCAATCATGGTTCCCATTTTTGGCATTATATGGTGGCGGAGTTGACTTCTAAGTTGGGTCTATTATTGGGTGTGGAGCCTGATTTTCTTCCTGATTCAGAGATCCTTGTTTTAGCTAAATGTATACCCCAGGAAAATTGTACACCCTTGCACGCGGGGGGGTGCGGGGGGGACTTGTCCCCCTCGCGAGGTCTGGGGGGGCCGACCCCCCGACTAGGGGGTCCGGGGGCCAGCGGTCCCCCGGCGAGGGTTTCGGGGGCAGTGCCCCCGAAGCCAAAAATAGATGTAAAATTGCCTTGTAAAAGTATAGTAATTTCTAGTCAATCTGGGCTGTTCATTAGGCAGATGATCTGACGGTAGAAGTTATGTTTAGTTTATGGTTTTTTGCCCTAGAAGGCAACCCCTTGCTTTTATGAGGGTATTGTATTATGGCTGTGTTGCATTGCTCTGTAATATTTAATTTTATAACAATTGGTATTAGAGTCGAAGGTATATTTGACTGATAAACTCGCAGGAAAGAAGGGTTCCTGGTTCAAGTGGGAGCAATGGCGGAAGATGCTAAGTTTAGGGTCGAGAAATTTAACGGCCAAAACTTCCCGCTGTGGAAGATGCAGATGGAAGATTATCTGTGTCAGAAAGATCTGTACCTACAATTGAGTGGAAAAGAAAAGAAGCTGGCAGCCATGACAGACGCGGAATGGAACATTCTCGATAGAAAGGCACTCAGAATAGTATGGTTGTGCCTTGCGGCGTCAGTCGCCTTCAATATTTCGAAGGAAACAACAACAGAGGGTTTGATGCAGACGTTGGTGAAACTATATGAAAAACCCTCGGCCTCAAACAAGGTATTTCTTATGAAACGACTATTTAATATGAAGATGTCGGAAGGTGGATATGTTGCAGACCATTTAAATGAATTTAATACAGTTACCAGTCAATTAAGTTCTGTAGGGGTAAACTTTGATGATGAAGTTAGAGCTCTGTTATTCTTGTGCTCATTACCAGAAAGCTGGAATGGTTTAGTTATGGCCATTAGTAACTCTGTCTCTGGATCTAGTACTTTAAAGTTTGATGATGTTGTTGGTGCTATCCTTAGCGAGGAAATACGACGGAAAAGCTCCGGTGAGACATCAGGTAATGCTTTGAGTGCAGAGTCTAGGGGAAGAAGAATGGAAAGAGGAAAGAGCTCGGGATATCGCAGTAAATCAAGGAAAGGCAGATCCAAGTCCAGATCGGGGATAGTGTGCTGGAATTACGGAAAGAAAGGACACCTAAAGAAAGACTGTAGATCTCGGAAGGGAAAAGAAGGAGACACACAGCAAGAAAACAATCATGAAGCAAATGTGACAGGTGATGTGTTACAAGATGCTTTGATTCTTTATTTCGAAAATGTTACTAATTCTTGGGTTGTAGATTCAGGGGCTTCATTCCATGCCACACCTGATAAGAAATATTTTCATGACTATGTTCAAGGAGATTTTGGACAAGTTTGTTTGGGTGATGATAAACCCTGTAAAATTTTTGGAATGGGTAAAGTTCTTTTAAAACAACAGAATGGAAACCAATGGCTACTAAAAGAGGTAAGGCATGTTCCAGATCTAAAGAAAAATCTGATTTCAACAGGGAAGTTAGGCGGTGAAGGTTGTGTGACAACTTTCACAGATAAAACTTGGAAGGTCACCAAAGGAGCCCTGGTAATAGCAAAAGGTGAAAAGTTTGGTACATTGTATTTATGCAATGGTATTTCTAACTCTGTTAATGCTTTAACTTCCAAAGGAGCAGATGCAACATTATGGCATCATAGGCTCGGACACATGAGTGAAAAGGGGATGAAGATTCTTCACTCAAGAAATTTGTTGCCAGGTTTGAAGAATGTTGATTTGGATTTCTGTGAGAATTGCATTTATGGAAAACAAAAGAGAGTCAGATTTCTCAGAGTTGGGAAAAAAAAGAAGAGCGAAAAATTGGAGCTTGTGCATACAGATGTATGGGGACCTGCTCAGGTATCATCTCTCGGTGGCTCTCGTTATTATGTTACTTTTATTGATGATGCAACTAGAAAAACATGGATTTATTGTATTCATAATAAATCTGATGTATTTAATACTTTCAAGAAATGGAAAGCTTTGGTTGAGATTGAGACAGGAAAGAAGTTGAAGTGTCTCAGATCAGACAATGGAGGTGAATATTGCGGCAAAGAGTTTGATAGGTACTGTTCAGAGCATGGAATTCGTAGAGAAAAGGCAGTTCCAAGAACACCACAAGAAAATGGTGTGTCAAAAAGGATGAACAGAACAATCATGGAGCATGCAAGGTGCATGAGATTGCATGCAGGATTGCCTTTACAATTTTGGGCAGATGCTGTAGATACTGCTGTTTATCTAATAAACAGAGGGCCTTCAAATTCCTTGGATGGTGGTATTCCAGAGGAAGCATGGACAGGTAAAAAGGTAAACTACTCTTTTTTAAAGCCTTTTGGTTGTGAGGCCTTTGTCCATATTAATAAAGAAAATAGAACAAAGCTTGAGACAAAATCAAAGAAATGTACCTTTATTGGATATGGTGCTAATGATTTTGGTTATCGCTTATATGATTATGAAAATCACAAAATCATTAGGAGCAGAGATGTAATATTCAATGAAAGGGTCTTGTATAAGAATCAGTTGCAGGAAAAGAAACAGGAAAAAGAAAGCAAGGAATACGCGGTTCTTGATGAGATAACTGAAAAAGTAAAGGTGCCTGAAAATGATAATAATCAACAACCACAGCAGCAACAACCACCACAACAGCAACAGGCACCTCAAACACCTGAAAGTGGTGTTAGAAGATCTACCAGGATAAGTAGACCCCCTGAACGATACTCTCCTTCATTATATTATTTATTGCTGACTGATTCTAGTGAACCCAAATGTTATGAAGAAGCAATGCAGGTTGAAAGTAGGAAAAAATGGGAGCTAACCATGGAAGAAGAGATGGAATCCTTAATGCATAACCAGACTTGGGACTTAGTCAGGTTGCCTGCAGGTAAAACTACATTGCAGAATAAATGGGTTTACAGGCTGAAGGAAGAAGATGGAGGAAAACATAGGTACAAAGCTAGACTTGTGGTGAAGGGGTTTGCACAGAAGAAAGGTATTGATTTTGATGAAATATTTTCTCCTGTTGTTAAGATGACTTCAATCAAAACTATCTTAAGTCTTGTAGCAGTGGAAGATTTACATCTTGAACAATTAGATGTAAAGACATCATTTCTCCATGGAGATTTGGAGGAAGAGATATACATGCAGCAACCAGAAGGATATGAGGTAAAAGGGAAAGAAAAATTGGTTTTCAGGTTAAAGAAGAGCTTGTATGGCTTAAAACAGGCTCCAAGGCAGTGGTATCTAAAATTTGACAAGTTTATGTCTGAACAAGGTTATACTAGATGTCACTCTGATCATTGTGTTTATCTAAAAAGGAAAAATGATGGCAGCTATATTATATTGTTATTTTATGTAGATGACATGCTTGTTGCAGGATCTGACATGCAAGAAATAAATGTGCTCAAAATAAAATTAGCAAATTCATTTGCAATGAAGGATTTGGGAGCTACAAAACAAATCCTTGGTATGAGGATAACTAGAGACAGGAAAAATTTCAAATTAACACTATCTCAAAATGAGTACATAGAAAAGGTGTTGAAAGATTTAATATGCACAATGCAAAACCTGTTAGTACACCTTTTGCTAGCCATTTCAAACTTAGTAAGGAGATGTGCCCAAAGACCCAAGAAGACATGGATTATATGTCTAAAGTTCCATATGCATCAGCAGTTGGAAGCTTAATGTATGCAATGGTCTACACAAGGCCTAATATTGCACATGCAGTGGGAGTTGTAAGAAGGTACATGAATAATCCAGGAAAAGAACATTGGATGGCAGTAAAATGGATTCTCAGATATTTGAGAGGTACCACAAATCAAGCATTATGCTTTGGTGGTCCAAACATTGCTCTACAGGGATATGTTGATGCAGATATGGCAGGTGACAGAGATAACAGGAGGAGCACTACAGGATATGTATTTACTGTAGGTGGAACAACTCTCAGTTGGGTTTCAAAAATCCAAAGTGTTGTTGCACTTTCAACAACAGAAGCAGAGTATGTTGCTGCTACATAGGCTAGTAAAGAAATGATTTGGTTACAAAGGCTTATGGATGAATTGGGTAAGAAGCATGATATGGGCACGTTATAAAGTGATAGCCAAAGTGCCATTCATCTTGCAAAGAACTCAACATTTCATTCTAGGACTAAACACATAAATCTCAAGTACCATTTCATACGGTCAGTATTAGAAGATGGAGAGTTGAAGCTGGAAAAGATACACACTAGCCAGAATCCTGCAGATATGCTAACAAAAGTTGTAACCAGGGAGAAACTGAAAATGTGCTCAGTTTCAATTGGTATTCAAGGATGATGATGAAGATGAGGAACAACCAGGTCCAAAGAGGAGTCATTTTCCAGCAAATGAAGTAGCGACGGAGTTGCTACAATCAGTCTCCAAGTGGGAGATTGTTGGGTGTGGAGCCTGATTTTATTCCTGATTCAGAGATCCTTTTTTTAGCTAGATGTATACCCCAGGAAAATTGTACACCCTTTCACGCGGGGGGGGGGACTTGTCCCACCCGCGGGGTCTGGGGGGGCCGACCGCCCCGGCTGGGGGGTGCGGGGGCCAGCGGTCCCCTGGCGAGGGTTTCGGGGGCAGCGCCCCGAAGCCAAAAATAGATGTAAAATTGCCTTGTAAAAGTATAGTAATTTCTAGTCAATCTGGGTCGTTCATTAGGCAGATGATCTGACGGTAGAAGTTATGTTTAATTTAGGGTTTTTTGCCCTAGAAGGCAACCCCTCGCTTTTATGAGGGTATTGTATTGTGGCTATGTTGCATTGCTCTGTAATATTTAATTTTCTAACATCTACCTCACGAGAGCTCAACACCATACTATCCTCAGGCCAATGGCCAGGTTGAAGCTGTAAACAAAGTTCTTTTCACCATGCTTCAACATATGATTGGGATCCACAAATCCAATTGGTATCTCATCTTATTTCAGCTCTTTTGGTATACCAAACTTCAGTTAAGAATGCAACCGTATTCACTCATTTTTGGTTGGTTTATGGTCTTGAAGCTACTCTTCCGATTGAGTGTGAAATACCTTCCCTCAATTTGGCTATTTAATTACTACCGAATACTTCGCCAGAAGAAGAGTGTCTCCTCTACTTAGAAAGGATGGACGAAACTCGTTGCTTTGCTGCTCTATTTATCGAAGCACGTAAGGAGCGGGTCAAAGCTCATTTTGACCAATCAGTTTCCCCTCGTTCCTTCATTGAAGGAGACCTCGTCCTCCTGTACGACCGAGCTCATGATAAGCTGGGGGTAGGAAAATTTCAACCCATGTGGCATGGGCCCTACATTATTAAATGTGTGTTGCATAATGGGGCTTATGAGCTCATTGATTACGAAGGTCATCCTCTAGAACAACCCAGAAATGGGTTGTATCTCAAAAAATATTATGCATGAGTCATTCATGCATGACTAATGTACATATGAGTTTTTTTTATTTTTGTACATTTTTTGGTTTGGTGTGCTTTGTGAGAATTTTGCTTGCTTATTGGGTCTTTCTTATTGTGCAAATGTCTATTACCCCTTATGTTGGTTTCGTCGATGGTGCTTCCTACAGTACCAGGAATTTGTCTTCAGCAACCTGGGTAATTTATGATCTTGCTGGTGAGTTGATAGATCTGCAAGGTATTTTTCTAGGACGGACTACAAACAATGTCGTTGAATATAGTGTTGTCCTTGAACTATTAACCGAGGCAATCAACCTCGGCATATGCGCATTGCTTGTAAATCTAGATTCACAGCTTCTCGTTCTTAAGCTCAATGGTCATTATTTGGTCAGGAACCCGTACATTTTGAGATTTTATTTACGTGTTCGTTTGCTAGAAATACATTTTATCTTATTACATATCAACATATTCATAAAAAAATGAATGGGTTAACAGATACAATGGCTAACATTGTATTAGATAGACATTTCCGTAATCTATAAAATCATCATCATATGTAAAAGATCCATGTAGGAAAATATATGTATATATATCATATGTTTGCATCAGTGTGCATCATAAATTCAAAAAATATGTGTGTTTCTGTTACATCATGAGACATCATGTCTCTCAAAATATGCAGATATAAAACCTAGGTGTCTAATCGGCATGATGCTCATGGTAGCATGTCACTACTTATACGAGCCACCTCAGCAAGCAGTGAATTCGGTTTGGAACCCCTACGGTATGTCTCTGGTAGGCATGGGGAACATCGTCGAATCGTGTATAGTCCAAGACTTCATGTGTGATTCCCTCCAAGTTGCGCACGATCTCTTCCTCCTTGCCTCCCGCACCATGAGGGTCAAAATCACGAGGGATACGCCTCTATATCGAAGACATGCCTACGGGTCTCTCTGGGCCAACATCTGCAGGCACATGGGTTTAACGTCAGAACATACATAATTTAAAAAAAAATCATAACACTCATGAAAATTAAAAATGAGTCTTACCCAAATCTTCATCCCAATCCTCTCCCTCTAGGAGTGGGAGGTACAGATCACCAGTAAAATCTGTACTAGATTAGGGCCAGTCCTCCAGGACAATCAACTGCCAGTGGAGCCAATAAAATAACTCTGGTCTCCAGGACATCTGTTGGCCGCCCCCTGCCCTTGGAATCAGAGCTTCCCATTGGGTCATCCATGGTTCCCTCGCTGGTGGTGTCGAGACTATGACCTCTTGATGCTAAAATATTAGTAGTCGTTCTAGGAAGAACGATACCAGGATAGACCCATAACCAAATTACTTCAATTTGGTCTTCTTGCACTTTGTCAGCTGGAGATTCATATTGTTTGTCACGGCCTCTGCCGAGTTGTAGATGGTCGGTGTCAAGTAGTCCACAACAAGAAGTAGCTGTGTCTTTGTTACTTCATGCAGTGTTTGCAATCCCGCAACTTGTGTGATGATATGTAGCACTACCTTTAGTGCCAAGTCTGGGATAGTATGGATATTGACTTTCGCACTTCCTGATCCCTTTTGTGCCCCTGGACATACCCTATCAATCACCATGGACATGTTCTCCATGCAAGGCTGGGTGCCAGTTAGGATTGGTGTTGCTCCCCTCCACGATAGTCCTGTTATGAAGTAGACATTAGAAACATCAATCTTGAGTTCCTGATCTCGAAGGATAAACTTTTCCTGATACTCATCCCATATGCTGATCAAATACTGTAACAACTCCAGTTGAGCTCGGAGACATAGTGTTAAGAAGAAATTTTTCAGTGAACAGTCTTTGAGAGCTTCCATGCATCTCTCATTTTCCATGGCAAGCTCATCTTCTTCGTTGTGTTCTCGTTATTTCCATTTGATCACCATTCTGCTGCTTTATACCTGCAAACATGTTCATATGGATGGTATTAACTAATTTAGAAGCTTGAATATGTGAAAAAATTGGCCCTTAACTTTCATTTTTAAGCAAACATGGTCTGCATGGTTGGCGCGACTGTTTCTAAAATAGTCGCACCAATGGGCGCGCCCCAGTTTAGAAAAATGGGCGATTGGCGCGAGTCCATGCCCGAAACTCGCACTAACCGTCGTGCCCTAAAATTTGAATTTTCCTCATAAAAAATCAAAATTAAGGGTTGTAGACAATAAAAGAGGACTTAAATTGAAGGGAAGGATGTCAACTCTTACCTGGAATTGACGGATTCAAGATTGGTCTGCTGAATCGTCCGCTATCGTTGCAGCAAGAACATAGTATAAAATGGGTAACTATTGCTCCACAAAAGGTAAAAAGTGAAAGTAATTATTTTTATCATTTTTGGCATTTTATAACTTTTCACAACCCTAATTAGGTTTTAAGATATATTTTTCGATTATTTTATTATATTATTTCAGGAAATGGGTTTTACAAGTATCTCTTGTGGAGTGACATGTTTTCGCGCAATAGTGATGAAGTAACAAGTTGTATTTTATACTTTTTTGGACTTGGTAAAAACACGAAAAAGTCACTACTGGAGTCAAATTTCAACTCTATTATAACTCTCTAAAATTGAAAATATTGCCGAGATTTTTGTCATTTTGAACTCGTTAAATGGCTAGGAAATGATATCTACCCAGTATACGTTTACCCCTTTTTCGGGTTGGGATGAATTATTTACGAAAAAGGAATACCTTAGCCTATCGCGATTAAGAG
The DNA here is from genome assembly GCA_034641835.2 of Pinus albicaulis. Taxonomy (NCBI): domain Eukaryota; kingdom Viridiplantae; phylum Streptophyta; class Pinopsida; order Pinales; family Pinaceae; genus Pinus; species Pinus albicaulis. The sequence continues at coordinate 428,957,982 of CM076573.1, read as the reverse complement.
GTTCTTTCAGATATTATTTCCTACCATTAGGGGAATTTTGAGGTCTAAAATGGGCCTCCTAAGAAAAATGTACAACAAAAATAAACTTTATAACAACTAATAGGATTCAAGATGATGATGTCAACCATGGGGGATGATTTACCATTTTTTAAATAAAAGGGTAAAAATAATAAAAAATAATAAAATAATAAAACTGTTTTTTCAACTCGTATTTTCAAATTATCTCCCAAAATTTTTACTCAAATTTCGAGTGGGAGTACTCGTTGGATGCTAAATTTAATTCCTCATCCAAGGAGTACCCATGTTGCATACTTTCGATGAACCTTGCTACATGAAAAATGAGAAATACATAAAAAATGTGATTACAATCATGTTTTTCATGTATTTCTTATTTTTCGTGTAGTAGAACCCATCGAAAGTATGCAACATGGGTACTCCTTGGATGAGGAATTAAATTTCGCATCCAGCGAGTTCTCCCGCTCGAAATTTGAGTAAAAACTTTGGGAGATAAGTTGAAAATATGAGTTGAAAAAGTAGTTTTTCATTTTTCCCTCTAAAATTTGATGATGTCATCAAATCTTATTTGATTATTTCCACTATTATTTTATAATTTCCTTAGGAGGCCCATTTTAGACCTCAAAATTCCCCTAATGCTTTCCGGATCTGAGAGACTATTTACGAAAAGGGCCATGCTGGAGTTTTCTTTTCCGCCTTCTTTTCAAACTCTCTAAACATGAAAAGATGTCGAGTTCTCCCTTTGTTAGACTCGTTAAACCTTGATGACATCGGAAATCATCACCATGACATTAACCGAGTTCCTCCTTCCTAGGGCTCGTTAAATGTACTAGGTTGGATTTGTCCACCTGCTCAATCGCAAGGTGCTTATTACCCTCAAGGTCAATATCAGCCGGTATATAATGCGTCCCAAGTTTTTAACCCTCAAAATCAACCTTCATTGGTGTCTAAGCAACCTCAAAGCCATGCTTACATTCCACAACAAACTCCATCCGTTGCTCAGCAGGGACCTCAATGGTCTACTCAAACTCAGTATCCTGATCCTCAACCCTAGTATCAACAAAATTATCCTACTTCTAATCCCTTGGTTAGACTCCTCCGGGACAAAATATATGGGGGTAGAATTCCTCTCGGATTGGGTGGAATATGAACACGGGTCCTTATCAGAGGCCTCCAATGACTCAATTACCATTTCTTTCTAAGTTGGAATTACCAGATGTGTCAAAGTTAACAAACGACTAATGCTTCTAAAGGTAAAAAGAAGGGTAAAGGTAAGGCCAAAACCGATACCCTGAAACAAGATTCTCAGAAACTTCGTGCTGGTGATGGTTTTCAATGCAAGCCGAAGTACCCTTGTTTGATTTGTGATGAAGAGCACTTCATCAAGGACTGTCCTCGACAGTATGAAGTGAGCCAGTTGCTCAAAGGCACTCAGGGAACTACGACTGTTCTTAAAGAACCTTTCCCATCTTAGCAGACCCAGATGGTAGATCATCCTAAGTCCTCTGCACCATTTGGCTCTCAGGTGTTCATGGTGAACGGTTCTACAGCTGTTTCTACTGCAACTTGATCGAAAGATTATACTTGATCACGTCAGGTAATGGGGAAGGAGATCGCTGATGGTCCTCCTCCTCTTCCTGTTTCTGGCCCTCTTGAGATTCAAAGGCCCAGTGCTGAATCCATTGTACGACCAGCTTCCAAAGGTGTACTCCGCAAGTCTTCTTACAATCCCAACGCCCATGCCGCTCACCATTATAGAATTTTTGAGGATTTGGCTCAGGCACCATCTGCGATGTCTACATTAGAAGTACTTTAAAGTTGTCCATCTCAACGAAAGGCTTTTTTTTCTACGATTGGCTGGATTGACCTTGCTGATACTAGCCTTCTCGCTTTTGATTTAGAGAATTTCGTTCCACGACTTCCGCATCAAATTGCGCTGATTATCCAAGTTGTTATTAATGGTCTCAACATTCATCGAGCAGTTGTGGACGAGGGTGCATCAACCTATGTCATGTCATCTTCTTGCTGGAAAGATATTGGTTCTCCATCCCTGAATTCATTGCGAAATGTCCTTGAAGCATTTGATAGAAGGGAGTCTAAGCCTTTAGGTGTTCTCGCTAGTTTACCGATTACTTTGAAAAGGAAGACAATCAATGTCAAGGTAGAGGTAGTTGATGCCAAATTCAATAATAATCTTCTCCTCGGTCGCAGTTGGACTCATGTCATGTTGTGCATTCCGTCCACTCTCTTTCATGTTCTAAAATTTCCGCACGAAGGAAATATTGTTACTGTTGATCAATTGTACTTCTTCACCTCTTCATTCGAGAACAACATTCCATATGTGGATCAAATTCCTACTCCCTACGAGAGCGTAGGGTCAGGCCTTTTCAAGGATCCTGCCCTCATGGGTATTTTTCCTCTTCCTCCACGAAACACTGTTAAGATCAATATGATCTCTTGGTTTAATGACCCATGGATTATTCCTTCGCCTGAATAGATAGATTGTTTCATATATTCGATGCCGTTGAGTCTGATTGAGATTGATTATTGTGAACTCGTTGCAGATTCAGAAACTCCATTCTTTGATCATGCTCCTTTGAGCATGTCTCTTAGTATTTATTCTCAATCCCCTTGGCTTGGCGATGAAAATTCATCTGATCCTTTGAAAGAAGTGTTTCCCTCCGATGAAGCCATCGTGGAAACTATGTCTCTCGAAGATCTGTCGTGGGATGATGGTCATCATCGTTCCTCGTTCATGCCTAGCCTCGAGGCCATGTTTATGTGTCTTGAGCGATTTACATCTCAATTTCCTTCTCCTCTGCTTTAATTTCCTGTTCTGACACATGACGTTTTTGAACAAGGTAACTTCAGTAATATTACATAGACGATGCCTATTGAAATTTCCGTGAAACCGAGAATTGTCGAGAACATCCATATCGGGGTCACTTGTTCTTCTGATGAAGTACAAGTTTACACTAGCCTTTTCCACGAGTTCCGTGATGTCTTTTCATGGTCCTATGAAGAAATTCCTGGCATTGATCCAAGTATAGTGGTGCAAAAAATTCCTACTAACCCGGGTTCGAAACCTGTTCGCTAGCGTCTTCGTCCTGTGCACTCTAGATAAGCTATTGCCATTAAAGGTGAAGTTGAAAAGCTTCTCCGAGCTGGTTTCATTTATCTGATTCCCTTGACAGAATGGCTCTCTAATATTGTCCCTGTAGATAAGAAGTAGGAACCATTCGGGTCTGCGTTGATTATCATGATATTAATCGAGCTTGTCCCAAGGATAATTATCCTACTCCTTTTATCAATCAAATCATTGAAGACTGTGCCGGGAGTGAGATTTTTTCCCTCATGGATGGTTTTTCTGGTTATAATCAGATTAATATTCTCCTGACTGATCAACATAAGACTGCCTTCATCTGTCCTTGGGGTACTTTCACATATAAGAAGCTCCCTTTTGGCTTAAAGAATTCTAGGGCCACATTTTAGCGGGCGATGTTGTATGCTTTTCACGATATTTGTCAGATCGTTCAACCTTATTTGGATGACCTTCCGACTCATTCAGCTAAGCGTATGTACCATCCTGACCATCTTCATCAGATTTTTCTTCGTTGTCGACGCTACAACATTCAGCTTAATCCACACAAGTGCATCTTCTACGTTGATTTCAGTAGAATCTTGTAGTTTATCATGTCCAAAGATGGAATTATCCTCGATCCACTCAAGTTTGAGGCTATCATCAATCTCCCCTCTCCCTCTTCATTGCATCAGTTGCATATTTTGCAAGGGAAGGCTAGTTTTCTATGCCGTTTCATACCTAACTATGTAGAAGTGGCTAAAGGATTCACACGATTATTGAAGCAAGGTGTCCCATTTTGTTGGGATGAGATTGCTCAGAAATCCTTTGATGCACTGAAGACGTTACTTGTCAACGCTCCGCTGTTGCATCCTTTGAACTATCATCATGATTTTTCCCTCTATTTAGCCACCGCTTTTAGTACGATTGCCATGGTTTTGGTACAAGACGATGATGACGGTGATGAGCATGTTATCTATTACTTATCTCGTAACCTTCTCGATCATGAGACATGCTATGCAGATGTTGAGAAGTTAGTGTTAGCTGCAGTTCAAGCAGTTCAACGTTTTCTTCATCATATTATTTTGCGTACTGTAATCGTGATTTCTGATTGCAACCCTATGACCTATATATTATCTCGAAAATTGTTGGGGGACAAGTACTCGAAGTGGATTGTCATCCTCCAAGAGTTTGATTTGGAATTCACTACTGCCAAGTCAAAGAAATCATTACTCTTTGCTGATTTGATTTGTTCCCTCCCTTTAGACTCTGCTCCCTCTCGTTCTGAGGAATAAATTCTAGATGATACACTTTTCTTGATTAACACCCTTGATCCCTGGTACAGTGATATCATCTTCTATCTCCAGACTTCTATTTTCATATCTGAGTTGACGAAGGATGCCTGCCTATGCATCCGGCATCAATCACAACCTTATCGTATAATCGGAGATATTCTCTATTGCGTCGGAGTGGATTCCATACTCTGCTGATTTTTGACTCTCGAGGAAGCTGAGAAAGCCCTGAATGATTGTCACAGTGGTGCCTCTGGCGGTCACATGTCTGGTTATGCCACTGCACATAAAATTATTCGTGTTGGTTATTTCTGGCCTTTTATCTTCAAGGAATGCATTTTTGCGGTTCGTAAATGTTATTATTGCCAGATCTATCAGCACAAGATGCATGCGCCGCCTGTACCTCTCCATCCTGTCATTACCGTTGGTTCCTTTGCAAAGTGGGGCATCGATTTTATGACGTGTATCCCTCCCTCGGCCGGGTGGCATGCTTATATTGTCGTAGCCGTTGACTACTTCACCAAATGGGTCGAATCAATGCCCACACTTGCCTTCGACGGTAAGACAACTGCTCAATTCATATTCAATCACATCATTTCCAGGTTTGGTGTCCCTCAAGCCATCGTTACCGATCATGGTTCCCATTTTCGGCATTATATGGTGGCGGAGTTGACTTCTAAGTTGGGTCTACGTCACGACAACTCAACACCGTACTATCCTTAGGCCAATGGCTAGGTTGAAGATGTAAACAAAGTTCTTGTCACCATGCTTCAACGTATGATTGGGATCCACAAATCCAATTGGCATATCATCTTATTTTTGGCTCTTTTGGCATACCAAACTTCAGTTAAGAATGCAACCGGATTCACTCATTTTCAATTGGTTTATGGTCTGAAAGCTACTCTTCCGATTGAGTGTGAAATACCTTCCCTCAAGTTGGCTGTTGAATTACTACCAAATACTTCACCAAAAGAAGAGCATCTTCTCTACTTAGAAAGGCTAGATGAAACTTGCCGCTTTGCTGCTCTGGTTATCAAAGCACAGAAGAAGCAGGTCAAAGCTCATTTTGGCCAATCATTTCCCCCTCGTTCGTTCATTGAAGGAGACCTCATCCTCTTGTACGACCAAGCTCATTTAAGCTGGGGGCAGGAAAATTTCAACCCATGTGGCATGGGCCCTACATTATTAAATGTTTGTGCATAATGGGGCCTATGGGCTCATTCATTACGAAGGTCATTCTCTAGAACAACCTAGAAATGGGTTGTATCTCAAAAAATACTATGCATGAGTCATTCATGCATGACTAATGTACATATGAGTTGTTTTTATTTTTGTACATGTTTTGTGTTGGTGTGCTTTGTGAGCATTTTTCCTTCTTATTGGGTCTTGCTTATTGTGTAGATGTCTATTACCCCTTATGTTGGTTTCACGGATGGTACTTCCCGCAGTACCAAGAATTTGTCTTCAGCAGCCTTAATAATTTATGATCCTGCTGGTGAGTTGATAGATCTGCAAGGTATTTGTCTAGGACGGACTACAAAAAATGTCGCTGAATATAGTGTTGTCCTTGAACTATTAACCGAGGCAATCAACCTCGGCATACGCACATTGCTTGTAAATCTAGAGTCACAACTTCTCGTTCTTCAACTCAACGCACTACAAGAAAGAAGGACATTGGTGAGGGTCATGCTTGTGACGGACCTTTAAGGTTCGTCACCAATGTCACATATGGTGACGATCCTTAAAAAACCGTCACTGTAAGTGTATATAGTGATGGTACTTTAAGGTTCATCACTAAAGCCATTTTAATGACACTTTTGGTGAGGGTCATTAAAGGCCCATCACTAATTCTCTCTTTGGTGACACTTTTAGTGACGAACTTTTAATGAACCTCACCAATTCTCTTTTTGTTACTTTTGGTGACGGTCAAAAAATGTTTGTCACCAATGATCATTCCAATGACGCTATATGCCTGTTAATATTTTTTTTTCAAAATATAACAATTTAAGGCCATTATTTTTTTTAATATGTCGAAGGCCATAGTGGTTAGAATTAGTCAATTTTTTAAGAAGTAATTAGTGTGTATCATTTCCCTCAAGTAATGACTAGTCGAATAGAGTTTTCCTATGAGTCAACACATGATTCATATATGTTAAGTTTATTATCTAGAAAATTCCCTTTAGATAAAGTTCCACTAGTGTGTGTAGGAAATATATTATTTAATACATAATCAAGCCATGAAAATTCTATTAATGAGAAATGCCTAACACTCCTCAAAAATATGGGCACACCTTAAATTAATGCTTTGTCACACACTAACATTTCTTAGCACCTCGCATGTCTTGGAACATATTTGTACCTAGAACATCTTGCCATGACACTGACGCCCAAGCACATGGTGGTATGTGCTAGCACAACATGGAACTCTCCTAGCATGTGTTGGTATGCATGTAGTCCCTAGCAATATGCCCTAGAACACCTTGGTTGAATGCATTGACATACATTAGCACTTTGCACACAATGCCACTTGGCATGTATTGGTACCTATTATTAGTGTGACTAGCATGCCCCTTTTGAAAAAGATAAAGTCCTGACTTATTAACCCTCTTATGTGTTCATTTCCTTGCATTTTATCTTGGTTCTTCCTTTTGTTGCCTTGACACTTCTTGACACATATTGACATACCCTGGCACCTTGCACATCCTTAGCACCTGGCATGTATTGGCATATATTGGCACTATCTGGCACATATAATTAGCACACCCTGGAACTCCCTAACACACTTTGGAACTCCTTGACATGCCTTGATATTCCCTAGCATGACTTACCAATTCTTAGCATACATTGTCACTCCCTCCTTGGCATGACAGCTAGCACTCATTAACACTAGTCCCTGGCACACGTTCCTCATATTCATTAACTTCCATGAATTTTGATCTAGTGCTCCCTTAAAATTTTGTTCTAGTACTCCTTAACAATCCTCAACATGAATGAGCACTCTCTAGCACACCTTAGCACTCTTCAACATGCCATTCCACTTCATAACATGCATAACACTCCCTGACACATATTGGCGCTTGGCATGTGTTGGTGCTTGGAAAGTCTTAACATGTATGGAACATGTTGATATTCCTTGGTATGATTTGGCATGGTTTAATATTAAATTTATTTGAGATCAATTTTTGGAAAGTAGATGAGAAGCAACAAAGGAAGACTTGGCACTTAGAATGCACTAATACTTTGCACTTGGCACCTATTGGTGCCTAGTGTTGGTGTTCCTAGCATGCCCCTCTTGGAAAAGGTAAATTGATGACCTGTTAACCTTACTATGTGTTCATTTCCTTGTAGTTTAACTTGTTTCTCCTTTTTGTTTCCTTGATAGTCTCTGACACGCATTGACAAACCCTTGCACATCTTGGCATGCCTTATCACTTGGCACATCTTATCATGTTTGACATGCCTTCGCACTATCTGACACATCCTAGCATTCCCTAGCACACCTTGGTACTCATGTATTTACAACTAGCCTTTACATTTTTTCATGACTTGGGAACCCAATCAAGTCCTTGGCTACTACAATTCATGTGAAAAAATTGGCCTGCTTCAACCGCAACAACTTGACCAATTGCACCTACTACAAGTAGATTGTGCCTTGTTCACCTAAGAACTACTTATAACTCATCTTATGCCACTCATGTCCAAGCTCAACTTGTCCCACTTAACTATTTGGCAAGACAAGGATCACATGATCTAGCCATGGCCATAATACAACTAAGCAACATAGCTTACACTAGAAATATTTCACATGTATGTTCAGTTCATATAAACAGTAGAACATTAACTGAGAGTTTTCAAGAACCACAAGATTCACAAGGCACACAAGATATAAACTGACACAATTCGAGTGCCTGAAAACTTATACACAACAATGTACAATATGCAATTATCTACAATATTTTAAAACATGAGCATGTAGCCAAAGTGTGCCACATCTCATATAAAAAAAGTAACTAAAGGCAAACCAATGTTGTGCCTAGCACAAAGTGATCTCCCTTTGTCTAAAACCGATATGTTGAGCCCCTTATAACAACCATAGGCTTGCCTCATGTAAATCCTATTCTAAACTTCTCCTAACACGCTTCGTCCCTAGCACACTTGAATTCGCTAACACTCCCTGGCACACACTCTTATTTGTTCCTTTCCATGCATTTTGACCTAGTTATCCCTTGATATGCTCGAAACTCCCTAAAACTCTAGTTTAGCATGCATTGACATTGTTCGACATATGTTAACATGCCTTTTCATTCCTTTGCATGCCTTGATCATCCTTAGCTAACATGCCCTCACAACTACCCTTACTTAATTTTCAACTTGGGAACTAAACCAAGGCCTCGCTTGACTACAAGAGCTTGACCAAGTTATAGTTACTACAACTAGACTATGTTGTTGAATTGTGTAGTTTGGGAGGTACTCCACAAGCCTAGTGAGATGGCCTTGTGTGAGTTGGATCAAAAAAGGCTTTGTGGGAATAGAAGCCAAGAAAAGGGATTTTGGAACCAAGATGGGGTTTAAAATATAAAAGAAAATTAAAAAGGAAAATTAATATTTCCTAAGGTCTAAGTGGATAAAACCCGTAAGTTTTAGAGGGTTCCTAAGAGGTCTAGTAAAAAATATTTAAGGAGTCCTTAGGATGAAGGAAATAAAATCAAGTGAGAAGGAGATCATTTGATCAAGGGGGAAAAGAGAGATGTAGTCCTAAAGAGGCCATGATCATTATCATGCCTAGCATTCATTAAGATGCCTCGGTATTCTTTGTCATGGTTTAATATTAAAGTTATTTGAGATCAATTATTGATAAGTAGAAGAGAAGTAACAGAGGATGATTTGGCACTTAGAATGCACTAACACTTGCCACTTGCCACTTATTTCCACCTAGTGTTGTTGTGCATATCATGCCCCTCTTGAAAAATGTAAATTGATGACTTATTAACCCTATGATGTGTTCATTTCCTTTTAGTTTAACTTGTTTCTCATTTTTTTGCCTTGATATTCTCTGGCATGTATTGTCACACCATTGCACACCTTGGCATGCCTTAGTACTTGACATATATTAGCATATTTGACATGCCTTTGAACTATTTGGCACATGTTAGCATTCCCTAGCATGCCTTAGCACTCATGCCCTCACAACTAGCCTTACATGTTTTCATGACTTGGGAACCCAATCAAGTCCTTAGCTACTCCAGTTCATGCGACATTGATCTGCTTCAACCCTAACAACTTGATCAATTGCACCTACTACAAGTATATTGTGCCTTGTTCACCTAAGAACTTCCTATACCTCATCTTAGGCCACTCATGTCCAAGTTGAACTTTTCCCACTTAAGAACTTACCAAGACAAGGATCACATCTAGCCATGGCCATAAAACAACTAAGCAACATAACTTACATAGGTAATATTTCACATGTATGTCCAGTTCATATAAATAGTAGAGCATTAAATGAGAGTTTGCAAGAACCACAAGGCACACAAGATATAAGTCGACACAAGCTGAGTTCCCCAAAACTTATACATAACAATGTACAATATGCAATTGTCTAAAATAGTTTAAAACATGATCATTCGGCCAAAGTGTGCCACATGTCATATAAAAATAATAGATAAAGGAAAAATAGTGTTGTGCCCACCACAAAGACTCCCTTTATTTAAAACTACTTTGTCGAGCCCCTTATCGCAATTGTAAGCTAGCCTCTTGCAAATCCTATTATGAAATTTTTCTAACACACTTCATCCTTGGCACACTTGAATTCACTGACACTCCCTGGCACACACTCTTATTTGTTCATTTCCATGAATTTTGACCTAGTTCTCCCTTGTGATGCCTCGACACTCCTTAACACTCCTCAACATGCATTGACATTGTCCAACATGTGTTAGCACACTTTTTCATTCCTTGGCATGCCCTAACTCTTCCTATTTATCATGCCCTCACAACTACCCTTACTTAATTTTCAACTTTGAAACCCAACAAAGTCCTTGCTTGACTATAGGAGCTTGACCAAGTTACAATTACTTTAACTAGACTATGGTGTTGAATTGTGTAGCTTGGGAGGTACTCCACAAGCCTAGTGAGATGGGTTTGTGTGAGTTTGGCCACAAAAGGCTTTGTGGGAAAATAACCCAAGCGAAGGGGCTTTGGACCCGAGATGAGGTTTAAAATCTGAAAGAAAATTAAACAGAAAAAAAAAATATATATATTTCCTAAGGTCTAAGTAGATAAAGTTTGTAAGTTCTAGAGCATTCTTAAGAGGCATGACTAGGAAAAATCTATTTAAGGATGCCTTAGTATTAAGGCAAGAACATCAAGTGAAAAGGAGCTCATTTGATCAAGGAAGACAGGAGAGATATAGTCCTAAAGTAGGTTGAGTTAGAGGGTTGAGTAAGCGTTGCTAAAGGGAGGCCATGATCATCCACCAAGAGTAAGATCATCACATGAGGGTTCACAAGAATGTCACATACATTAATGGGTTTGAGATAGGAAGTAGGATGGCATATTGTTGGTTCTCTTAGAGCAGATCAAGCTCAAGAGAGGCGAATCATGAGAATTTGGGCATGTGATTTCAATGTTGTTTCTGTGTGAAGTCCACATCAAATTTTGAAATAATAGAGAGGTTTGAGACCCTACCTTGTGGTGGTTACTGGGTTGCAAGGTCTGTGATAAATACCAACACAAATGGAGGAGGGTCTGCACTAGAATTTAGGGCCAAAACAGAAGTAGTCACAGGTGTAATATTGACTGAGGTAACCATAGTTTGAGGGTCATTTTTATCTAAAGCTTGGGTTAAGATTCAATCAAAGAAATGACTAAAATCTATGGATCCATATGAGCTAGGCCGAGTCTCTTATGGAGGAAAGAGTTGTCATTTTTGCTATGGGTGGATATGGTTTGTTCTAAAGCAATTAGAATAGAAGTATAATTCCGTATTTAGGGAGGTTTCCTTGCATGTTCAATCCATAAGGTAAGCCACCAAGGTTGTGACAAATCTGCATAGAATAAGAGGGGTTGTGACCCTTAGAGAGAGGTTTATCTCTGCAATATATACCACAAATTTGGAAGATGGTTTGCAGAAGTATGTGCAGAGATAGAAAATCCAAAGGAAGGTGGAATCTGAGTAGAAGATGGAGCAGAAGAAATGTGCCATATGAGGAATGGATTGACACGAAGAGTAGTTTATTTTGTTGGAATGTCCATAGAGTTTTGGATAGAGATATGAAGAAGCCTATAAATAGTTAGTCAATGGATTGTTAATGGATGATTTGTGACCCTGTTTCAGTCATCTACAAATTGTTAGAAGGATGATAAGATGAGTAGTTCAGATTTGTTCATAGATTGGACAAAAAATAAATTGGTACACAAGAATAGTGATTTTGAGAGGACTCAAATCACTATTAGGTGGCATATTTGAAGAGCCCTAGATGAGGGTAGTGTTGTGGGCACTAGATCAGTAAAATAATTTACTATGGTAGGGAAAATTGATGGTTGTCCAAGTACAATTGGAGGGTTGTTAGGTGACTGTCAAAGAAGAGCTCTAAGTTATGAACTTGTGAAGGAAAACAAGACTGGTAGAAGGGTAGGTGTATTGGGCCTAAGGACATATAGAATTTGAAGGACTAAAGTAGCAGTTAAGTGGGCTAGACAACTAGCCCTATTTCACTGTATTGTAGAGGATTGCATCAATGAGAAGAAGGGAAACCTCCATATCCCTAGACTTGTCATCTTGGAGCAATAGTATGGAAAAAGTGGGCAGACCAAAGAGTTTTTCACAACGGATTTGTGAACCACTGATCAAAAACATTAAGTGTTGTAGACCTTAAAGGGAAAAAGAGGTAGATAGAGGGCAACGTTTTTTGAGTGGAGTTCAGTAACATAAAGGAGTTGAGTTCATTGATAGAGGCAGATTGAGGAGTTGCATAATGGGAGAAAAGAGGACCTGCTAGATGTGTTTAAGACATGTGGATTGAAAGGGCTATGTGTGGCAGCCACCATTAAAAATTGGGTCAAGTGTTGTCTTGTTCAAGGTAGATTAGTTGTCAAAGGACTAACACCAAGCCCTAGTTGTATTCCTTGTATCAGTGTGACTGTAAAGGGCCATCAACCCTAGTACGAGAGCTCTAGCCTATTCTATTATAGTTTGTAATTTAATGAATAAAGGTTTGAAAAAGTAAAAATTTTTCATGTGCACTAATTGATTCCCTTACGTGTGTAGCTTTCATTGTGAAAAGTAGATGTGTTGTGGCACTTGAGTGTGTTTGCATCAAAGATTCTAAGACCAAACCCAAATTCTCATGTGTCGTGGAAATTCAACACATGCCTTGTTCACCTAAGAACTACATGTAACTCATATTAGACTACTCATGTCCAATCTCAATAGATCCCACTTAACAAGTTACCAAAAAAAGGCTCATCACATCCAACTGTGGTCGTAAAAAAACTAAGCAACATAGTTTACATATTGACATGCTATAACACCTGACATTTCTTAAATGCCTTGGAATTATGTGGCATGTGTTAGCATCCCATACATTCCTTGACATGATTTTACACTCCCTAACACACCATAGCAGTTCCAGACACACCTTGGTAGTTTAACATACCTTGGAATTGTTTAGCATATAACCTTGTCAGTCCCTAGGACTCCCTAACACTTCCTAGCATGTGTTGGCACACCCTGGCACCTAGGACATGTTGGCCACATGCCACTTTGGCACACTAGCATGACTTAACACTGCCTAACATATCATGTCACTCCCTCCTTAGCATACCTGGAACTCGCTAACACTCCCTGTCACACACTCTTATTCGTTCGTTTCCATGCATTTTTACATAGTGATCCCTTGTGTTTCCTTGGAACTCGCTAACACTCAACTCACATTGGCACTTGGCACATCTTGGCATGCTTCCCTAGCTCTCTAGCATGCCTTGGAAATATCTAGCATATATTGTTAGTCCCTCCTTAGCAAACTTGGAACTCCATAGCAAGCCCTATAATTCACTGGCACATATTGGCTCTTGGCACTTAGTACTTGAAAATTCTTGGCATGTGTTTGGACGCCCTGGAATACCTTGGCATGGTTTAAGATAATATTTATTTGAGATCAATTATTCAAAATTAAGAGAGAAGTAATAGAGAATGATTTTCCACTTAAGACACGTTAAAAGTTGGCCCTTGGTGTGTATTGGCACTAGTGTTGGAATGCCTAGCATTCACCTCTTGAAAAGGTAAGGTCTTGAATTATTAACCCTCATATGTGTTCATTTATTTTCATTTTAACTTGGTGTTCCCCTTTGTCGCCTGACACTCCTTGACATGCGTTCGCATACCATAACACCTGGCACATCTCATCATGCCTTAACACATGGCATGTCTTGGCATGCCTGGCATGCTTTGGCACTATTTGACATATATTAGCACACCCTAACACTTCTTGAAATGCCATAGCATTCCCTAGTATGCCTTGTCACTCCCCCATGCCACGCCTGACACTTGCTGACACCCCCAATACACCCTCTTATTCATTCATTTCCATTATTTTTCACTCAATGATTTATGTTTGATGGGGTGCATGTCTAGAAAGAGTTCCTTTAAGAGAATAAAAAAATGAACGCACCATTACTGACATAAGTAGTTGTGATATTCTACTTGAATGACATTAGGAAACTACACAATAGATTTTAAGAATGAAATTTGTATGGTTTTTTATTATGGTGAGGGAATGGTAAGAAGTGAGTGGTCAATATGGTGTGTGAATGCTTAGAATACCTTCTCACTCCCTCCTTGGCATGACAACTATCACTCATTGCCACTCCCTGACACACCCTCATATTCATTCACTTCCATGTATTTTGACCTAGTGCTCCCTTGTGTTGTCCTAGTACTCCCTAACACTCCTCAACATGCATTGGCACTCCCTACTTACCACTTTTCGACATGCCCTGCCACTTCATAACATGCATAACACTCCCTGACACTCATTTGCACTTGGCACATGTTAGCGCTTGGAAAGTATTAGCATGTCTGACATGCATTCATGAGATGACTTGATATTCTTTGGCATGGTTTAATATTAAATTTATTTGAGATCAATTATTGGAAAGTAGATGAGAAGCAATAGAGGAATATTTGGCATGTAGAATGCACTAACACTTGGCCCTTGGCACCTATTTTCACCTAGTGTTGGTGTCCCTAGCATGTCCCCCGCGAAAAAAGGTAAATTGATTACTTATTAACCCTCTTATGTGCTCATCTCTTTGTAGTTCAACTTGTTTCTTTGTTTCCCAAGCACGACTTGGCACTCATGCCCTCACAAATAGCCTTACTTGGGAACCTTACATTCCCTGGAACACCTTGGCACTCCCTAGTTGTCACACCCTCATATATAGCCTTACTTTTTTTGCAACTTGGGAACCCAACCAAGTCATCAGCAAAACAATGTTATGCCCAACCCAAAGTCTCCCTTTATTCAAAATTACTTTGTCCAAACTTTATCACAATGATAGACTTCCCTCTTACAATTCTTATTCTAAACTTCTCCTAAAACACTTCATCCTTGGGATACCTAGAATTCACTGACACTCCTTGGCATACACTCTTATTCGTTCATTACCAATAATTTTGACCTAATTCTCCATTGTGTTCCCCTGTTGCTCCCTAACACTCCTCAACATGCATTGACATTGTTTGCCATGTGTTAGCACACCTTTTCATTCCTTGGCATGCCTTGGCACTCCTTAGCTATCATGCCCTCACAACTACCCTTACCATTTTTTAGACATGGGAATCCAACCAAGTCCTTCCTTGACTATGATAGCTTGACCAAGTTACAATTACTACAACTATACTATGCCTTGTTTACCTAAGAACTTCCCATGGAACTCCCTAACACTCCTTGGCACACATTGGCACACCCTGACACCTCACACATCTTGGCATGTAGCATTGACACTCTAGCATTCCTTGGAACTACCTGGCATACCTTGTCACATCTGGAAGCAAGTAACTTGATAATCATGCCAACACGGTTGCAAAAAAAACCTTATAACTTGGAGTATACCCCCCCCCCCATCGCAAGACACAAGGCATCATGGGAAATACTGTAGTAGAACGTGCCTCATATGAAAGGAAATTTCGACGTGTGGAAAAAAGATAACATATCCATGTTTCCAAAACCCACTGCGACCACTACAACACTGCTTACATTAAGCTTAAAGATTTTGATTTGTATTCAGGCCCGAAAAGCTAGTGTGTGGTCCCCGCAGCTTGCATTCTCTAATGCATTGGTCACATCCACAACTGAAGAGGTTGTATGGTCGCACCGGTCGCTGACTTACTCCAAATATTATTGTGCGACTTGGAAACCTGGGTGGGAGTGCGACTTGGAAACCTGGGTGAGATTGCGACTCTTTGGAAGCCAGAGAGTCACAATATGGATTGGTCACACTTATGAGCTTGTCCCTAGAGATCCGAGATGCAACTCTGCAACCTATGCAACGATCACAAGTGGGATATGCAGTCAGTTGCACTTCTCAAGGGTAGCATGGGTCACACGAAGCTCTGGCCAACATTTCTACAAGATCGCTCGAAGATATTTTCTCACAGTTGCAAATTCTGTGTTTAGAATCTCTAGCATATGAATGAGTTGAATTAGACTTTACACTGTGAGGAATGGTTGACATACCAATCTTGGTCTTAACGTAGCAGCAACAGGAATAAGGTGATTCCCCGTGCCACCGTATTTCGATGTTGCCCATGGAAACTGTCAAAGGAACTGCTTAACTACTGCCATCCAGCGCTGAATATTGGGGATTTTGAGATATGGTCGCTATTTATCCTACCTCGAATTCCTCGACTAGTTGAAGATAACAAAGATCTATATAAATAAAGGCCATGTGAACCAGAGGGAAAATCCTCGTGGTTAAAGTATCATCCCAGGTTTTCAATGTGTTATCGTTTCTGTAAATGAGTGGCTTATCAACAACCTTCACGTGCCTGATGTTACACACAGACTCAACATATTTTGATAATTTTCTTCCACTTCCGCTACTTTCGGACCCAAATCACCAAAGGAATGCAACTTTCCATGATTTTTAATAGTGAACATTCAATCCTTGTAGATACCTTAAGGTTCTGAGCATTATAAGCATCCAAACAAACTTGTGTTTCACCCAGGTGGATGTTAGTGCTAACACCTATGAAATCCTTTTGGAGCCTTAGCATTGTATTTTAGAAGTTATATTCCAATGATAACAAGTGCAAACTCTTTATGCCCTTCCAACTTGTAGGTATTATACCAATTAAACGATTGTGGTCCAAGTTAAGATATAATAAGCTACTCAGATTTTCAAATGAAGCTGGAACAGTTCCTATGTGGTTGTTAGATGAGAGAGACAATACCGAAAGGTTTTTCAATAACCCAATCTCAGGAGGGATTTGTCCTTCCAATAAATTCTCTGGAAAATGTACTATAAAATAATAAATATGATTGCATTACTAAGTGCCATGTAACCTATGGAGCACGTTTAACACTCCCTTAGCACTATGTGGCATGTGTTAGCATCCCCTACATTTATTGGCATGTTTTTCACTCCTAACACATCCTAGCACTCCATGACATTCCCTAACACTCTAGCATGCCTTGGCATTGCCTAACATAGGGCCACTAGAAAGATTGGAACCATAGGGCCACTAGAAAGATTGTGTAAGATATAGCCCAACATAATCAATGCCTTGAGAGAAATCTATGGAGAGGGATCAAAATAAATTATATTTGTAAGTCCATCAAAACATATTTACTAGAGAGTGACACCACGATGATCAATGCCACGCATGGAGTCTTTTGAGCTAGGCATTTTATTTTTCTAAAAATTTGTTTGAAGTGTCACTGAATTAGTGGAATTCTCAAATTCATGACGTTGTAAATTATGTAGGAACTTTGTTGCTTTTCTTATAGAGGCTAAGGCTTGCAAGGATAATATAGGGTTTGTAAAGTCTTAGGGGAAAATAAGCATCAATTTTTAGCTCTTTGACATACTAAAGAGTATGTATTATATCAGTAGTATATATGGATTATATGACATTGAATCCACCTTGAGATGGAGGTTGTTATGTGTTATAGAAATTAAGGAGATGCCAGTTAAACAATTTCTCTTATCATGACATATTTTTTTAAAACAAGAACGGGTATATTTATTATTTATAAAAATAGGTCGGGCCGCAGCCTAATCAACCTTTGATACATATTCTTTTTTCCCAAAATTCCCTTTGAGACAGGTTCTGCTCTTTCATAGCTGATTCTTAAGGTATCGGAAACCAAATTGGGACATCATCGTTTTTTGAGAGATCTCCTTGGGCTAAGAGGCAACTTGCATTTGCTTTTGTGTTAGCTTCCTTGTTTAAATTTCAGAGGATATGGAAGAAGGAGCTAGAAGTGTATTTTTGTAACTCTTTTCCTAGGCACCTCATATTCCTACTTTGGCACATGTATCTCACTAGGACCACTTATTCATAAGGGGGGACAATTGATTCAATAGAATACTAGTAACCACCCGCTTGTTACATTGATTCAACATTCCACATCTTGGTAGTTATATTATAGTGTTTTAGACCTCAAACTTCTGGTGCCTTTTTTGGGCATTTCCCTTGCATTTTTGGCATTTTTCATAGGCTAAAGACACAAAGTATGGATTGTAATGGTACAAGAAATGTCCTAAATGGAGTTTGCATTCAAAATTTGTAGCCTCAGGAAGTTGATATATCAATCAGCCTCTTTGGGCCCACATTTTTATTGGCACATCATTTCCTAGGGCTAGGGCTTTTGATTTTAGGGTTTTTGCATCTTAGGACATCATACTTTCTGTTCAAAGGTGGTTTTGACATCTTGTAATGTTTTCTTGTGATTAAGAGTAGTTGACACATCTCTCTTCATAGAGAAGCTACCCCCATTCCAATTAGTTTGCATCACTTTGCAATTTATAGTTTTTTTTTTCTAATTCATTCAGTAATAGAATTTAGATTTTGTTCTACTACTGTACTCTTTGCAATGTCTTTTCTATGTCTCCATTTATGTTTTTGCATAATAAAATCCCCTTCAAACCTTAGGTCTATCTATGGGTTTTTTTGGTAGAAGCTTCTACCTTTGGATGGCCATGGGTCCTAATATTTGAATTTTGGAGCAAATTTTCAATGTTTTTATATCTTTACAATGGTAAAGAACACGTGCTTCCTCATAAGAAGTCATAAGTTCAAATCTAAAAGGGTAGAGTATGTAAACCTTTGTAGTGTTTAGTAGACTCACTTCCTTTGTCATACAAACAATGATATCACAATAAAGTCTCACTCTCGAGCTTAGCCATAGACTTAAAAATAGATTACTACTAATATATTGCACATATTGCTCTATTTAACCTAGATTATCCTCAAGATATATTTTTCTAATAGAAAAAATATATAGACTAAAGTTCTAACATTTTTAAAGTAATAAAATTTTACAAATTGTTTTGTTTTGTTTTTTTTTTAATATGACAAAACATAGTACGCTAAACATTTGAACGTGTGTTAAGAATTTGAAATTTGGTTTATCAATTGGAGGGAAAGAAAAGGCACGAGCGGAGGGAGAATCCTATAGGGAAAGCAATGCAGCCTGCAGTTCCTGGAGATTTGGAGATTTGAGGGTTGAGCAGTTTTGGCCATTAATTTTTTTTGTGAAAACAAAGCTTTCAGATATTCTGTGCAGTGATGGTTTCCGGGGACATTTAAACATGTAGATTTGAGGGATTATAGGTCATCGTAAGTGCGAATTTAGGCATTCTTCCGCGCTTCCTCATGTTCTCAACTGTCTCCATTTACTGAAATGTGGACTCATTCATCTGATATTTTAGGGATAGTGATATTTTTTGTAATAATTTTGGACTGGTGTTTTATTTGGATCTTCTATTATATTTTGAAACATATATGGTCAGGTCAGATGCCGGAAGGTCCTTCAAACTGGGGTTGGCATGCCAAAAGCAGTAATGTCACATCACCAACCGGTGGGGTGCTTCAGATCGTGGTTGGAATTCTAGTACCTGTTCTTTTTTCTTGTGAATTTTATCTAGAAGTTGTACTATGCTTGCAGGAAGCAGGGCTGTAGCTGAATTATGGCAAGAACCATTACTGAATTTTCAGAGTGTGCTTCTAAGTTTTTATATTATGCAATGCTTCGTATGCAGGTTCTCTGCTCGACATGGAAGGACAATGGCACTATTTTTTTCTCTATTGGTTGTGATAAACAAGCTAAAATGTGGCCACTGATGACTGGAGGTCAGCCAGTCTATGGCTATGGGTGATGCACCTATTAAGGAAATTGCATGGATTCCAGCAATGAACTTGCTTGCAACTGGAAACTGGGACAAGACACTTAAGTATGTATATGATGGTTTTCTTTGATTCCGTCTCCCTTTGCTTATTTATGCATGTTATGAGGTTGCTTATAAATGTTAGTGGAGTTTTGACCTTATGAATATTAAACCCATTGGAGCATAGTGCCAAAATTTTAATATCTTTTAGGCTTTGAGTCAAATAGAAACTTCTCATCTCGCCATTTTTTTTATAAAATTATATGAGATTAAAGGGAAAAAAAAAAATGTTAGATTGACCCAGGTCCTAGATTAAATACTCAACGTTCTTCTTAACTACTCAACATTCTTTGCTTACTGCCATAGCCTCTCATACCTATGCAAACCTTGTTAGAAACAGAGACACCTTCCTTCTAATTTACATCAACATTATATCTGCAAATCTTCATATAAATTGTGTTGTCCGTGGTGATAACTTTTAATGTCCGGATCTCCTGCTTGTAGCTGTCTATCACTTTCTCCCATCCATAAGGCAGGACCTACCTCCAACTTGAAAAACTACAGAACGATCATGGTCGGGCACACATTCTCCAACCTGTATGCTACTACCCTCCACAGGGGACTCTCGAGCTTCCTAGAGCAGAAACAGCTCAGGGCCAGGGGCCAAGCTGATTTTAGACCGGACCATTAGACCATCAACCATATCTTCATTCTTCGAGCGACGATCAAGGAGGCTTGACATGGGTCCTCCGAGGTGTACTACTGCTTTGTGGATTTCAGGAAGGCCTTCAATTCGGTCCTCAGGGAGGACCTTTTTCAGAGACTAAGAGAGATTGGCATCTCTTCGACTCTCTTGATTTCCATTATGCGCCTCTACGAGTCCGTTCTTGGTCGTCTCTGCACAGTTGGAGGGATGTCAGAGTTCATCTAGAGCACTATTGGAGTCAAGCAGGGGTGTCCACTTTCCCCTGCTCTCTTCGAGATCTACATTGATGAGCTGGAATCTTTCCTCCGAGAGCATATCCAAGCATCTGATGGGTGCCTTCTCCACCATGTCTTGATCTCCATCCTACTTTTTTCCGATGATATTTATCTCCTAGCCTCCTCCCCAGAAGGCTTACAGAGGCATTTGGATGCCCTTGCAGCCTTTTTTGATCTTCGGCACCTGACGGTGAACCTGAGCAAGACCAAAATCATAATTTTCAACGGGGTGAAGAAGACTTCGAGTTTCTGCTTCCTATTCAAGGGAGAAGAAATCAAGGTCGTCAGCAGTTACACTTACTTGGGAGTGCAGTTTATAGGTCCCCATTTTAGCCTTTAGCCAGCCCTTCAACCTAGGGTAAACAAAGGATATGGCTCCCTCTGCCTTTCTGGAGAGACAATGCTTCCGTCACCACTTCTAGGACATTTCATCCAAGATGAACATCATGGATACCTTGATTCTCCCCACTGTGCTTTATGGATCAGAGGTTTGGGGCCCCTCATTACTAGAGTTAGATTGGGCCTCGGAAGAGCGTGTCTAGACTCTTCTCTTGCGCCGCTTCATCCGGTGCAAGTAGACAGTTTCTCAAAACATCATCCTAGCAGAGTTCGGAGCTAAGCCATCCGCCTGGAGGCAATATTCAGGATAGTCTCCTTTCTTCATCGGATCTATTGACTGGTAGACATGAGGGAGGGTTGAGATAGGTGCCCATAATTGGCCTATTGCTCCTCGAAGAACATCGCTCATACACACGCAAACTGCACCAAATGCTGGTTCACCGAGGTGACAAAACTCCTTGGTTTTACTGGTATCCAGATGAATCATCTCCCCCTATTCTAGTATTCACTAAACACTCCGGGGCACCTTCTACCTAACCAACAAGAATTCAAAAAAATCATCAGGGAGGACATATATAGGCAGTACATTCAGACTACATGGGTCAATCTTTTGGGCAGACTGTGCCCAAAGATGGCCTTCTACGCTGAGCACCTTCTAGAGATTAGAGATGGACTCATTATTTGACCCCCCTATACCCTCCAGTATTGGATGCATGCTATTAGGATCCCTCTCAGGCAGTTCAGGGTTGGATCGCACAGGCTTCGAGTTGAGACAGATTATCATATTGACAAGATGGAGAGGATTTGTCAACTTTGTCACTTACAGGAGGTGGAGACTGAGTCACACTTCATCTTCAGATGCCCGATCTACTATGAGATCTAAGGGAATTTTCATTTCCTATTCAGGCCCCCCCAAAGCTTGGCCAGCTTCCTTAGATACACTGACCAGAGATGCCTGGCTCTTTACCTTCAGAAGACCTTCAGACACTGCTCGACTCTGCTCATCGTTCGTCCCAGCCTCCACACAGAGGATCACAAACTTCTTCAGAGTACTCCTAACTTCGCGGGGCACCAAGAGAATCACCGATCGGCCCATAGACCTTGATTTCAGAGCAGTGCAGAACCAGAGTTTTCATCCCACTAGACCCCATCAGCGATCCAGGACCATAACGCCCTCTAGCGGGCACCCCAAATCCTCTAGACAGTAACTACAGCAGTCCAGTTCCTCCTCGGGGCAACATACATTGACAAGTTTCCTTCAGTCCTCTTCGATCGACCTTAGATGCTAGGAAAAGGAGTCCTCCACCCCCTTCAGGAGGCTCCTCTTTCTCCTCCAGGACTTCTTCATCACATCTCATTGTCAGGATGCTTTAGTCACCTAGTTTTGCTTTACATTTACAATCTTTGTAGTTCTGTGTTTCCTGCTTTTATAAATGAAGGGGACCGTTTGGTCCACCAGCTAGGCATGTTGTAATCATTGTAACTGACAGTCCCATTGACCTTTTTGTGGTCATTCTTTGGACATTAATAAAATTATCTTATTAACTTATCTTATATCCTTTTATTCTATGCACTGCTCCACAGGTACAGGACCAAAAGCTGACTGGAACATCGACAACTTGAAGTTATTTAAGACTGCATCAACCTCTCCAAAAAACTTGAAGAAAGTTTTGAAAGCTTTCTAAGCCTTTTCCTCTAAGGCTCTTACCCTATCGAGACATTTACAAGCTTCAGAAAAACAAATTATTTTCTCCAAGTCGTTGAGCTAAGGAATGTCTAGCCCCTCATCAAGATATTGTATTTTCCATTGAATGGTGTCATCTAACATAATTATATTATTCTCCAATCCTTCCTTGACAGGCCCCATCCTCTTTATATAATCATCAACCTTAAGAGTTTTATCTTTGATGCCCTGAATTCTCCTGTAGAATTATTTCTGAACCATACTCAGTTCCTCTTGGATCTCAAGTGATTTCCCTTTGAACTATTTAACTGAGTCTAGTTCACCTTACTGCTGGAATTATAGCTCTGTAATTCTTTTCTTAGCAACACTGAGTTCCAATTGAGCATCACAGACCTTCCTCTTTAGCTTGAAAACATTATCACTTGTTGCTTGGGCCATGGTAATATAGGCAGCTGCAGTCATCTCTGGATCCGCTCTTGTTTCATGAATGAGAACCTCCTCAGTGACAGTCGCTCTCCCAACCTTATCATTTTTGGAAACTCTCCTATTGACTTTGTTCTTCTTTTATTCATAATTGAATGTTTTCAATACCACTACTGGGTCAGCCACAGTCATGGGGAAAATTTTCTCCTTCTCCATTTCTTCAATCTGACATGGTTCCACTGGAGATTGAGGAGTGGGGTTTATCTTCGAAGATGATTAAATGTCAAGGTGTTCAATCCTTTTATCTTTCCACATCGCTTATTCCTTCTTATTTTGTAGTTCCTCATATCTTTTCCTCTGAAGCTCTTCATCACTTTTCCTTTTTTCTTCCTGCTGCTTGACTCTTTGTTCAGTTTCCAAAGCCAATTGTTTCACCAAGTCATCTTTTTTTGCTTTCCTTCTCTGTTCTTCTGCCTCCTTCACTACTTTCTCTTGTTCAATCCTCCTCTTGAGTCTATCTACTTCTTTTTCCAATGCTTCCTTCATCTCCTTCATCTATTCCAATGCCCTCTACAGCTTTTCAACTTCTTCTTGGAGGTTGAAAATAGGTGAAGAATGCGTCTGTTCGATCTTCTTTTGAGGTCCTTGACTTATATTTTCTTTAACCTCAGATGGATAAATAAGTCTTTTGAAGATTTCCTCATCAATATCCCTCTCATGAGTATAAGACTACATCTGGTTAACAACAACACAATGACTAATAATCACAGCTTCAGGATCATGTCTCCTGAATCTTATCTCTCCAAAGTGATATGATTCAATTTCATTGGCCTCTTTCATGGCTTGGCTGGTTCCATCAACTCCATAGTATCTGAACTTGATAGGAAACTTAGGCCATATTGACCTCTTTTCCCTCTTAAGAGTACCTGTCACTCGATGAGAAAATGTTTGATATAATATTTCCAACAGAACCACTCTGTCTGGAGCATATAAAGGTAGCATATTAGGAGCTCTTGATGCACCATATGGCATAAACTTTGATTTAGATTCCCTTTTCATGCAAATACTAGTCTCCAATGCCTCCTATGACTGTCTGTTCTTGTTCCGAGAGGCATGGATGCTCTTTCTCAAATAACAAATAGTACACTAGAGCAATAAAATGGTTTCATATTCTTGTCATCTCTGATTTATGCTTGTAATCCCATAAGAGCTTGCATTAAACATGTACTGGAGGAAAAGACTTGGACCATTTCCATTCTAGTTTCAGAAATTCATTTTCTGAACAGATGGAGTCCAAAAGGTAGCTGGACATAAAGTAACTAGTAGGCTTGGAACTCTTCACTTCCTTGAAAGCTTTATATAATGAAGGGGACATGATTGCACTCCAATTGAATGTTGGCCCATGAGTACAAATTTCATTCACCATACGCATCCATGATTCATGAAACATGGTTCCATCCTTTTCTCCATACAATCTTGCCAGCAGCAACATGACTATTCTAAAATGATGCTTCAATCTAGCAGTTGGATACACCTTTGATATCCTGGTCTTAAATATTTTAGCATAAAACCACCATTTTTTAGTAGCATGCTAGGAGGTACCTCATCCATATCTCTTTTCACCCATTCCTGAGATAGACATACGTCAGGCTCTGGGAGGAACTTTCTTGACAATATGTTGAAGGTCTGGTACCCTCCAACTGGGCTCTGGTGTTGGTTTAGGATCCATCTATTGGAAAAGTCCACCTGGTCTATGAGCTAGGAGGTTACCTCCACACAAGGAAGAAAAAGAGATATGGCAGCAATCCTATGGAGGCATGATTTGGTCACATTCTTGTAAATGTTGATACTAAGGTCATGTTCAGGATCATTGTGGATGAGTTCTGAGAAATCCCCTGAGCTGAACATTTGAAAAACTCTTCCCCACGGGAAATAATTCTCATTTCTTATCTTGAATTCTGTGTCCCCCATGATTAAAGGACGATGTTCAGGAATCAACACCTCTAAAGATTTATTTTTTCAAATTTTATTTGCATCGATCTTCATCCTTTTGACTTTCTTATCAATTCTTACACTAACTCAATACAAGAAGCTTAATGTTGTACAAGTTGTTCTATTCATAGTACAGATACAGTAAATTCATAATTATACACAATATACTTGTTTTTTATTACGAAACACACTTAGCTGATAAAACAAACTAGTATTTGACATGGAATTCAACCTACGAGTTGTTTTACATTACTTTGCATAACAAGCAATTGAATTGATTATGAAATAAACCACATGTTTGATTTCACTGTGTATTGGTTTCACTTACCACCTAATGATAACCTGTTGTATAAATGATGCTTGTTATAACTCCATTGCTTACACTATTGACATAATAGAAGTAATCAACTTAGCTTTCTCTTGTTTCCATTGTTATAGTAGACTCAACATAAGTAGAATCGTAAACAAACTAGAGTTAAGATGTTATGAATACTAATGATAACCACGCTCAAATAGATTGACTTGTATTACATAGATCACAAAGCTTGATCAATACTACTACCTTATTCTAGTTATATTGATGGGTATTATTCTATAAACCATGTATTAGGGAAATTCTTATTATGTTCCCTTAGTGAAATTAGGTTACATGTATTTGTTACACTAGATACTGAATATTTAAGCATACAACGTAACAACAAAACCAACACTCTACCTTGACTATGCGTCTAGTTGGATTTATAAAATGACCCTCAAAACTCAAGCTACCCCCTTGACCTATGCCTTTCATAGTAATGCATTGGATAAAACCCAACTTTTACGTGCCTTTGCAGGGAGGGAATGACAGAGTAACTAGAAAATATGAAGTAGCTCTACAACCTTTTGGTCCTCGATCTTTATCTCCTTCATCACCTACTTAAACCACTACATCGAACACTGGATCTAAGGCTGATCATGTTAGAGACAAAATCAACATTCACTATGCATACAAGCCAGTTCTACCATATGAAGCAAGCATTGATTGAACCAAGTGTAGTAAGGTCAGTAGGTGTAGTCAGTGTGAGTAGCAGGAGTGATAGTGGTAGTGGGTGGGATAGCTTGTTTGAAGACTATTGTTTGTGATATTTCTTGAAGGAAGTTCTTATTCCCTTCTCCCTCAGGACGCTGGTTGTCATGGGGATAGGAAAACTTGTCGAAGCTATGCTGTCTAGGACCACCGTACCCACTAGCTCTGAGAAGGTCCTTAAATAAAGGTGTATGTTTGGGTGGGGAACATTCCTATCTGTCAGTAATTGACTCAATCATAGAATAATATCATATACAAGGATATATCTCATGATATATGTAATTGCGCCTTTATTTTTGGCATCAAATCAAATGGGTTTTAATAGGTTCTTAAGCCCTAATCTCCCCCCCACTGACACAGTCATAACTTCAGACCAAGTTTCTCGATTTACCATAGGGTTTTAATGCGAAACTCATTCATATGGATGAGGGTTTCTCCCCTAGCACAAGGTTGGGGGGCGAGAAGCTCTTTCGATCAATTATTCGAGAGCGTAATTACATATATAATAATTTCAAAATTACATATATAATAGTAGCATTTTCTGCTAAAACGTAATTACGTATATAATAAATCATAATTACATCTATAATTAGGGCATAAATTCATAATTACAGATATAATATATGCAAGGACCAATGGAAAAAGGGAAAAGCATAATTACATATATAATAAAGCATTGATCGAACTAAGAACTTTGACACAATGTTCACAAGAATCATCCTCTTCGGCATTGAAATCCATGTGGGGGAAAAGGACAAGAGGAATGGCCCCCTCCTAGAACAACGAAATTATTGTAAGAACTTAATTGTTCCAAAGTTAAACTCTTTGGGCAGAGGAGCAAGAGAGTCTGCCCTCCCAGCTAGATCGTTGGGGTGACTCCATGAGAGGGAACCATTAGAGAATTGATTGGTTGGTTTTCCGATCGGTCAGAGCTATCTCTGATTTGAAGGATTCCCCTACCTCTCCCTGAAAATTGTGCAAGTGGGAGGCTTGAGGCTCTAAAAGGAAGGCGATCAACCAGGCAACCACCTTCCTGAAACTAGCATCCACCTTACCAATCAATGCACGCATCTCACCCTCTAACATAAGCAGTAATATTAGCATGGCATGAGAGACAACAGGGGGCTGTCAAATCACCTCTACCGACATCAGTCGCCATAAAGATACGAAGCATCATACCTTCATATAAACATATAGCAAGGGCAAGGAAAATGATATTGGTAAAATAGGCATAGCGGTAATAAACCTTGCCAATACCACCCATCCTCAGGACTATAAGATAAATTTACATTCCACCAAAGAGTGAGCACAAAACAACCTTGTATCATAGCTAGGCACCCCCTTTATGACCCCCAAAATGAGGATCATAAGGACTAAGGATAATGCTTAATGAGAAAAGAATTTGATTAATGCGCAAAAAAATGGAATGAATCTTCACAAGAAGAGGAATTATTCAAGGAAAAGGAAGTATGATTCATATGATGTTGAGACCAGACAGGAAGAGGGTACGGCTACGTATATTGAGGTTACTATGCTGTGAAATCTGTTTTTCACACAGAGTGGATTTTGATGCATTAGTTTTGGCACAAACTTTTTTAGTTCAATAAAATGATGACAGGGCAATGGAACGTGGATGGGGTTAGGGTTCCAACAATTGAGCTAGACTATTCATGGATTGAAAGCCATCCAATCACTAGGTAAGCAGGTCAAGTTGCTTGCTTGTATATTAGCTTTGGTATGCAGAGTCTGTCTAAGTGGTTTATACCATCCCTAGGCATGGAAATCAGTGAATGATGATTTGAAAGCATTGAGTGAGTAGAGCTTCACCCCTGCCTGATAGTAACGTATCAAGATTGGTTAGGATGTTTCCCACACCCCTGGTTGAGTGAAGGAGCATCAGCTGGACCATCCAAAGTTGTCTATTCTAGTGTCTCTAGAATGAACCGTGTTCTCTTAGGAAAGAAATCTATTGGTTGGGCTATTAGCTATCCTTATCCAGCCCACACTGGCCATCCTATTGAACCCCCTGTAGGAGGCAGTAGTGATTTTTTCTTTTCATCATACATTTTCATATACATCATGTTATGTATTTAATACTAGATAATCCTTTTAGATATCATGAATGAATGGACCAGCTTCTAGAAAATCCCTTGAAATTTGAAATCCCATTAATATTTTTTGTGTTGGTTGATTGTTGCTTATCATAGTCCCATCTAACAAGTCTTTCAAGCTAAGATAATCTAGATCAGAAGTTATGCCATCTAAGCATACATGGTACTCCTTTCAACTTATTATATACATATACCTTATTATCCCAATACAGAACCCTGTGCTCCATGGCACTGACTTTGTTTATACTGGCTTATCCAATCTCTAATCCTGATGGTATGCATATTTTTCTAGTGACTGTCATTATTTTTTTTCTCCAACATAGTTGAAGAATGCAAAAAAGCAGTAGCTTTTATTGTAGGCCACCCATTATTTTTTGTTGTTGTTGTCAAAATATGTCTTATATTTACAGAAAAGTATTTACAAACAACAAATTAAAGGGTGGAAGCGTATATACGATGGATCTTATATTAGTATCCTCTTCTGTAAGACTAGAAATGTATAAATAAAGCTTGTATAGGTCATCAAATCTAAATTTTGAGCATCTCTTATCAATAATTCACCCTCAGTTAACAGCTAGTGATGTACCTCATCACTCCACATGGAAAAAAAAGTGGACAATTACTAACTTCTTGCTCAATAATAAACTTAATCACTGCCAAATCCAATGAAGGAAGAGTGGACAAGATAGCTATAATTTCCAAACAAGGCAGCACACTAATAGCTCTGCATTGAAGGAGAACTAAATATTGGTCCTGATTATCCTTCCAAACAGATTAGAAATTGTGTAATTTGTTTGCTCATCTTGCCTTGAAAGTTGGAGCTAATAGATTCTGCTAAAGGAACAAAGGTTAAAGTGTTTGTGGTTGATACTACTACAAGGAATGACCAAAGCTCCACCCCACATCCCTGCCCACCACATAGGATGTTCTTCACATGCCCCTGAATGCCAACAACTTCAAATAGGTTATCCAAGACATCCATTGTCAAACATACAAATCACGGGCAAAGGAACACACTTGAAAAGTAGATTGATTCAACAAAATTTGAGGGGATAATGAGTTATTAACAACGAGAAATGTTGATGCATTAGAGAATAGTGTGTTCACCATGGCCACATATCATGGTCCACAGGCCAAGCAAAACCAACATGTCTGTGATGAAGCTCCAATCTGTAGAAAATAAGCTTGCTAGCCACTGTCTGGATCCCATTCCAAAGTCTCTCAAATATAGATTACATGTCTAGAATAATTGGACCCTATACAAAACTTGTCTGCTCTTGTTGAACTAGATTCCATGCAATTGAGTGTATTTGCCGAGAATTTTTTTAGAAATGATCTTGTATGAAATGCAGAGGAAAGTAATGAGCCTCCAACCTGCATTGTCCAATGGTGCCCCTAGCTACATTCTTGGTAATGAGTTTATTAAGGCCTTGATTAAGAGATTTAGATAGCCTTTTAGAAGAGAATTATTCAGTTGTCAAACAATAGAAATCATCTTGTATTGTGTC